>VZSF01006334.1:0-150533 GCA_013398295.1 Chionis minor
CCATCCCACCATGTCTCAGTAAGATGTGTATGTGGTTATTTGTACTGGAAAATTAGCTGGAAAGAGGACTTGGCCATAATGAACAGTTCTTCCTAAGTTCTCTTGCTTTGTTTTCAGCCCAGTACTTTGACTGCTTTGGGCTTGATTATTCAGTGAATGCATTTCCATTTTACGTGCTCAGGAAGGCATGATAAGTTCATTTAACAAATCTTCCAGATCATCTCTATGTGTACACTGCTCTAACCTTCTGTTTAGTGTGCTGGTTATTATGTTATTGAAGTTTATTCCTGATTTGATAATTGGCTCCTTTCCTATCTGCCAAGATCTTTGACAGACAACAGAATTATCCTTTTAGATCTATTACCAGGTAATTATGGCTGCCTGGTGCGATGGAGTGCTCCTTGCTACTTGGTGTTCAGCAGTGTTAGTCAGGCAGAGGAAAGTGCCGTAACAGGTACAGCGAAAATCACATTGCAGCAGAGTTATAGACCCCCAGCTCCCTTGATCTGAGTATCCCAGGGCTTCCGGCTAATTCTCCCCAAGTACCTGACCTAGATACAGAGCAGGCTCCTGACAGAAATGCCTGAGTTAAGCAGAGACAGGTAAGTGATGACCCTGCCCCAAATGTTGACACTATACAGTGCGGAGAAGGTGGCACTGATCCTGTCACAGAAGTGGGAGAGATGAATCACCAGGAGGTAAATAAACTATCTGGTGAGGCCTGGGAGGGCTGTTGACTTGGATAACGTATTGCCTGTTGTGTGTTTAGTGCCGAAAGGCTGCTTCAAAAGGTGTTTGCAGTGCTGCAGTTAAGTTCATTGTGCACTGCTCATACATAGCTGTGGAGGCAACTTTATTAAGATTAATGGCCTCACTAGCCACTAAGGGGGAATTAAGCAGAGCTCACTGCAATGTGTCCTTGCCTTCATGTGCATATTGCACAGCCTTCCCATTAGATAACAAGGAACTGCAAGTAGTCACTGCCTTGGGCGGCAGCCTGTGGAAAGCACTGCGTGAGGAGTTAGGCAGGATATGAGCAGCTCTCTGTTTATGTCACAGGATAGAAATGACCCTGCAGATGCCAAAGGGCTGGGGCAGATCAGCTCCCCAGCTGCTAGTAAAAGCAGCACGATCCCGAACCCTCCCGCGCCTCCCCTGCTGTGCATGCCCACGCCACTGGCACCCTGGGACCAGCTTCAGCAGGGAGGGCGGGTGGGCTTGGTATGGGTGCTGCCAGCCTTGACTTTCCCTGTCTGCTCGCGGGACACACGAGCAGCAGTTGCCCGCTCGGCCGCACGCCAGGCAAAAGCAGTGATGCAGCACAGCACGCTGAGCTGAGGGCTGCTCGGAGGCAGAAACGAGGACAGGGCTCCCCACACCCCACTGAGAAAGATAAGCAGCACAGACCGTGTTCCGGCTTCACCAGCAGTAGTTCATTCCTGAAATGGGACATCTGTGCATGGCCAGCCAGTTTGAGGGGCGGAAAAAAAGTAATAGAGATCAAGTATCACAGCGCAGATGTGGGAGATGCAAGATTCAAGTTCCTCTTTAGCTTTTTTTAATACAGATCTAAACCCAGTTTCCCCCTTCCTCCCCAAGGCTACTCTGGATATTGGGATGCACCCAGTAACCCCAGTGATGTTTTCCAGCATTGCATCCACACACATGTATTGCAATTAATGTAAAGCAGGAACTTACTTCCCAGGTGAGTGCCCAGCCCCTCACTGGAGAGCAGCACATGCTGCTTCCTTTTTGCTGCAAATATTACTGTTTGATTAGCACAAATGAGACGTGAAATGACATCCACGGGGTGGGCCAGAGGGGACCTTGTGAGCTGGTGTAAAAGCCAGTGGCCTGGACAGTCTTGGAGAATGTCTCTGTCCTGCCCTCGCCAGGCAGCAGGAGGATTTGACCTTGACTGAGCTACACTCCATCCCCTGGGCTCCTTGTCCCCTTTGCATGGGGTCTCCGTGATGTCCAACTGGGCCATTGCAGAGGTTTGGGCTCACAGATGAATACACTAGCCTGTGGTTTGCTATGCACTGCATCTGCATCTCCTTACCCTAGAGTGTGCTGTTCCCTTTTAGAAGATGCTCCTGCTGCAGCTTTGTGCTCCTGGGCCTCCAGTCCTGCTGCAAGGCTTGGCCATTCTGCAGCAGCTGGGCTGGGGCTGCAAATCTGGTGCCCACCTTGACCCTCTCCTCTTTCTGCTGCTTTATTGGCTTCACTTCTTTAGGGTCCCTGTGGGTAACTGGCTTTTTGGTGGCTATTTCTTTCCAAGCGTTGTTGCTGGCCACCTTGTCTCATCCCTTCTCCCTCCTGCCATGGATCAGGAGGTGGAGAGTCCCCCAGAGTTAATCCTGCAGGTAGCCCACAGCCAGCTGAGCCCTGCTACGAGGCAGCCGCCGGGCTGCGTTGCCCTCGGACTGGGTCTGGGTGTCGTGCTGTGCCCAGCACTGCCCATGCTCTCAGTCCATGGGTGGATGTCCACCAAGGGCTGTAGCTGCACTGGGGCCCAGGCTTCAGCAGGAAAATCTGGTTTTCTGGCAGTGCCCAGGTTTTTCTGGGAGCTGCTGGCACAAGGATGGGCTGAGGCACCTCAGAACTCTTGTAAAATCAAGGGATGGGGGGGGGTAGGCTGTTAAGTGATCCTTGTAGATACAGCATCTGTACCAAAGCACACACACGGCTCTGCAACAGGTTGGGCTGGGGAAACCATCCCATCCCAGACCAACTCAGCAGCCAAAAAACCCACAGTTTTCACCTAGATCGGCTCTGCGATGGCAGCCCGCTGATGGTCTTCTGAGGGAGGGAAAGGCTCTTAACTCCTTCCTCTTGAAGTCTTGGTTGCCTCCTCAGCTGCTTCTGCATCTCCTGCAAGCAGCGACATCACGCCCGCACCAAGCACTGTTTCTGGCGGCGGCGCAGGCCATGCTGAAGTTGCAAACCCCAGCATGGCTGTGCCGGTCCATCCTGCCCGCTCGCAGCACAGCGGTCCCCTCCACAGAGGACTCCTCCTCCCTGCCCCAAACCTACGCCGTCTGGAGCCGTGCATGGGGATGGGTGACCACCCTACACGCAGCCCGGGTCGGGTCCCTTGGCGAGAAACGCTGAGGCAGCTACTTCAAAGGTCACCCCAGCGATTCCGTGCGCAGAAAAGGCTCAGATGCGCAACCCGGCTGCTGCTGTGAGAAGAGGGGAAGTATGCAGCGAGCCGTGGCTGCTGTGGCCGCTATTACAGAAGCTCAGGAAACCAAAGCCCCGGGCAGGCGGAGGGGCTCGGGCGCGCTGCGACGCCGGGACTTTACCCCCCTGCACCAGTCAGTCCCATGAATGCAAGCAGCTCTTAGAGATAAAAACCAGGGCAGCGAAGATGTTCAGCAGCCAGCAGAGTCTGGCAAACACATCTGCCTCTTCACCGTTCTTAGGAGGTTTGGCTGGAAGCATCTGTCGTGCGATGCTTGGGATCCAGTTTAACCCAGTGCTGTGTCTAATGACGTGGAGGTGTCCCCCAAAGGCTGCACGCACTTGGCTGTCTTGTCATCCTCTGTCTGTGAAAATGGGCACTGCTGAGGCCTATGATGGCCCCCACAGGCTAAAGTAGGTGAGACAAGACCTCTTTCACCTTCAGGTAGGTGAGAAGAGTCCCACCAGCTGTTTTTAGCCAACCTTTGAAAATAAAGGGCATAGTTTAACCTGCAGCTTGAACCAGAAGAAGTGGTGGCCAGTGATCATTTTAAATCGTATGAGTGCTTGTTGATAGAGATAGGAGCTACATTCAGCTCCTTAACCCAATGTCACGTGAAATGCCCCTGGCCATAAAGAAAAGGGTTGTTAGAAGCAATCTTGCATTAAGTTTATGCAGGTTTGCCCTGCAAGGTGGGCTTGTCCTCCCTGCCAGCTCCTGAAGCTATGCCAAGGCTTATGTCTGCAGCATACACTGTTGGAGTGGAGCTGGCTCCTCTGGGCAAGGCTGAATTCTCCAAATTCTTTTGGTGGAAGATCAGATGCAAACATCATATTTTTTTTTTTTTTGTCAGTGGCAGCATAGCTGTGCTGTTTTCTGGGCTTGGCTCCACCACTATGTTGACCTCTGTCTTCTCTGAGTTCCCAGAGATTAGAAAGGGCAGGACAGGTCACGAGGAAGAGCACTTGGTGGCAAAAACACCAACGCAGAGTTGCAGTAGCAAGGTCTGTAGCTTCTGAGCCTGCTTCTAGCCTGGCAGCCGCAGCAGCTTCCCAGCCCTGAGCATTTGCAGCTGAACTCTCAGCATTAACCAGCCATGAGTCATGCTCTGAAAAATGTTGAGGTGTGGTTTAAAGCCCAAGTCTGTTTCTCTTAAGAATAAATGCAAGGCTTTTCATGTACCCTCCAGTATTTAAGTTTTTCTACCTAACAAGACTAGAAACTCCTCCTTACCGGGCCGCCTTCTGACATTTTCATGGCCTTTGAAGACCAAGAGTAATCAAGAGTGGCAAGAGCTGGCAGAAGTTCACAGGAGGTGCTGGCTGGTGAGCTTGGTACTTCTGCATCGCTCTGCTGCTACTGAAACCACGCACAGGGAGATGCTCCCCTATGGCTCCTCCCTGGCTGCCTGCAGCAGGAGACTTTCCCAGAAACTGTAACCTCAGTGTGTCTCTCACCCCCAGCCCTCCTAGACTCCCCCCATCCATGTGCTGAGATGTTCTTATCTTCTCTGTGCGGTGGTTTTGAGATGCATGAGGCTCCTGCCCATAGATGATGCACAGAAATACAGCGCTGTAAGCCCTGGAGCTGCTGCTGCTGGCCAGGCAGGAGGTCTGGATGTGCCTGCATAGGGCGGTTGGTGAGGTTGTAGGTGGGAGGGCTCCTGCCGGGGCAGGACATGAGGTTTTTCAGCTGTTCCTACCTCCAGCCACAGTAGAAAAGGCAGGAGTGGGGCTAGGTTTGATCACCATGCCACCTGCAGTCACTGAGTGTATGTGGGATGCTGATGGCAGAGCTGCTGTCAGAAGCTCCTGCAGGAGCTAATAATATCTGTGCTGGTGTACGGTGAGGCAGCCTGTTGCAGTAGCTCTCCAAGAGTGTTCCCTACCAGCTTTCCTCCAGCTTCTGCTGGAGCCTGCTTTGGCGGTGTTGCTAATGACGTTGCTGCTGCTGATTTTGCAATAGGCCCCTACTGCCATTGTCCTCCCTGCACCCAAAAGTGACTGCTGAGGTGCGTACAGCTCCCAGTTTAACAAGCCCTGCTGAACCCCCCAACCTACCAACCCCCCAGACACTGTTGTACATAGTGGAGGTTCCCAGGGTCCTCCTTAGGGGATGTGTTTTGTCAGGTCCTCCTGCAGGCTGCGCCTCTCGGGGAGGTGGCTCTGCAGATTGTAAGAGCACTTTCCAGGGCTCAGTGGTCCTTCATGTCCCATCCCCGTCGGTCCTTTACTGTGCACATGGAAGAAGAGCAGTGAGGCACAGGAGAGCCCCAGAGCCTCAGCAAAAATGTGGTGCCTCAGTGCAGACCAGTCCCCCCTCGTTTCTGACAGCAGATTTAGTATTGCTGCGCAAACCAACAGCAGGTCCAGTCCCTGGTGAGCTGCCGACTGATCACACGCCAAATTGTCCCCAAGTCCCACGGACCCTCCTTGCCCACTGCCTCCACCCCTTGTGTACAGCATGTCGGCACCCAGAGAGAGACAAGATTTCTGGTACCACCTTTAGGGCTCTGGTAAATGTTGGGGAAAAAGAAGCTGGGAATTGTGCTTCCCCTTCCTCCCCCCCAGTTTCCTTGATGTCTCAAAAAGGCCGGTGATTTGCTTTCTGTGATCAGACAGGTTGTGGTTTCCTTGTATTCCGGGACCTTCAGAGGAAACATCAGCTGTCCCAGTGCTGGTGAGCGCCCAGCTGGTGCCACTTCTGTCCCCCCGCAAGGTCTCCAGCAGCTTCAGTTCTGTGGTGGAGGCTGCAACACCCCTGTGGGTGTCTTTGCAAATCTCTTTCCTCTTTTGTGCAAAGCAGCAGTGGTGCAAAGTGCAGAAGTACAAAGCTGGGGAATTGGTACAATAAGGTGGTGGGGAAAACTGTCCGCTAGATAAAATCAGTGTTAAGTGGGTCACCCCCTTCCCTCCAGCCTGCCCGCCAGCACCAGCCGGCTTACACGCTGTTTAGACAGACACAAATTTCCTGAGGTGCCAGCCAGATGCCTGAAGACTGAGGGAAAGCCAAAACAAAATAAACCTGATGTAGTTCTGTGCTTTCGTTTGCAGGAAGAGCCAAGTGGCAGCAGGCTGACTCCCAGCTGAATCTTTCCTGCTGTATCAAGCATAAATTCATCAGGTATTCCATTTCCTGAAAAAAAAAAAAAAAAAAAAGGCAGAATAATTCACTTTGAAATAAAGAGTAGAGCTATTTTTCCCTCTGACACGGTGAATGCAATTACCTAAGGCTTGGGAGGCTGAAATAACTCACTTACTCAGCCCCCCACTCTCCACAGAAACCATCATCATTCTGTCAGAAAAGGCTTTAAAAACCAATTCACATCCTGAATGCTAAAACATCGCCACATACAGAACCTGTCCTTATGATTTCCACGCACCAGCTGCAGCATCACAAGCAAAACACACTCGTAGGCAGGGTAGAGTTCATTATTGTCAAGGCCATATACACCGTGCAAGCTCCCTGTGTTTGCTGACCCTTCTTCCGATACTGTTGACATCTCCTCGTCCTCCAGGAGCAATTCCCCGCAAAGGAAAGCACACCGGCATCCTGTTAGCAGTGTGTGAACCATGCTGGGGCTGGCAAAGTGTGCACAGGGGAAGAGTTCCAGGCTGTGTCGGTTTGGAGAGCTCAACGAAGGGAAACCATAAGCTTGCACTTGTCCCCAAATATAATCACATTTAGGCTGCACCCTCTGCTCCCACCTCCTCTGCCATTATATAATGGGGAGTGGAGTAATGGCTTTCAGCGATGCTGTTTGAATGGCAGCGGTCCAATTCTGGACTGTATATTTTTTTTTTAAATGGTGGGGGGAGAGCAGGTTGTCAGAGGGGAGAAAGCATCAGTTTGGATTGTCTGCAATCTGTGTTTTGCTTTGGGAGCTTTAGAGGACAGACACATTCTCCCATCTCCGCTAATCCTCCTCTGATAGAGAGGATTTTCCTGCCATTAAATGATAGCTTGCGAGAAAAAAATGCCAACTTTTCAGAGACTGACTCGTATGGCTAATGGCAGCCTCATGAGCAGGAGGGAGGACACAGCCACTGCCCGGCTAGGTAAGCAGTGTATCTAAGATGATTTTGGTTGGGAATTTTAGTTTTGGCTGTTTGATGCTAAGCTGGTTACGCTCATCTGTGCCAGCACCTACTTCCTGGGGAGATGGCCAGTCTCTTACTGTTGGTGATCTTTTCCCACCTCAGATGATAGGAACCTGCCCTTGGCACGGCTGGTGGGAAGAATGTGGATGAGCTCGTGAAAAGGTGTAGCACAAAGCTGCAGGATTCCCTGAGAAGGTCAGTGGTGGAAGCAAGATAGCCACCAGGAAGGTGCTGGGAACTTCTTCAGTTTGCGAGCGTATGAAGAGGAGCTTTTTCCTTGCTCTTCCTTTCTAAACAGACCTTATTGTGGGAAAATGATACAGGGAAATGACAGAGGATGAAACCTGTCTCTGCTCTTCCTGTGTGCTTTTAGATCCCTCAAGTTCGCTTGCCAGACCTGAAATGCCACTAGTGAATAATCAAGGTAATGTTTGCCATCATTTTAAATGGTGAGTATGCTCTTATTCTGCATTACCCAGTAGTGGATTAGACAGATCGTTTGGAAAGGTGTAGGTTAAATACTCAGTTATTGCAATCATTGTCTCTTTACCCTTCTTGAAAACTCTACAAATATTTTTTTGCTCTCTCGGTCTTCCTTTCAAATACTGAATTACTGTAGTATGTAAAAGAGCAAAAGACATCATCCCTGGGTGGAATTTTGTTTATTCCTTAATCTCACAAATATTTTTGACCTTATTGCTGTATTTCACCCTTTTTCTTAACCACTCATTTGAGCACCCTCTGTGTCAATGAGTTGGAGGCATCTTCCAGCTGCTACACGGTCTGCTGCCACAGCGTAAAAACCAAAGAACATGTGTTTTGGGGAAGGAGTAAGGAAGGAGAGGGGGGAATGTTTCATGCTATGTTGGTCAGAGGAGATCTGGCCACCAGAGGAGATTTGAGCTCCTGTGCTCTAAGCAGTGGCTCTCCCGAGGGTTTGGTGGGGTTCCTTTGCAAAAGAAAGAGGGACAATTGCCACAAAGAATCTGGTGCTGAGGGGTCCTCTGAGCTCCTATTGCCAGGGGATTGTTTTCTAGTGGGATGGTCCTTAAGTGTTTGTTTTCCACAATGCAAAGAGATAGAGAGACTTCTAAATAGAGATCTTAGAGAAGTGTGCTGTGAAATGCCACTGGGAAAAGACACAGACTTGGCACTAAAAACCCCTTGTGTATAAGGAGAACAGGCTGGCTATGGCTTGGGTACAGACATTTCCTTTATCAAGCGATTAGAGAACAAGCAGGGAGGGGAAGGATGGGATTTGGTCAGCAGCTTGCTCATTCCTACGCTGCACACAGTGTACACAGCTGCTAGGGGAGGTCTGCTCTGAAGGCCAGAGATGTGACTGAGGTTGGGGTGACTGTAGCTAAACATTGGACTTGCTTGGGACGGTCTCACATACAGGACCAACCTATGCACATACGCCCCTCTGGATGTCACCCTGAGCACATGCAAGGCCCTCACTCCAGCGGCAACACTTGCATCCATCGTTTCCAGACAGCCACCTGCGGTCAGACATTTGGGAACAGGCAAATCCTTAATCTGTCTGGCCCTCAGTTTATGTAACTGCCTAACAAAAACAACATATGCCCCTGTTTGCAAGCGGCAGCCCGGACTGGTGCAAAGGGTAGCCAACGAGGCAGCTCCGGGGCAGCCTGCATGAAGAAAGCAATCTGAGGCCAGCGCTTTGGTCCCCTCTTGTCCTTCGGCTCCTCACATGTTGTCTACCCAGGGCCCTGACTAAAGGGGACCTTCCTTTAGCTGTGGCTGTTAGACAAGGGCTCAGGAAAAAGGAGAAGAGCATACAAACAAACAAAATGACAACCTGTCTTAAATCTTTTCCACCTCTCAGAGTGCTTCACCATCATTTATCCTTGAAGTGATGCTGTTTTGCTAATTCTCTGATCACACTAGTGTGGCCAGGCTTGATGGGACCTGAATTTCGGTAAAGAGGCCACAGCTAAAATCCTTTGGGGATACTCTCTCCACATGTCTAAATCTGTCTTCTGCATGCAGTGACCGGGTTGATTTGAACAGAACCAGGCTGGGAAGCTCCTGGGTTGATGTCCTGTCATTGGGGACCTGCCCAGCAGTTGGTTTTGCAAGTCTCCTGCTTGAAGAAGCCACAGGCTGTGTAAACTCATAAATACAGGACCATGCGTGTTGCCTTTAAAAAGGATGGAGAAAGGGCTGTGCAATTGCAGTTCGAACTGTAGTTTGGTCTGTATGTTTAAAGCCTTGGGGGCTGCAAAAAGAAAAGCTTGACGCTTACTGAAGCTGATGCTTCCTGGCATATCACCTCACAAGTCTGTCTCAATAAACATGTCCATCGGGAATACAACAGTAATGGGCAATTGCTGTGCCCCAAATTGGTGGGGAGAGGCAGCCTGGCAGCTGGGAGCTTCTCTTTCCAGAGAATCAGCAGGAGCATGGTGGGGAATGCCTGTTCCCTGTGTCTCAGCCCTTGGGGCTACCAGGCAAGCAGCAGCAGCGAGGTGATCCTAGCAGTGCTGTAATAAAGGTGCCATTGGTAAAGATGGTATCTCAGGTCTTGTTGAAAAAAATACACAAGGCTTGTGCTTGTGTGGGAGCCAATAAACTGCAGCAGAAAAGCCAGTCAGTAGCAACACCACTGTTTCGTGCTGGTAACTACATGGAGAGTTCGCTGGTGTGGCTTCTCATTTTTTTGAGTGGCCAGTAGGATGTGCCTTTGAGACCAGTTACAAAATGAGCTCTGCCTTCAGTTGTTCCTCTCTAATGAGTTTATTTCACGGACGTCTGTTTGACTGGATGCTTTTTCCCCACAAAAATGCCTGACCATGGAGACTGATGTCTCCTCTTTCCTTCATTCTCCTATTTGTCCCCAAGACCTTTTTACCTTCTCTTCCTCTTTGTACATCCACCTGTGTGGGCCTAGCTTGAAAAGAAACCCCAATAGCCACGCACCTCCCATGTCAGCCTGATAAAAGGACAAAGCAGCTGCTCCCATGAAGAGTTAGACATTATCACAACTGACTTGAGAATTGGCAAAACAGTAAAAACTGTGCTGGAGGTGTAGAGTATCTTATCTATGGTAAGATCATAGAGAAAGCAGCTGACCAATATCCCTTAATTTGCTTTTCCTCATGCCTTTCTACCAAAACACAATGGGAATGTGTTTTTAAACACTGTACTGCATCTTTAGCAACTGATAGTTCCCCTTGTGGTGCTGCACTAGCTCATGGCTGTGGTGGAAAAATGTTAGGCTGAATGAACAAAGAAAAGAAAGAAGCAAAAAGCATGAATTTGACATGCCGCAGGGAACTAACTGATGTCCCCTGCCTGCTGCTGGACTAGCATATGCTGCCCTTCTCTCTTCCCCACCCAGAAATCCTGTAACCCATCCACAGCTGCTGGCCTTCAAAACATATCTCTGCCTGCCTCCTGGCCAAACAGTGTCCCCATCACCTTGCAGAGAGACCAGTCACAGAGACACTGAGAAATGCTTCAGTCTAGGTGACTCCCTGTCTTGGGACAGAAATTAATCAGAGATGACATTCTAGATGACATGTTTGGTTTTTTATGTATGTATATATACACATACACATACACACACACGTTCTCAGAGGGTTTAAAAACCCTAGCAGAAGATTTTTAGGATTCTTTCACAAGAGGTCCTTGGTCAGCACTGGTGTACAAGCAGCGAGTGGCAATTAGCCTGTCTAGAAGGGAGGAAAAGACAGCCTAATTTTTTTTCCTGTCGTGACTAATATATTTGCTAATGGTGCATCCTGATTCTCTCCTCCCATGCCTCCCTGGGGACGGGACATTCCTCTCTGACAGTGATCCTTTGGGTGCCCCATGTCCACGCGGTGTGGGCCTGCGTGCGGTCCTGCCCTGCCAACTGCGTGTGCACCCAGGAGCGGAGCTGCTCCGTCCTCTGCGATCGTGCCGGTCTGGGGCAGATCCCCAGCGATTTCCCTTGTGAAGCCTCCTCTATCAATCTGGACAAAAACAGTATCAAGTTCCTCTCTGAGAGGGCCTTCGGGACTTTGCCTTCCCTCAAATCCCTGTCACTCAACCACAACAATATCTCCTTCATCACCCCAGGGGCTTTCAAGGGGCTGCCTAGCTTGACTGAGCTGAAGATGGCCCACAATGAGTACATTCGCTATCTCCACACGCGGACCTTCACTGCCCTCAAACGGCTGGTCAAGCTGGACCTGGCAGACTGCAATCTTTTCAACATCCCCGATAGGATCTTCATCGAGCTGCCTGCTCTGCAGGAGCTCTTCTGCTTCCAGAACAACTTCCGGAGGATCCCAGGTGCCATCAGGGGCATGGAGAACCTGACCCATGTTTACCTGGAGAGAAACAGGATTGAAGCAGTAGCCTATAACTCCCTGCAGGGCCTGACCAAGCTGAAATACCTGAATCTGCAGGACAACAAGATAAATGTCATTCATGAGCGAGCTTTTCAGGGCTGCCAGAAGATGGAGTACCTGTATCTGAATGATAATTTGATCAGTGAGCTTCCAGAAAACTCCTTTGATGGTCTGAGGTGCCTGAAGATGCTCAACCTGGGGGGGAATTTCCTCAGGAATGTTTCCAACACCTGGTTCAGCGACCTGGGGGAGCTGGAGGTCCTCTACCTGGACCGCAACAGGATCAGCTACATTGAGGAAGGGGCTTTTGAAAACCTCACCAGCCTGGTCGCGTTGCACTTGAACAGCAACAACCTGACAACGCTGCCCTTTTCTGTCTTTCAGCCAGTGTACTTCCTTGGGCGGCTGTACCTCTTCCGCAACCCCTGGGAGTGCGACTGCCGCATTGAGTGGCTGAAGGAGTGGATGGAGAATTACAGGCTTGTCAGGGATATTCCCTGTGCCTCCCCCTCCTCAGTAGCTGGGATTGACCTGATGGATGTGCTCTATGAGAGATCGCCAGAAGGTTACTGTCTTGACCCAGTGGAGCTAAACGTGACATCTGAAGGCCCAACCCCAAGTGAAGAGCCTTGGTCTACCACAGAGAGCAAGTTCAACAGCCTTATCTCCAAACTCTTGCTCCAGATGGGCCTTTCTGAAGAGGTGGCAAACACTACTGAAGTCTACAGCAACACCACGCAGCTGGATGGACTGACTGATGGGGTTTCTTCTGGGGTGGGGGAAGACAGTGTCAAGGCTGTCTTCTTCTCTTTTTACCTGCCAGCACTTTTTACAGTGATTATTTTGCAGTGCAAATAGTCCAAGGGCTGCCTGGAGAGTGGGTCCTGCTTAAGCGTTTAGTCCCTGTACCTACCTAGTCATTTGGAAAAAGTTTGTATTGTGGGCCTCGGATGCGTATCTGGCTCCAAACTGTCCTGGGTTGAGTTGGTTCGATCTGGCTCCAGATTCTCCTGGGAGCTGGTGGGATCTGGTTCAAGGTTGGGTCCCATCCCACCTGATAAACCTGCCCTCTGGGGTCTCTGAGCATCCCAGACACTTGTAGAGCTGTGTGGAAGATGAGCAATGAAAGAATGGCAGTAGGGTTGAATTTCTCTTAGAGACATGTGGTGGAGCTCCCTACTCGGAGCAGAGAGAAGAGGGTTCTGTATGGATGGTGGCGTGATGCTCTTTATTCCGTTGGGTCAACTCCAGTTGACCCAACCATTGACTTTACGAGAGCAAGATGAGGCAGCAAAACCAACCTCCCTTTTAATATCCTGACAGACACCCACACTCATGGTGGGTGCTGCTGAAGGCTGCTGAGCTATTCCTGATTTCCACCAGCGTGTGTGTGGGGAGTAGGGCTGTCCTGGGGAGTGTCCAGGGATGCAGCAGTAGTGCTATGAACAGGAGAACAGCATCTGGAGAGGGCGCCTGCCCTGGACAGGTCTGGGACAGGCACAGTGTTTTGTCCATGACTACAGGCAGGATTTTGATCCTTTCTCCCCCTGTTATCCTGGCAGAGGTGCAGGAGAAGCCAAGATGGACCCACGTTTGTCGAAACATTCTTCTCTGGGGAAAAGCTATTTCAATATAAGAGTTTACTTACTAACACCGGTTTCAAATGTGTTTTTATTTTTCAATTAATATATTATTTCAAGGATTATATTGTTTTTATTTGTAGATTATTTCATGGCATGACAGCATGGGCAGAACATGGTGATGGCAAATGCAGCCAGGCCCTACTAACTGTTTTGTATTTCCACTACTAACGTGTACCACATACCTTGTCATATTATGCTATACTAACCAACTATGCCATCATTTTCTTTTATATGGCATCTTTTACATGTTTTATCTTTGAAATCTTCAGTGAAAGCTGCTACTGTCACCAGAAAGAACTCTCTCTTCTCTATCAGAGCACGTTAATAAAATAATTTGATATTTTGCTCTCAAAAATAAATTAACTGCTCAGAACCCATATTTTTTTTGAGATCCTTAAATTACTCTGGTGGGTTTTTTGTGGGCTATTCAAATGGGTACACATGATCATCCTTTTTAAGGTGTAGAGCAAATGGCAAGCTATTTATTGCGGCATAAAGAATAGACAGTCTTAGAACATGACTGTGCTTACATTTATGTTAAGTAGCAATGCTTTATAAAATAAGTGACTATATAGAAATACACTTCTGTGATATTTTAACTATATTAATTCATCATACATGGCTTATAATACTATGGTGTACAAGTTCATATGAAATGATACAACATATAGAATCCTTTCTTACTGCTAAAATGTCATGAAATAGGAATAAAAATGGCAATTAATCAAAAAACCCCTTTCAAACATTTTCCTAAACCTTTCCCCCCACCAATCCCTGTCTTTTCGTGAGCAATTCAACACGAATGTGACCTCCACCCCGACCCTGGCTTGGTCCCTGGGGGTGCTGGAGCAGCAGCTGCTGCCGAGGGTGAGCTGCCCTGGTTCACGCTTTGCTAAGGTGGTGGCTCAGTATGGACAACACGTTGGCTCAAAACAACTGAGGGTAGGTGTCCTTGCCTCTGCTCCTTCCCCCAGTCACATGTTGGTGGGTATCCAAAACACATGCAAAGGACAGGCCAGCTGAAGATGGACTTCAGGCATGGAACGACTGAAAAATGGTGGGTAATGTACAAATTCAATGCACAAAGACCTTTTCTTAGCAGCTGCCGTGCCCTCTTACATCTGTGATTGTCTGGGAGAACAGGGGAAATCAATGAACTTTTTTGGAAAATGCTCAATGCTTCAGCAAAGGTGCCTTGGGTCGAGACGGTGGGCATCGGCGGGACCAGGCCAGCCATGAGCCGGCGGGAGTTAATCCCTCGGCCTCGAGCAGCGTCTGAGAACAGCCCCAGGGACGGTCCCACCGCCTGTCGGGTAAACAGCTCTGTCAAAAGCCGCCATCAGCTCACGCACAAAATGACTGTGGGTTCCTGAGCTCCTGCGGCAGCTGCCGCCACGTGAGACAGGGAAGCTGCTTTTTAACCTCCATGTTTTGCCGGCAAAAAGGCGGCATCTCCAGCGGCTCCAAGCCACATGCCCTGGGACAGCCTGCTCTTGTCTGCGGCACTGTCCAGAAAGATCCATTGCTTTCTAATTAGCACCAGCGATTTCTAGAGGAAAGCTGAGTACAGGGAAAATGGAACCCTCCCTGTTGTGGTGGCTCCTCAGCTCTCTATAGCTCAACCACAGTTTTTCCCCAGGGAAGAAAGGTGCCAGATGGTTTGATAAATGCCTATTTGACCTGTTCCATGAACTAAATTCAATGAGTTTGGATTTCCAGGCTATTTACGAATCCATTAATCTTCTTAAGTGCTAAATTCATCTGTGCATTATAAAAGGCTGTTTTTCAAACCCAATCCAGCCCAATGCTGTAGAGGCGTATTATGTTAAGGATGCCTTTACAAGAGCAGTATTTCATCCTGTCAGGGAAGGTTTATCAAAACGTGTGGCACAGATGGTAGGATGTTGGGCACAAATGGTTGTATTTCACTTCCTACAAGTACGGCTGCCTCATAAGGGAATTGTTTTTATAACCCACAGTTTCATTTTCTGCACTGAAATACGTTAGAGCTGAAGATTGTCTTACTGTGCAATTGTTGAGTATGGCTTTCAAGTTAATTAGTGCTTCAAAGATGCTTGTGTTTTATCTGCAAGAGTGGCAGATCTGAATGTGAAGCATCTTAATATGTAGGTTTTAGCAGAGATTGCACTGTCAGGTGACAGACAAGGGGACTGTATATCATACTTCACTGTGTGACGACAGGATCAGTGACCTTAGGCATCGATGATGTAAATGTCTTTTGTAGTCAAAAACCTTAGCTGCTTGCCCCCGAAAGCTTTCCCTGTGCTGCTGTAATACAGCTGTGGCTGCCTAGAAGGTACGTGGCTGGCATTGTGCTGCATGTAGCGGGCTTCCAGCTTCTCTGCAGTAACGGGGACAGACTTCATGCTCTCCTGCTCTGAAATCCTGCTCTTCCTTCTGAGCCGAGCAATCAGCAATATGCGTTTCCAGCCCTACAGAGCGTCTGGCATGTGAGCGCTCCGAGTCGATCAGGAAAAACCTGTGAGTCTGTGCATTGCTCTTGCTTTGCTCCCATCGCCTCTGTATTGCTCCTTCCTCATAATCCTTTTTGCTCAGCTTGGGCATTGGCTTTTGGGTGCGCTTACCTGGAACAGCACCAGCCTTCTGGGAAGGACAGTGAGGTACAGCCCCTCAAAATTCCGGACAGAACTTCCAGCACTGTGAAAGCTTGGATTAGATGAGAAGTGCCCAGCTCATTCTTTCATGAGGTTTGTTTCCGAATTCTTAGCAAAGGGCTTGTTTCACTGATTACATGGGTAGATGCCAACTCATAAGTGCATTTTTTCCCTTTGTTTTGAATCTCTTGATTAGAAAACAAGTTAAATTAGGGATCTGCCTTTTGCCTGAAAAGTTTGACTTTTTTGTTTTCTTGGACGAGACTCTTGCTGCAAAATTATGCTTCGGCTGGTAAACCTGAACCAGCTGTTGGATGTAAGTCCATGGCTCAGAGTCCCTTCAGCTGTTTTCAGAATCTGCCTCTGGGCTAAGACACCTCCGAAGATGTCACAGAACTGTACGTCAAGCCTAGCTGAGATGCCAGTCTCAATTTACACTGGTTTCAGGATGTCCGTGTCACTGTGCCATGGGCTGAGGTTCTGCAGGTTCTGCTCTAGGAGGGTGGAGTGCTGTAGGGCCTGAGGCTGTCCTTGGACAAGAGGGCAGCAGAAAGGAGAAATCATGAGTACAAGGAGTACTTCGTCACCTCTCTGGGCCACATCATCTGCCAGGCACCCTGTCGCTCCTGCCACAGGAGCACACGGGCATAAAAGTGCCACAGTGCAGTTGCAGTCACATCCTCCATCGCTCTGCTCTCCATGCACTGGTGAGGGCAAACCCCTAATGGCCTGACAGCACTGGGGTGAGCATTCCAATGGTATTCGTGTGGATGTCCTTCAGGTGGCGTGATGTGATTCTGTGTGTGGGGGAGGACATCGTTCTAGCTCTCACCCATCATATCCTTTCAGTAGGGTCCCAGCTTACAAAATAATTGACTCTGGACCCCTCTCCCAGGTCAGACAGAAGCTGGGGTAGAAGCTGCTAGGAAACCTTCAAACAATTTTATTTTATGACTGGTGGGTTGGTTTTGGTTGGATTGACTGCCTGTAATCTGGAAGGCGTGGAAAGTGGCTGAAAACATCTGTCAAACCAGTGTTTGGGTAGACTAACTATGAACATTTTCAGCAAAGCCCCATCTGGAGGGTGATGCGAGTGCTCTTCAGTCCTGCCCTCAGCATGAGGTACCAGGCATTCACTTGAAGCAGTTGGGAGGGATGTTTGTGAATTGTGAATTTGTGAATTGAATCGGGTATACCCCCGACTGAAGTTTATTCAGAGAGCTGGTGCTCCCAGACGGAAGCATCTGAAGTCCTGGCAGAAGGCAAATTGTTTTAATGTATGGTGCCTGTTAACACAGTGTTCTTCACTGGTGCAACTGTATTCTATGCTCTACAACCATTGCCATTAAATTAGAAAGGAGAAGTGGTCAAATTAAATAGAAAAAATAAATGACACGATTTTGGATGTCATCTCTTGCTTTCAGAATTCTGCCCCCATGTTGCATTCTTAGATGTCGTACTTGGTGTTTAACATGAATATTGGCTTTATGTCCCTTTTTTTTTTTTACTTTAAATTTACACCTGCTGCCAGTAAACTCCTGTGAAATGTACCTATTAGTTATTTTGCTTATCTTGCCAAGTCTTGCATTGTTTTTCTGTTTCGGAAAGAAATATGAAGTCCAGGGTAAGAAGAATCACTGTAAATAAAGATAACTTTTTTCTAGAAAGGCAGCAGATGCCAGCCAGATGAGTCTTGGGAACTTCACTGACAGTTTTGAAGTGGGTTGTTGCATAATTTAGTTAATTCTTGTCTTTACAACATCTGTCTGCTAGCTCTTAAAAAAATTTTGAGTTTTCCCCTGATAATTTTTGTGGTCACAAAGTCAAGAGGAACCAAATCAACTGAGTTAACATTTTTTATTCCAGAAAAATACTGTTCCTCCTTTGGAGTATATGAAGCCTTGCAAGAAAATAGCCTGTAATGATCACAGCTACCCCAGTGTGAGCTTCAGCAGACAGGGCTAGTTTGGGTAAGAAAAAATCACTTTCTAGCTACATCAAGCATACCTTTTCTAAATGTCTGCTTTTGTAGAGTCAAGGTATAGATTTGTTGCACAAACACTAATAACTTAGGTCCTTCCTTTCCCCCCACCTGAATCTGATAAAGACCTGTGGAGTTTGAAGAATCTTCTGCAGTGACGTCCAGAAGTTTTAAAAGAGCTTTATGGAAAATGTTAACCATGGAATATTAACCAAAAAAAAAAAAAAAAAAAGCATCACAGGTATTACTTTAAAGAAAAACACGTAGTTAATATTTAAGCATAACAAAATAATCTTAATACTGAAGATGTGCAAGGTCTAAGAAGCAACTGTATCAAGGGATACTACCAAGTGGCCAGCTGTTGGATTTTACACGATGAAGATGCACCTATAGGTGAAAACCTAACCATGCACAAGGCCAGCATGGAAAGGCCTCTTTGCCTTGGGTCAAATCTAGTCGTTTAAACTCTAATATATAAAGACAAATACAAATACGGCAATCAGGTATTTCTGGACAGAGTAGATCTTGCCCAAAGCCTGATTTTGTTGACCCTGTGGTTAGTTGAACCAGTCTGATCTTGTACTCTGTGGTTAGTTTTAGTTTTGAATGCAAAAACTTCATTACTGCTGCAGTTTTTCTTACCTTTGACCCTCACCACATCCTTTGAGTTTTATTGTACTTCCTTCTTCATCTCTCTCTCTCTTTTAAGAACTGATTTAGAGTTAATTCTTAGTTTGTACAGCATAAATCTTATATTCTTTATGAAGAATCCCAAGGCATTTTAAAAAGACCTAAGACTTCCATTAGCTTTACTATACTCACTTGTCCCATGGTTTACTTTGCGTGCATATCCTATTTGCTTTTTGGATTAACAGCTAATTTCACTTCATGCTTGTTCAGCATCTAGGACAAGTGTTTTGACACGTGACAGGAACTTCTTGATGTGGCTATAGGTTTGCAGTGAGACAAGCTTAAGGTGGCCTTCTTCTGCCACCCCCTTGTTTCCCCCCATTCTCCTTTCCCCCAGTTGCAAGTGCTTGTTCTGGTTCCAAGCCAAAACTTGGCTGTGCCCTCATTGTGCTGCTGCAGCAGGGCTGGCTGTGCTTGGAAACTGGATCACTGAAATATCCCAGTTAAAAACAACATCCTCCCCCTCCCTCTTTTTTGATGGTTAGGAGCCCAACTATTTCCCCTAAAAATCTATGACTCAGATTGGGCGTAAGTGGGTTAAACTAGGGATAATAATAAGAAAATGTAATTGCTATATCTGAAAGGGTGACAAGCTAAATTGGAAAGATCATACTCAGTTGTTGGGTTGCACCGCATGATTTACTCCTGCCAGGACAGCTCTGGTGGGAAGGTACAGGGAGAGATGTTCTCTTTTTCAGGACTCAAATAAGTTAACAATTAAATTTAAGAAACACTTCAGCAAAATAGGCCCTACACTATAGTTTTAAGACACATTGTAAAAATGCTTGTATTCTAGGACTTTTGCCATTAGCCCTACTTAGCGCAAACAGCTTGCTTTGAAGATGACATCTTTGCAGTTTGTCTGCCTTCTCCAGCATCTTCCCTGAACCAGTACACGAGCAGCCTCCGAGTTCGTTACTTATGTGCTTTAATCAAAATCATGAAAACCAAGTAAACATCTGACAACTGATCAGATCTGACCACACACTATGAAAATGACCACTGGGAGTTCTCTGGCTTCAGCTGGAACGGGGTCAAGCCATGCTTTGGTCTAATAAGAAAGGAGGAGCGCAATTCTGCACGAGGACACAGAGCTGCTTGTGTGGGATCATGCAGCACAGAGCTGTGGTTGTGTGGGATCTTCAAACCACAACAGCCCGACCTGCACTGTAGCCCAAGTGAGGTGGAGGTCTCAGGTAGTGGTCCTGTTCTCCCTCTCTCCTGGGCTAGCGCTAGAGTTTGCACAGCTGTGTGACAGCTGGATTAGGAACCGCTGTCCCTGGGTCAGTCTTGGACAAAACAGGTTTCCTGAACTGGCTCTTGGGGAATGAGAACATGGGGAAGGGGCTGTTCCCATCAGTAGCAATGGGGATGGGTAGTATAGATCCATGGGGAGCACAGATCCACAGAGACTATAGATCCCGCACCTGGGCCGGAGAGCTGCCGTGCCTCCCCTGTAACCTCGGCTCCTTGCAACCCTCCCGGATACGTATGGCCTTCACGTCTGTCCTGGGCAGGAGCTGGGTGGCAGGAGGAGCAGCAGAGGACAGGCAGTAAAGTAGAGGCGGCGAGGTCTGGACGTGGCAGGTGTTTGCTCCGGATCTGGGTGGGTGAGATAGGATTATGCTGGGAACTCTGTAGGACATGCCTGTAGCTGAGAGGACATGGACCACGCGCATTCGTTTTTTAATAAATTTTATCTTTTTATTTCTGTTTTGCTTAGTCTGAGGGCACAGGGATACTAGGGAGGAGAGGTCTAGGAGGGCTTGGGCTTTGCAAGGGTGGAGAAGGGAACAAGCAAGGCTTCCTTGTTGCTGGCAAGGAAACACCAAGTGCCTGGTGGGGTGAGGATCTGCTGGACTCACAGCAAAGTGCATCATGCAGGCAGGTGTAAAAATACACATGGCTCAGTGGGCTTTTACTTCTGGGCTTTAGACGATGAAAACAAAGCTGAGTGCACACTGCCCAGCGTAAGCAAGTGGGCAAACACGATAAATCAATAACAAAGGACAACTAGCTGTGTGCATATAAATTGGGATGGAGTTGGCAGTAGCAATTCCTCACCATGCTGAATGATTATGTCTCTATATGCTGTGACAATAAGATATATATCAGACACTATGTGGACAGGCGCTTTCTTGATGTATGAGACTGGCAAAGAGTCAGAAGACAAAGTATAGAAATAAATTATAAACGTGCAATCAGACAAAGCTTGTTGTAAATATCAGTGCTGAAGCAGGTGATTATTTTAATAGGCAGAAAGTAGCATTAAAATTTGCAGATGCAGAATTTTTTTAGGCCAGTAAAGCTTAAAGTAGGCTTTGATGAATTCCAAATTACTTGAAAGCCAGGTAATTTGGAGCCATGTGATAAATAAAATAGATGTTGACAGACGTAAGGTAATACATATCAGAAGACACAACATGAACTTCTCACAGGCACGGCTGGGCTCTGGGGGAAAAAAAGGACCTGAGAACTACTGTGATGGGCTGGTAGATCAACTGACGTAAACTGAACAAAGTACTGTAACTAACAAAGACTGGGACAAGAAAAATAGCAAATGATAATGCAATAAACTATTATGCCTTCTAGTAGTACATCCTGATCTGGAATATGTCCAGCTTAGGTCTTGCCACCTCAGAAAAGACATAGCAGAAATACATTTTGATGACAGAAGTAAATGAGACAAGTCATGGAACTAAGATTTCTCATTAGCCAGGACTGATAGGACTGGCTTAGTTTAGGAGAGACCTAGAAGGTGGTAAGTCTTGTGGAAACTATGAAGCTTTGGCTCATTTGGAAGTGGCTGTGAGCCAGCCAGTTAACCAGCACTGAAAAGATCATGGGCTGCGTGGGACTGAAATGATCACACATTCTAGAGACAAGCGAGACATCTAAGGGAGCTGGTGTAAGTGCTCCCCAAGCCACTTTCCATCATTTATCAGCAGTCCTGGATAACCAGAGGCGTCCCAGTTGACTGGCTGTTAGCAAATGTGACGCCCATCTACAAGAAGGGCTTCAAGGAGGATCCAGGGAACCACAGGCCTGTCAGTCTGACCTCGGTGCCGGGGAAGATTATGGAGCTGATCATCTTGAGTGTCATCATGTGGCACGTACAAGATAACCAGGTGATCAGGCCCAGCCAATATGGGTTCATGAAAGGCAGGTCCTGCTTGACAAACCTGATCTACTTCTATGACAAGGCATCCCACTTAGTGAACGAGGGAAAGGCTGTGGATGTTGTCTAGCTAGACTTTAGTAAAACTTTTGACGCTGTTTCCCACAGTGTTCTCCTGGAGAAGCTGGCTGCCCATGGCTTGGATGGGTGTACGCACTGCTAGGTTAAAAACTGGCTGGAAGGCCGGGCCCAAGGTGTGGTGATGAATGGTGCTAAATCCAGTTGGCGGCCGGTCACAAGTGGTTTTCCCCAGGGCTCAGTACTGGGGCCAGTTCTGTTTAATATCTTAATATCTTAAGATATTATCTTAATATCTACAACCTGGATGAGGGGATTGAGTGCCCAAGCTGGGTGGGAGTGTTGACCTGCTTGAGGGTAGGATGGCCCTACAGAGGGGTCTGGACAGGCTGGATCAATGGTCCGAGGCCAATTGAATGAAGTTCAACAAGGCCAAGTACCGCGTCCTGCACTTGGGTCACAACAACCCCAGCCAGCGCTACAGGCTTGGGGAGGAGTGGCTGGAAAGCTGCCTGGCAGAAAAGGACCTGGGGGTGTTGGTGGACAGTCGGCTGAACATGAGCCAGCAGTGTGCCCAGGTGGCCAAGAAGGCCAACAGCATCCTGGCCTGTATCAGGAATAGTGTGGCCAGCAGGAGTAGGGAAGTGATTATGCCCCTGTACTCGGCACTGGTGAGGCCCCACCTTGAGCACTGTGTTCAGTTTTGGGTGTCACAGTATCGGAGGGACATTGAGGTGCTGGAGCGTGTCCAGAGAAAGGCAACAAAGCTGGTGAGGGGTCTGGGGCACAAGTCTTATGAGGAGCAGCTGAGGGAACTGGGGTTGTTTAGCCTGGAGAAGAGAAGGTTGAGGGGAGACCTTATCGCTCTCTACAACTACCTGAGAGGAGGTTGTAGTGAGGTGGGGGTCGGTCTCTTCTCCCAGGTAACAGGTGATAGGACAAGAGGAAGTAGCCTCAAGTTGCACCAGGGGAGGTTTAGATTGGATATTAGGAAAAATTTCTTCACTGAAAGGGTTATTGAGTATTGGAACAGGCTGCCCGGGGAAGTGGTTGAGTCACCATCCCTGGAGGTATTTAAAAGCCATGTAGATCTGGTGCTTAGGGACAGGGTTTAGTAGCAAAGTTTGGACTTGGCGCCCTTAAAGGTCTCTTCCAGCCAAAACGGTTCTAGGATTCTCTCTCTGCTCTGTGCCACAGGGCACAATGACCTTCACCAGAGGATGCCCTGGGGATGTGGATGTTCACTTTCATTCATGGGGCTTTTCTACTTTCTTCCAGATGTCACTTTTAAGAGTGGAGCTGGGTTTCCTAGTTCTTGGCTCAGACCTTGTCCATGGTGGATCCTCCAGCGACTGCTGACACCATTATAAAAACATGAATTGCTGCACGAAAACAGCTATAAAGTTACTTACATCCCCCAGACTGCAAGGCCCCTCATTTTAAGCTCTGTAAGCAGCTGCCTTGGCACAGTGAAGCATTCCTGGTGAGCGCTCACCCTGAGCCAAGAAAACCCTCCTTCTTTCTTCCAGCCCTGGGAATTTCTCAGTCTTTGGTCAATGAAAGGTCTTAACTGGGACACTGCCTGTGCAGCTTGGTATTAAAAAACTACTTAGTGTTTAACACCTCTGATTTAAATACTTGCATATATACATCTCACAGTGGAAGGCCACCTGTCATTTGGGCAGAAAATGGACCCATGCCTGTCTCTAAAGCACCTACTGAAATCCATTTTGGAACACCACCGAATGTCACTGAGATAGGGTAAAATCTCTGACAAAATCCCAAGTTAGTTTACATGGAGTGTGCCTGCAAATGCTGCTCAGGGGCTGGGGACTCACCATCAGCTCTAAGCTCCAAAAGAGTTGTTACCTGTATATTCTGGTATTGCCTTGCAGCGTTACCTGTGCTTGACACTCTTAAGACATGTGGTGAGTGTCAGGTCCTTATCCACACAGGTTACAACCTAAACACAGAGCAAGTGACAATGCAAGAGAGGACTTGTAGGGAGAAGTGACGTGACTTACCCCGCCTTGCACAGCAGATGACTCCTGGAGTCAAGCACAGCTCTCATGTTCCCAAATCTGCTGCTGTTTGTGAGCCTTTGTCTGTTTCTTTCTTCTGTAGGCAACTTACCTTTCTCTTTCTGCTCATTCAGTCCTACTGTTTAATTTCTGTTGACAGGTACCTTATAAATCCAAATCGGGTTGCATATGAACACTTAAGTGAGGTTCAGGGATTTTCAAATGACAAGAGGAAAAAAAACCTGATAATTAAAGTCTGAGTTTAGACTGTCTTGTTCTGTGGATTGGATCTGGTAATTTACAGTCACCTTGTTTCTGATCTCTGGTACCCAGAAAGATGCTTAATTTTATTTAGTAAAAGTTTTTGGTTGCATTTTAAGTTTTAGGGTTTTGCTGTTGACTGTTGCCCTCGACTGAGGCCGAAGCTCTTAAGTTCTCTGCTTTACCAGTTTAGTGACTGTTTCTTTGGGGTGGCTCTGCTCACAGGCACACGGGGTTTCCTCAAAGAATTCCCCAGCAAAGGCAAACTTCCCTGTACAGTGACTGTGGAGATGTGTCTGCCCTGGACAAGGCCAGACTGTCTTTCAGGAGACAACAGACACCAGTCACTGACCCTGACCCCGAGAGTCTGTAGGATTTAGTCCTCTATACCATTCTGAGCAGCAACGTTAGCCCTCCCTCGTGCCTGATGACTGCACGCAACCAAGAGTGGAGTTTATGAGACTCAGGATCTCATCGCTGCGTGGATCCAAAAAGGTCCTTTGTAGCGTGAGACTCAGCATGTGAAGTCCACACACCACCGGAGCCTACGAAACAACCCATCTGTCGCACAGCTGGGACTGAGGGCAGAAGTGAGGAAGTAGATAGCAACACCCACAGTGATCTGCAACTTTTAAGCCAACTGTTTTAATGATCAAAACAGATAAATGTATTAAAAACGTATTAATGAAAATACGCGGATAGACTGAAAGGCAAAGCTTCTTGAAATTACTGCAAGTCTTTGCATTGCCTTCAGTGGATTAGTATCACACTGAAGGGGTACTCCAAATTACAGCCAGAGGGAAAACACTGAGCCCAGCAACACATACACACAAGGAAGCTAAAGCTTTTTCTTTTCTACCTGAAGTCTCGCTAATTTTAAAACACAAATCATAACAAGACAATGTTGACAGAGTGGGACCCTCAAATTGCCGGCACTAAAACCCTTCCGAGGCAGACCCTGGCAGGGGCAGCTGCTCAAACTGCTAAAATCAACAAGGTGTTTTCCTGGAAGCAGGATCTCTCTCCTCTTCCTTTCCTAACACTTGGGAAATACCCCAAAGGCCTTACTGAAATGCTTATTTTGATATGCGAAAAACCAGAATATTTTACTTTAGGAGAGTCATCATGATTAGCTAACTTGTCAATTTTTGAGACAAATCTGCTTTTTAGGCATTACAGAGTTTATTTGTATGTATTAAATGAAAAAAACACTCCCAGTTTTGAAAGTTTTCATAATAAACAGAAAATAACCCTGTGGAATATATCTTCTTTCACTACTGGGTAGCCTCAAAAATCTTTACTTTTGTTATATCCATCCTAGTCAGCAGAAATGTTTGTAAGGTAGAGTAAGATGCTTAGACATCTAAATTGTTGAATTCAGTGAAAAAGCACTGGGATTAAAAAAGAATTTTAAATACTTATTTTTTGTGTAAGCCTGGGATGGATTCTTCAGTATTCAGTATTAAGTGCTGTAACATTGTTGTGACCTGTAATACTTACTGTTAATTAAGATAAAATAATCTACAAAACTATTCATCAATCTGCCCTCCTCAACTCCCTCTGGCTAATATGGAGATGAATCTTCAAAGGCCTTTTGTAATAAGGATACTAAAGAATACAGATGGGTAAGACACGTTTGCTGACGGCTAGGAAAATGCACCTTAAAATCAAGTTTCTGAGTGTGATGCCACCTGCTCCCCCTCTCCCCAGTAACCAAAGATGGACCCCAGCATAAGACAAGTCTGCTATTCTGCATCTGTATGAATTTCTTTTTGTGTGTTCAGTGAGTCAGTCCCATTGCAGATCTGGGCAGGGGTTGACGCCATGGAGCTCTCCCTACTCTGCTGTGTCTCTTTTAAAAGCCTGGTCATGCTTTTGATATATTCCCTGGTTTGTTAACTGTGACATTCAGCACAACCCATGTCTTATACCTGCTATTTTCAGGACTTGCCCCACCACCATGACCATGTTGTGAAAAACAGTGAAAGCAAAGATTCCATCTGAATGGCTGGCAATGGACAAAACCAGACTCGTGTTTCAGCTTCCAGATCAGTTACACTTAAGACCACCAGCAAATTGCTCCCTTCCCCTTGGGTCTTTCTTTATGCAGATAGAAAAATTAGCTATGGCTACTGATAAGGGAAAATTTGCAATTACTCTCCTAATACTCAACATGAACTCTTTCAATGATACAGGGTGGAATATGCTACTAGTTCAGTTATCTTCCACAACACAGAACCAGGCTCAAGTTACACATTAATCATAAGAACATATGGTAGAGATGTGGCCAAATTTAATTTGCTTGTTACTAACCTTCCCATGGCAGTTGCTAAGAAGAAATAAAACACAATGCATGGACGTGCATAAAAACACACACATGTGCACCCCCCCCCTTTATCTTTTTTTCAAAAGAAAAGCAATCAACTTTCTGTCTAAAATCTTAACTGAGATTACAGCTACAGGAAACGTATTTCCATGGTAAGAATTAATTATTTATGTAACGTACAGGTCTGGGAAAGAGGCTTTAAAAGCCTTTAACTGTGAGGCTAAATCAAAAGAATTCAGAAAGCTTCTGTACTTGCTTCAGTCCAGCTTTCACAGGATTGGAGCAGAAGACGGCTAAAAATCACTTGAAGCGGAAGAAAATAAAAATTACTGTAGGTGCACTAACTGCGTTTATCATTAGAAAAAATACACTGCCCTCTAACTTCAGCTTGTGCAGCCATCCTCATGTATGCTACACAAGGTACAGTCATTCAGAAGTGACTTCTGCCCTGCTTGTCTATGACACATTTCCTGTTATGCAGATATCATAATCTATATGCGACTATTTGATGTGATGTGCAGCAGTCTCCCTGGTAAGAGTTACAGGTATCTCTTAGCTCACTACAAGCACTGAAAAAACTAGACTGAGAGACAGGCATATTGAGAAAATGAATATGCTTTACATAAAGAGAACAGACTTTTTGTGATGTTGACTTTATCTCATTCTCTGTCAGTTTAGCTTATTAAAACAGATGACTCTTACTCAAGTCAGTTGAGAAATGTTCTTTTCCTGTTGTTTTCACAAATCTTCTACCAAGTATTTTAAAAACTGAAATATAGTGCTAGCTGCCAAGATGTTGAGAACTAATTGCAGTGGAAGAGAATGGGACCAGTGCTGTTTGCATCTAGTATTTCAATCTAGATTGGCAAAAAACAATGGCAGCATTTCCAAATACTTGTTTAAATAATAGCCCTCTGAAATAATTTCCTTAGAGAAAAGAATAAAAATGCAACAAATACTAAAGTTAGTCTGTGCATTAACTTTTCCTAATGGCTCTAGTATCCAGTTCTTGAAGTATACACTCCAACGTGGCTCGGACTGTAACGTCTCATCTTGTACACTGTCCTTTGAAAATCAACTGAGTCACCTTGCTAACAAAGTTTCGGAACTAGGTAGTGATATTGTCACTTAGAGGCTGGTGTGGCACGGTGTCCTTCTTGACCCAAATCAAATAAAAAGAAAACCAACGCTAAAACACATGGAAAAATTCAGATTAGGTGATGAGATTAAAAACATCCTTCTGATTTTAAGCAGTTGCATGCTGTGGGTTGCGTGACAGTGGCCAGGATTGTCTAAACTAGGTTACCATTTCCATGCAATAATCTTACCACTCTGAGACATTGAATAACCTAGTGTACTTTTATTAAGTAAATGGAAGCAGAGGTTAATGAACATTTATTGGACCAACTTAACACCTTGAAATCACAGGCATCAGTCAGACTGAGAGGCAGCATACTAATAAGATCAAGTTTTCTTTACAAATCTATGAGCCCCTGTACAAAAATAAAGTATAAAAGGGGCAAACAGAAATATTTATTTCTTCCCAATCCCAGGGTTGGTTCTGAGGTCACATTCAGCATAAATTTAGAGAAGTCCAAGAGGCGCTCTAAATTATGCAGTGATATATACAGTACCAGGAGGACCCTTCTCCAGTTGGAGACTGAAAACAATGAAAAAAATTGCAACGTTAGATCTGCACTTGCATGAGTCTTCCCTATGCAAGTGAAGCTTCCAGCTGAATTTACGGCAGCCTTTTGCCCGCTATGTACCACACAAATAACATGGATGCATCAGAAGGGTTTGGGTAGAGCAGGAGGCAGGAGGGGTGGATTGGGCAGACTGAGGAGTCCTGGGCTTGCTCTGCGCATCCTGGGAATTGCTGAAACCAGTTCACTGGGCTGTGTGGTTCAGCTGAACTTAAAGTCTAGGGGGGATTCCGAGTTAATCTTTTGCTACTGGAGGTTCCCACAAGGAAAACGGTCTGTGATAAAGAGGAGGCAGGAGAGTATGCTAACTGATGTGCTTTACAGTTTTTGTCTCTTGACAATAGGCTATACAGTGAGAATAAAAGACCCAAAACTCTCCAAGTTAGTCTTTCTACGGTGTAATTTTAACTGAATGGTAGCTCCACTTGAGAGAAGAAAAGCACATTAGTTACATTAAGTCACTACTTATTGTCATCTACATAAGGCAGAAGCACCCTCATGGGCCTTATGAGTTTTCTTTCCTTAGGGGCTGGATACACAGAAACTCCAAGAAATTCACATTAACAGAGTCAAAAGCATGTAGTCAAAACGTTTATGGTGTACTATACCCGACTTATCAAAATTACTTTACCTGTTGCATGTCATAAACATTTGAGATGAAGAATGTGTCACTGAAGTCAGATACCAATGCTTACCAGAGAAGAAGTTTGTATTTCTAACATCAGAAACACGCCACTGCTTGATTTTCAGTAGGTCTTCTCATCTTTGTGCTTTACTGGGAAGAGAGGTAGTTTTGAGAGCGAACACACCTGCCGCTTCGATGAGCTCAGCTAGTGTGTAATACTCCCATTAGAAGAGCTGATCTACAGGAATACTTGCTAAGGTTCACCCAGGACTAAAACGACATGGCACAACCACTTGAAAAATTATCTCTTACTCACTAAATAGGTTCACAGTTTGTACGTATCCCCTTTTACAGGGGCTAAATTCAGAACAGATGAGCAGCTACTATTATTACTCCAATAGGTTTCCTCTTACTCCCTGGCTTGCTTATGCGAGGCCCACACAGATAGTTTCTCACCGGCTGTTTTCCAACACTCCGCAAACTACAAACTCAAGGGAGTCGATTACAGTACTTGTTTTGGGACGCAGTCACAGAACTGTGATTCCAGCTGTAGCCTAGGTGGGTTCACCAGGTGGGGTGAAGAGACAGATCAAGTCCCCTTCTGCCCTGCAGGCTGCGAGCCGTGCTGGGAACGCTGCACGAAATCAACACCTTGCCTGACCTGGCTGGATGGGATGCCTAGCTGGACGGAGATTTCACCTAAGGATTTTACAAGAAGGACAGAAATTTGACCACCCGACCTGCAGTAGGAGTAGGCAGGAGAAAATTAGCAATCTATGTGTTTTATGGTAATTACTCCTACGATAAAGGTTTGACTGTGAGAACCTTTTCTGATTCCACGTGGAGTGTTGCCAAACAACTGGAACAGCCCGCAGATCAATTACAGCTGATAGTTCAACTTTGAGGATAAATCCTTCGAGAACACAATCTCATTTTAATATAAACACTAAACTTCATACTATACAACAGCACAGCCAACCAAGCTTTTAAAATGAATCATTTTAAGGAACACCTCTTGGTGGCAATGCTTGCTTCTATTAACCATTTTCAGAAAAAAAACCACAAACCATCTGGGCCAGTGAGAGCATGAAGAAGGGAAACAAAATACCAGGTCAGCACATGGTTAAATTTTCCTTCTTGCCTCGGCTCTAATTCTAAAATCATTCAACCTGTGCCGGTGCCGGTGAAGGCAGAACAGAGCTCCTGAACAGACTAAGGGCTCTGCCCCCAGCAGGGCCTTCCCTTAACAGACTTTAGGAAACCTTTTCTCACTGCAAGAGTCACTGATTTGTTCTTCAAACTCCCTGCGGTGAAATGAAGGACCCAAAAGCATTTAATTGTTGAACACATAAAAGGAAGTATATTTAAAATAAAAAAAATTGGTCAGACTGTATAGTCAATTACCATTTTTAAAGGAATTTACAGGGCTGTTGTAGATGAGTCTTTTGGAATAGTCAGTTTATCGCAATGCCTAAACTGGTTTCTTCATTGCACAGTATTTTCTTTTAAAATGTGTGCATTTTTAAACAATTACATACATATTAAAAATCAGCATTTCTTTGCTTAAACTTAATTAAAACGTTAATACTCTCAGACAACACAGATCTGAAATGGTGAAACCAGTAATTGCCCCCTCCCACCTTACAACAAATTAAATTGAGACAAAATTACAAACACATTTCACTACATGATTATTATTAATAAAAATCAGTTGGTTTTTTTTTTTTATAAAGTTGCCCAAAATGCAAGGGATGTGCATAGGTTTACAACTTAGTCAGAATAATATTTTACTTTATTCCCTTGGGTACGTGTTCCCATGAACGGAATGTATTTTGCTGTAGATTACAGGTTTTTTTTCAACACAGATACACCAACGGCATGAACGCTTGCGACTGTCCACATGCATTAAGAGTCAAGACCCAATTTCAAATTTCTAAAAGTTTTACAGAGTTCTTCAAAGAGACAGTATCACAGTATCTGGATGTTACACAAAAGTACTTAAAAATACTATCCTAGAAAAGAAAAAGCGAAGAAAGGCATTTAAAATTTATGAATTTGTTTCATAACCACTAGACTAATTATTTCAAATAAATAAAGGAAAGCAAAGTATTCCAATCCATAAAATCAGGCTCTAAAAAGAATGTAGTGTTCCACCCCCAAGTTAAGGTAACAGAATCATATTATTATTACTATTAAAATAGATTATAGAAAGCAGCATCTATTTTGTGCAGTTTTTAGGGGCCCTTGAAATAAAAAGCTATGATTTCCAAAAATATAACATTCCAAAGGACTGAATAATACATATATTTAAAGACACATTTTATTAAAGTTTAGGAGAAATGATTAAAAAAAGATACTGTCTCTTTAAATTAGTGTTTAATTTGGTTTTCCCCCTCCTCCTATCTATTCGGACATGACAATAATTATAAATTTAGGTCACACTACATCTAGGTAGTCTCTAGGGGCCAAGACCTGTTGACACAAGGTCAATAACGAAGAGGTTTTCCATGTATGAGGTGGTTCCCAGTAATGACAGATTTTTTTTTTTTTTTTTTTTTTTCCCAATTCTCTGGTGACCGGTCTAGTAGACCCAGGAGACCGGGACCCACTGTGAGGCTGTACACACAAGCTCGATGGCTTCCTCCAGGTGCCTGATAGTTTCATCAATTTCATTGTTGATAATTGTTAGGTCAAAGTAGTGTGCATATGTTCTCTGTAAGATTTCAGACTCCTTCTGCAGGCGCTGAAGAGATTCGTCCTGTTCGGCGGTCAGAAAAGAAAATGGAGAGAGAGAAGTTGGATCCCTTCGTACTCCTCTGCCATATCTTTCTAATAGTTGCTTACAGAGAACGAAATGGGCAAAAAAGCCTTAGGGAGGCCTGGGTGGTTTCAATCCCCCACCTAAATCTATGGGAATCACGTGGGAGAAATGGCACAATTTCTCTCTTGAGGCTGACATTCAAACAGCACTCAGTTGTTGACATTACTTGAGACAAAACACAAGTCTAGCATTAAAAAAGCAAGGCAGAGGATGGAAGCTTAGAAAAGCAGCACAGACATGAGCAACGGAGACCACATATGAATAAAACGTACAAAGTGCACAAATATGAGCTATTGGGCCTACGTCCACAGGTAAGAACATGAGAAACAGGAGAGAGTATATTGTCAGGTATCAGCTGTTCTCAGTTTCGGTAATGTTTTCTGTTCAACATCAGTCTCTTGCCGCTACTTCCTTTAATAATCATTTACAGATAATAAGGAAGTTCTCACTCTGCATTACTCTGTGGTTCCTATTTCAGCCTATGCCATTTCCAGCATCTCCTAAGTGTGAGATCCTGAAGATGAACCATGCAGCCCACACTCGAGGGCCGGCGACAGCAGACCAGCGCTCTCCATAGCTTTGTGTCAATGTCCTTACAGAAATAAGTTCATCTTCCTTTGTGGGTGCCCTGCTTTGTGGGTGTGCAGCCAGCAACGCTACAGCCCACGGGCTTCGTTGGCAAGGTCTGCCTTCCTGAGGGAGTGGGTTTGCAGAAGGGCTTTTTCTAGGGCTTCTAGATAGAATTATCTTCCTGAAAATTTCCTTAGAAATTTAAAAAAAGTAATTTGCTGTTTTCAGGAACCTTGAAATAGCCACAGGAAAGTAATCAAGTCCTTCCCACCCTACAGGTTTGGGGTGGATATGGGGCAAAATTACATATGAACAGTATAGACTCCTACTGGTCTGGAGTATCTATAGGGTCACCCTACTTGATCAGTCAACTGGGATATGCTTTATTATAAGAGTTTTAGACTGCAGGAAGTACGGACACAGTACCTACAGCTGTTTCCACAAGAAATTATTCTGGGAATAGAATTTTAACCAGCTACTAAGAAAATCTGCCCCCCTCCCCTTTTTTCTGTTTAAACCTCCTGAGTACTTGTAATTACAGTGACAAGTATCTGTGGAACAGTGGCTTTCAGGTCCTCTGAAGGGAACAACCTGTGCTGAAACAGTTCTCCTTCCCTGTAGCTATGAAACCAGCCACTTCTGGAGAAGTTCTGTACCAAAGTTACAGTTCTGCTTCTCTCCTGAAGCTGTAGCCTCAAATGAGGGTAGGATGTCACTGTCACTTGATAATCACTACAAATTTCATTCAAAGTCAGACAAATACTCCTCACATGCGCTTCCATACAAGGGATGCTCCTTGTAAGGACCATTATGCATCGCTGGCAACACCGTAGAAAATACCAGTGTATGCAAATTTTCAACTTCCATAGAAAAGGCCAGTGCATGCAAGTTTAATTTATGCTATTAACAAATTGGACAATATGGACCAATACTAATATTAAATATTTTTGTGGAACATTTCATATGGCCCAGTGTCTCTAAGCCAAAAACCTACTTAGATAAACTGCCAACTTCTCATAGATTCCAAGAGAGACAGCAATTTATATTAGCAGAGGATCTAAACTTTTCTGCTTAAATTAACCTACAAGAGAAAAAACCTCATACTTGTCAAGCAGAATATTTTCAGTGATTTAAACATATTTAACTTTAAATTTCATATTTAAAGCCAGTCTTAGCAAAATCATATTGCATCTGTAAAAGAGTTTTAATCTCATGGCACAAGGCTAACAGTACCTGAAAAATCTCCACAAAGCTTTAGAACTGTTAAGTCATATGTAGCTTTTTAACTGCTATTCAAATTTCCCATTGTCATCTTTACCTACAAGTATGACAATGAACTTTTCTCACTAAAGCATCTATCTTACTGTGACTGACAATAAAAATCTGAAAGATCTCATCTCAAAAAACCCCAACTGGTGGATGGAGAAGAATGAATACTAATATTTACCCTGCACGGATAAGTGTCACAAAACTAAGAGTTTCCAAAATTTGTTCCAATTTAACATTTTTCTGACTTAGCTTTCCTAGATCCAACTTTACTGGGATCAAAGTGGGTTGTATTTTGGAATATCTAAATTTTCTAGTGAAACATTACTTCTTTCATATACTTTTAGGGGCAGTAATATGTTTGGGATAGGCCACTGCAGCATTTTTCAAATAGGTTCAAACTTTCTCAAGTTTTGCAAAAAGAAAAGAGATTACAGTTCTTGATTTTTATTTTATTCTGGGACTAAATTTTACCTGTGTTTGTGACAGAGTATCTATCTCTACACTCAAAACCATATCAGACTTGGCTAAGTGTTTCCTCTGTGCCTGTACGTCTTAAATGCCAAAATTCACCTTCGAAGCTAACAACAACTCAAAATTTTCACAGTAGTAAGTTCCTCTCAATTTGTCTGAAATTTCTTAATTAGATTTTGAATAGTGAACATCCCAGATTATTCTCCAAGAATATTCTTCAGCAGTTCTGCTCTCAATAATATCAAGAAAGAAGATATTTATCAAAATATTCAGCGAGCTGGAGACAGACAAACAAATGGCCACAGCTTCAGTAATTTCATGGTTGGGAGCAGAACCATCTGTCTTTCCTTCTTCCCTCAGCTCTCATGCAATAGGCATTTTATGTGGGTCCAGTTCCAATGTGTCCATTATTGAAACAAACTTTTCTTTCCTATCGCTAGAATTCAATTCACTCTCCTGATCTGCTCTCCTTCTCCACCACAGCTGGGACAGAAAGGAGTGAAACATGGCTTTTAAACATGAAATCTCTCCTACATGCATAATGGCCACCAGTGATATCTTCAACCTCTGAGGGCTGGTATTTTTGGCCTTAAAGTACATAGGACAATAGCTGCTGCTTGTGACAGTTAAAGCACAGCCTAAGAAATTACTACTATTCCCTTCTAAGGCTGTGAACAATGTAGAAACACACCACCAGGCCTTTGGCAATTTTGCTCCAACAGAAATTCTCAATTTAAACAGGTGGTGGACTACAAACTTCTTAAGAAAAATTCCATTTAGTCTTTGGCTGTTGGAAGGGAGGAAGCATAGCTAGAATTCAGAAGAATTTGGCTCAATAAAGATTTACACATGGCTCAATAAAGATTTAGATCAAAAAAGTGGGGCCTGCAACTCCTCTTTGCTCTTGTCTGGGTGATGATGGGAGGTAGAAACCATCTGGAGGAAAGAGGAACTACTCCAGTGTTTCCTGATATGCTCTCTCCTCTCTCTGCTTTAGCAAAGCAATAATCTGATTTAAGTTTTCTTTGTGATCAGACAGGTGGGTACACTCTGGGAGATTTCCTGTAGGATTTAAATTGGTCTTGTGCTTTGCAGAATTGCTCATAGTGCACTGCTATACTCAGTTGGAAAGCATAATATTTTGTCTCCTAACTCTTGCTGTGTGGTCCTTGATTACTGAGATATTTTGTGTGGTCTATGATAGGCTAAAGCGTCTCAAGAGAGATACTTTTAATATCAGGCCTTTGTACTGATTTTACCACAAAGTTCAGATGTACAGCTGTAAGAGTAGAGATTTCACTTGTTTCTTTTTACTAGCACATAATTTTAGTGCAGTCATTATTACATTAAATTTTTATTCCAATGGCAAAAATAATGTTGAATGGCAACGCGCATATCTACATTCTAAAACTACTGAAATAACCAGGACTACCTTGTCAGCCCCTAGCTGGTACTTACAGGCAATTTTCTGCACCATTTTGGCAGCTATGTGCAATTAGTACGAGTGCAGGAAAATGAAAAGAAAAGCAAAGATGAAATTTAAGAAAACATAAGGGGGGAAAAAAGGACAGTCATTTACAGAAGTGTTCTCAAAAAGCGTAAGTAAAATAAACAAAGCAGGATAAGAGGATAAACAGAAAGGGATACTCATTATGCAAATGAACCTTTCAAAAAGGAAGTGTGAATGGGAAATATGAAACACACACTCTCCACCCTTGTTTGCTGCCTTGCAGGCTGCTAACACACAGACGCAATTTGCATATCTTCCTTCATGCAGCCCAGTAAACCTTGGAAAACAGGAGCCTGTATTTGGGTAAGGTCTGTTGCTATTACCATTTCCCACCCCTCCCTTTCCTTAAGTTTAATTGATTCATAAATCAGCATGCTTTATAAGCGTGGACTCGGTTCAGCAATTCATGTGAAGTGAATGCTGAGTGGAACTCTGCGTGCAGAGACTTTGGTCACAACACCTTAAAATAAAGACACAGCCTTACAGCACGAATTCAAATATTTAGAACATAACACTTCACTTCTACTAATATTTCTTTGGTATGAACAAGTATTTCTCCACCACTACTGTAAAAGGTGCAGTTCTGTCCTCTTCCCAGTCAGTGTACCACGGAAAGCATTTTCTCCCTCATATGAACTGTCCCAAATGTCTCTATATTCTATCCTACAGCTGGAAGATTAAAAGTTAAATACCACTGGCAGATGAGTGAAGCCAAGGAAGACTATGTTGGAGCCAAGACAGGGGTATGGAGGCAACAAACCCCGGCAATTACATAATTCCACAGGGTACCTGGCTGCCTGAGCGCTGCTGTAAGCACACTGCTTGCCTGACACATCCCAGGAACAATTCTGACTATTTTTTAAGTGATGCCATGCCATTTGCTTGCACTATGGCAAATTTCAGTGTAGCATACAAAACTTTATTATTTTCTCAAGAGCATAATGATTTACAGCATACGCCAACACCAGCAGTTAGCCAAACTGTCACTTTACTAACATTGCAAATTACGATGTTCTGAGATTTTTGTCTGTACACTCGTGTGACATTTACCAGTTAGGGTATGGGTCCACAAGACATGGTGAAATGACATAACTTACTGCTGTGAAAGTTAAAAGATAACTTCTTCCCCCTCCCATCTCTCTTCCTGGTTATATGCTTTCACAGCTTGTTCTGGCTTTAGTGTTTGTCAGAGCCTTTGCGAGCTCCTTGAAAACCGACAAAAATCCATTTTAGAGCTAAAGTAGCTCACTACGGGATCTGGTAAGTGCCGTGGCCAGTGCAGACTGGCAGCGCATGTCCCAGGAGCAATTCAGCAACAGCAAACTAGTGGAATGCCTCATCTGCCAGTAAAATTGCAGCTCAAGGCCAGTATTTTTCACTCTCCACTTGCTATTTTAATAATCATTCAGGGTATTTGCATTTAAATATGTTTGTCTTGTTCCTTATTTTCCTCCAAGCCTCTGCAGTGTTGTCATAGTTTCATATTTATGACATTGTAATTACATTTCTATAGAAACATGCTGTAGAGACAGGGCTTCTGACTTTATTTTTGAGTGATCAAGGAGACATCTAGGAGATTTGGAACAGATTCATGGTCAAATCCAATTGATTAAATACCTTAATATCACGGTTTAAAAAAGGCTGAGCAGATAAAGTGTTTGTATAAATACTGTTTGTCCTGTTGTGAGCTAAATCCAGAATTGCTTGATATCATCTCTGAAATCAGTAGCAATCTGCAAAGCGGATACTTTATAAAAACTAAGTAGGAAATTCAGGATATGGACCTCCATGAATACTTCACATTGTTACACAAGCCATTACCCCTTTGGTCACAGCTTCCAATTCTTAGAGAACAGTCTTTGAAATTAATAATCCTGTTCCTGATACATAGTTGCTGTACAGAAAAAATACTAAAAGATAAAGGTGGGATGATAGCACAGTCACACCCCCCACTTCTTCAGTTCAGGCCAGCTGTAATCTAGTGCTAGCACTGCAATTCAGAATTGAGTAATTTGTGCTAATAATTTGTCAAGGATTTGGAAATGGATCTTTGAGCTAGGGCAGAGAATGAAATAAAAGAATATGTATTTTTACAATACATCATGTGGATCCTCCAACTTGAATTTCAAATTTTGAATTAGAAAAATCAGTTCATAAACAATAAATACATCTCAACCAACTTAATAGTGCTGCCATACAACTGTCTTTCTGCCTCTCCATTTATATACAAGGAAACAATTAAAAAGTCTTATCTGCATATTTGAATCTCATCCTTAATTCTGTCTCTCATAGGACATTAGATTGCAACATGCCATACCTCATTAATGCCTGGGGTAATCGTAGGTGCAGCAATAAAAACAACAAAAGGAGCAAACTCTGCAGTTCTCAGGACCTTCAATGCCTAGGTGAAAAAAAATGAGATACTTCAGAAGAATCCCCTAACAATCAATGTGAAATAATTTTAGTCACACAAGCAAAAGTGCAAAATCATGACTTACAAACGCTGGTGTTTGTTTTTAAACTGACCTGGAGTCAAGAGGTTAATAATACAGACACCTAACTTTTTGCATTATTTTACATTTTTGGTGGTCAAACTGTATATTTATCCTTAATTACAGTAAATTTTCAAGACCATGAAAGCTTTATCATTTTCAGAGAGGCTCTTCCCATACAGTCTCAAAGAGTGCAGAACTCTGTTTGCATATAAACTGAATGATTAAACAGCAGGTAAAAAAAATCTGTTATGCCATAAATAGAGAAAAGAACCAACTGTATTTTAGAATAATATTGACTAGAATACCAATTTTTGACTTTTTCTACCTACCAACATTTTTTTTATTATTTTCTGAAACAAATGAAAATGTGAGAAGTTTGAAGTTTTTAAAAAGTAAGCATAGTGAAGTTTTAAAAAAGTGAGCACAGTACTAATGCAGTAAATGCAGTACCAATCCCCTGAACTAAATCTATGCAAAAGAAAAGAGTTCTCATTAAAAAGTTGACTTAGCCATAATTTACTGAGTGACACACGGAGCTGCCATATGTGAAATTTGGTACAAATCCAAGCTAGACTGAAGTGCAGGACAGCAAGTAAACATACCTCAGCTGAACACAAGCGGATGGACAAGCTAAAGTAAGACGACTAAAGGTCAGTCTTTTTTAACTCCTTCCACTTCCTGTCTTCTTGAAAGCTTTTTCTTTTTTTCCTTTTTTTTTTAAACAAACAAACAAACAAACAAACAAACAAAGCAACCAACCCCCACAAATCCATCCTTTTCCCATGCAGCAGAGATTTTAATCACTGCTGCTTGAAACCCACCTATATATATATCATCTATGCCAACCTCCTCTAAACAAGAGGTAAATCCCATATGCGAAAGTCAAGAAAACGCATATAACTAGAAGTAACCAAGGAGAAAACAGGCAAGCACTGTAAGATAACTAGGAATAAGTCCACAAACAGGCTGGCCTCAACGAGCTGAGATGGATGCACGAGGAAGCTGTTTAAGAAAGAGGCTTGACAGACGTGCTGGAGGAAGTGTAGCAAAGGCGGCTGTTGCCAAATGTAAATATATTCCAACAAAAGTGGCTTCTGAGAATTGTGATGCTTCTGAATAATGCAAGTTGAAAAGGTTTATCGAAAGAGTTTGCTTTTAGCAGCGGCTCCATTTGAACTAACTATAAATGCTGTTCTCCCTGGAAAGTGTTGAATGTGGGATCTTATTTTTCAGAACAGCACCACATCAGCGTACTATGTGAACGGTCCTAAATAATTTAGTCAGGTATTTTATTTCTGTTATGAAGTTCTTAAAGAATTTGAAGTTTTTGAACCCAGTCACAAAGAAGAAAAAAGGCAGCAAATGTAAATAGATAACACTAATCAGAATTTTAATTTGTCTTTCCTCCCTTTCCTTCAATCTGCTAGAATAATGTAAACATCACATTTGTCCATTTTCATGTTGTTCCACTTAACAAAACATATAAACACATCCCTGTGAACTGAAAGTCATGACTACACGGATGTTCAAAGGAAACGTATCAAAAGTTCCTACTGAAGATTTTATATAATGAATGAACAAACTATTAGTGTTTCTTCAAAGCCTGATTTTCCTTCCTGCCCGCTTCCAAAAAATATAATACTGCAACACAGAAAGGAGTTTATAAGTAACAACACTGATATTGTCATTGTGCAAATCAGGTCAATATTGATGATTGACCACAAATGTTTCTGACAATGCTCAGCAGCGACATGGAGCCAAGAGTCAGTTTGGAACGAGATTACCCTCTAACACAGCATCAAAGAAAAATTTTTGAAAATATTGAAATATTACTCCTGGCAGGCAATGACAACCACTTGTTTTGATATGTTTCACTGGATATGAGGCTATATAGTAAAAAATTACACAGTAAGTAGCTTTTCAAGCCACAGTGGTTGCATACCAAGCTAAACTATGTATTTGTTTCTGCCATATGCTTTTCTAACCAGATGATTACCAGAATTCTACTTCATAGATTGATACCTTGGCGTTCCAGGGACTTTTGTTCCACATTACTGTATGCATTACTTATCTAGTGTGCTATCCATAAAAATAAATACATCTCAATAAAATAAGGTTGAAAGATTTGTGATAAGTCCCATTTTCATATACTTCCTAGTTAGTTACCTGAGGTTCTACATCAAGTATTGCAATTAGTCCCTGCTCATGGATCTTTCGTATTGTTTCCAGTTTTGTCCCATACATTGCATCCTCATGGCTGCCATATTCCAAATATTCATTGTTTGATATATCCTGCATCATTTGGTCATGTGATACAAAGTAGTAATTTTTCCCATTTTCTTCATCTTTCTTTGGAGGTCGAGTTGTGTCTGAAAATACAAAATATTTTTAGTACAAAAGCAATATTAAGCTTATTTATGGATTTTTGTTTTGTTATCAATACTTATTCACCGAATGACGACCTGTCAAATCACTCATAGAACAATGAAGCTTGAGCTTGATGTAGGCAGAATGACAGGGCCTGGAAAAAGCAGGAATTTGGGGAATGGGTGCTGGGAAAAGCAGAAGATGAAGGGATGTGGAAAAGGTAAATACCAAAACGTAACAGAGGAAGAACAGGTCACAAATAACCTTTACCTGGTCCAGACTGTAAGACCCTATCAGCTGCTTTCAACAGCAAAGGGCAGGTCTCACAGTTTTTATAGTCTTTAAACAATTCAGTTAACATCTCCATTTTACCCAAGGGGCCAGTACTGGGCCCAATCCTGTTCAGCATCTTCATTAATGATCTGGATGATGGAGCAGAAAGTACCCTGAGCAAGGATGCCAATGATACGAAAGTAGGAGGAGTGGCTAATACACCAGAGGGTTGTGCTGCCATCCAGAGGGCCCCTGACAGGCTGGAGAAAGAGGCTGACAGGAACCTCATGAAATTCAACAAGGGAAGTGCCAAGTCCTACACCTTGGGAGCAACAACCCCATGCACCAGTACATGCTGGGGACGAAAGCTGAGCAGTTGGAGAGCAGCTCTCCATCAAAGGCCCTGTGGGGGTCCTGGTAGACACTCAGTTGAACATGAGCCAGCCATGTGCCCCTGTGACAAAGAAAGGGCTAAAGGTCTGGGTTGCACCAGACAAAGTATTGGCAGCAGGAGGAGGGAGGTGATTCTTCCCCTCTACTCAGCACTGGTGAGGCCACACTTGGAGTGCTGTGTCCAGTTCTGGGCTCCCCAGTGCACGAGAGACAGGGACATACTGGAGAAAGTCCACTGAAGGGGCACTAAGGGACAGGAGCATCTCTCCTATTAGGAAAGGCTGAGAGAGCTGGGACTTCAGCCTGGAGAAGACAAGGCTCAGGGGGGATCTCATCAATGACTACAAATATCTAAAGTGAAGGTGTAAAGAAGATGGAGCCAGTCTCTTTTCAGTGGTGCTCAATGACAGGACAAAAGGTAAATGGGCACACACTGAAACATGGGACCTTCCATCCCAATGCAAGGAGAGACTTTTCCACTGTGAGGGTGACTGAGTACTGGCACAGATTGCCCAGACAGGTGGTAGAGTTTCCAGCCTTGGACATATTCAAAAACCATCTGGACACGGTCCTGGGCAACTGGCTCTAGGTGGCCCTGCTTGAGCAGGGTGGTTGGACCAGATGACCTCCAGAGGCAGGGATCTCAACCATTCTGTGATTCTATAGGGTACAGGGATTCTTTGCCGCAGAGGCAAGCTAATATCCACTTGCTTCTCTTTCTTCTAATATTCCCTCACAAGCTGATTTACACTTGTATTTTTCCACTATCATATTTATGTTGATGACATATCTGAAACACCACATCGCTTCCCAATCTAATCCCCTATCTTCTGACAGCCCTATCATAGTTTCAAACAAGGTATCAAAAAATTGAACTCATCTTTTATTTTTAATTGTACCTATTACGGTTCTGAGGATTAATTAGCATATTCCAAAGATAAAAAGTACTAGAGAAATATTACAGATAATAGTTATTATTTTAAGGAATTCAAGAACAATGAATTATATAAACCATATAATATCACTATACTACTCACTGCTGCCCTAGGTCTACTGGACTTACATACTCTCATATTTCCCCCAAATCCTCTTCTGTAAATATATTTTTGTATTTTCCCTTTTTTATTTAAATTATTATGAAATTTTCATCTGAGTGTGAAAGTGGAAGTCTAAACAGTGGGTGAAGGCCTGATTACTTGTTGTCAAGAAAGATTAACGCTACTTAGCAGTAACATGCTTTTTGAATATATTGCTTCTGCAGAGCTATGTGGTAAAAAATGTACGGCCTACTAACCCTTTTAATTAACTACTATTGTGTGTGACATGACCTTTATGATCATGTTTTCGGTAGGTAGATAATTTCTTCATAAAGCATTCCCCCAAACTCCTCACCCAACTAAAGGTCTGTCTCAAAAACTACTAACTCCTACCACGGTTTTGTAAAAGAATGCAGAAAATGCAGTAAAATCCATCCCTGAGAGTTGGAGATAATACATTCAATTACCTAGAGTCAGCTGAAAGACAGATCAGGTTCCCACAACACTTAAAGTGTATGTGATATATTTTATATGATCTATTTATATCACTAACATAAGGAAGTAATTTGGGTCTCTAAACACCAGCACAAAGTGCTATTTTAAATGCCCTAAATGCCTAAATCTGAAGTATCCATATCGGACTATTAGATGTAACACAGGAGTTAAAGGAGACCATTGCCCTTCTGTAGTGGGGTTGAAGGTCAGGTGATGTCTAAAACAGGCATCTAAACATCATACTCATGCTTAAGCATCTGAATTTTTATCCTGATTTGCAGTCTTAGTCTTTTTTGTCTTACATAATCAGTGAAGCAATTTCAGTGCTTCCACAAAGCAGGAACCTAATGCAGAAAAACTATGGCATAGTCATCACGGTACAGGTCAGACCATTTTAGTATGTATTTGAAGATAAAATAACTTGTTCAGCTTCTACTTCCTCACAGCAATACAATTAGTACTTGAGAGAGACCGGGTGAAAAGCATACTGTAAAATATTTGTTACTCTTTGTTTTAGTTTACAATTGTAATGGAGAACATGTTTGCTGGGTTACTACTCCCTTTCCCCCATATAATCTTGTCTGTATTGAGTGACATACATACAATGTACATCACATACTCCTGGCCCTGCACTTTTAGAGTGTCTAATCCAGGATTTTAGTGTCTCCATATGAACGGCAGTGTGACAAACAGTGCAGTTCCACATTGCTGCTGGGATGATCTAGTGGCTCGTGCTTTGAAAAGGGTTAGGTCTGTCTGTCTTCCTTCTGCTGGCACTGGCCTTTGTCTAACTCCTTAGCGAGCAAGCCTGAGGAACTTAAATCAGCAGCCAGCTAATCCTTTTCCCCTTCCAGAAAGGTTTACAGGTAAGTTCTTAAAAATAATACTTTCTAGCAACAACAAAATCCTTACAGGTAGTGAAATACCTTAGTGCAATTTTAAAGTAAAGCACTACTGAGGTATAAAGAAAATTAAATTAAGGCATAATGGTCATCAGTATAACTTCTGAGCCACATATGGTGTTTCTGAAGCCAGTCTGAAACAGAGTGGACAGTTAGCTGCTGGATGCTCTTGTTTCAAAATGCCTCGCTTGAGGAAAAAGGGTGCATCTCCAAGAGATCATGTAGTAGGATATGCAATTCCTGCTATGGTATTGCTAGGGATTGTCACAAAGGGAAAACACCCCTGTGTTCTTCGTAACAACACACTTGTAAGCAGTGAAGTTAACTGTGTTTTCTTTTTCTTATTGTCATCTCTGGAAAGTTATTTTAGTTTAATACCAGTTCTCAAGGCTAGGCTGTGAAAAGTTACTTGAAACATTCAGATAGGGTATCCATTAAAGTTTCCCTCTAAATCCAGTTTATATTTCTTCTCACGGAAATTATACACAGTTTTAAATGTCAGGGCTGTTCCAGTCTTACCTGAACTGTAAATGTAAAATTAGCACAGAAAAATGTTTCAGCCTTCATTCTAAGTTAACAAACATTTGAGGTAGAGAGAAGTATGTTTAATAAGAAATTCTATGAATACTAAGAAACATTCCATGTAAAAGTGGTGCTACTTACTACCCCTCTGAAAAAACAAAAGAAGTATACCCAGTCCTATCACAGGTCCCACCTTTAGGATAGGATTTGTCTCAGCAGAACTGAACACATGTAGTAGTACAACAGGTGTGTTGTCAAGGATCGTCAAGGATGATGCAAACAATTTTGCAGTACATTAAACATTGCTACTTACGAGGAATGGGGTAAGCAAATCTGTCCGGGTGTTTTGTGATGAGTGTGTTTTTTATGTGTCTTCTTCCAACACCATGTGCACCTAATCCACAATACAAAAGATTAATTATAAATTTTCCACCAGAATGGCTTCAAATATGCTGTTAAGTTCAGGATAATAACTCAAAATTACCTAGTAAGACTAGTGTTTTCCTTTTGAATGCTGGCAGTTTTACTACTTCTTCATATGTGACGAGATCTAATTGATCAAACACTAAAACACAAAAGAAACCCCCACAGGGATGAGAAAATAGGCATATTGAGGATGATAATTAATTGTGCTACAAATTATAATTTTAGCAAGTTTTAGATTTACAATACGAAGTAATATGTTATGGAAAATAAAACCATTTCATTTGCAATTTTAACAAAAGCATTCATTTAAAAAACCATTAAAAAGCAATAACAAAGCTATTGAAATGCTCAGGAAGGTTTGCATGTCCTTTCATGCAGTGTTCAGCAGACCACAAAAATTAGCTAAAATGGCATGCCATTCATGTTTGCATTCCTAAGAAATAGCAATACTAAAGAAAAATCTGTAGACAGTGACCAACACGAATACAGTATGAGAACATCTATTTACACTAAAGATAGGGATACTTTCATAATCACTTTTTAACAACATCTATGAGAAATGCATAGAGAAGAGTGTTAATACTTGGTGGTATTTGTTCTTCAAAACTACCACCATGTTAACTGTAATTAGAGTTCTCTTTAAACAGACGTGCTAGTTAAACTGACATGCTCTTAATACTTGCAACAGAACGAAGAGTTCTAACAAAAGTCATGGCATTACATAAAAGAACCTCTACCATATTTAGGGAAAAATTGTAAAAGTATTGTTTCAGAAATAATTCCAACTGCAGTTGAAATTGGATGAATTCCATCATGCCTATAGATCTGTTGTCAATTGCCAAGGTATATAATGATTGACAAATCAAGTTTTGTTCATTAAAAGCAACTTATTCCTCCTGTGCCCAGTAACACATCATCTCTGGTAATTCTTGCAGCATTCTAATAAGAAAAGAAGCCAGGAGGCAGTTAATTATATTTATAAAGATTACAGCAATCAGCAATTGTGAGCAGAATAACGAAGAAGAGTTTTCAGTTCTGTATTTATACATGCTATAAAAAGACGGGAGGAGAGACTGCATCTAAAGTATGGGATGTTCAAGTGTTTCCAAGTCCTAAGCTGGTGTACTCATCTCAACTATATCCCATCCTTCTTTCAGGATCAACCTGGATATATCCCTCTCCCTCTCCCCCTATCCAAACCCCCTGAGGAAAGTAAGCAATGGCGGAAGCTTTAGTTTGCTTGCTCCAGAAGTCCCCAGCCACCAAGATCAGCATTAAGAGTGTGGAGCCTACCAGAAAGCACATGCTCTTTCTACTAAAGTCCCAGTTACAGCAGCAAAGGATTTAACTTAATGTATTTCTTTTTATAGGGCAGATTTTTCAATTGAATGGCAGTCTTTTTACCCTAGAGAGTAAGTACAACTACTTCAATTTGGTCAAACTACAAATTAGTCAATTGACATACTCAGCTGAGACCTTGAAAAGATACAGATATGAAAACTTCCTGGTCCATTTGAAGCATTTTGAATTTCATCCTAAAGAAGAATCTCTTTCAACCTTTCCCCAAATATCACAAGCAAGAATTTAGTCATCTTTTTCTTCCATTCCACAAACATGGAATTCTTACTACTGTCTTTTTTTGCAACTTCACACGATTTAAACTAATTAATAATTCATTTCATATTAGAAAGGGTTAAAGATCTACAACATGTTAAACAGTTTTACCACTCTAACAATCTAGGCCTGCCAGTATGTTTTTCCATTAAAAAAATAATTTAAAAATCAATCCTTTATTTTCTTCTTGAACAAAACCACGTTATGTTAGATACAAACAACAGGGTCAAACAACAGAAATGATACATATTAATGCCTTCATCACAAACTAGCAGCATGGAGATGTGTCTCAGTCTACATGGATTTAACTAATGACTGTAGGGTTTTCAAATGCAAAAGAAAAATGATTAAATTTTTATTATACACAAGATATGGGGAATACAGGGCACATTTAAAGACTGAACTTTAATGCTTCTGTGTAACTAGCTAATAAAGAAAAGGAGTTCTTGAAAGGAAACAGTAAGAAGCAAATAAAGAGGCATTGTCACTTGACAGGTTACTTACATGCACAGAGGCCATTGGGAGTAAGACAGCATGAAAAATGTACAGGGGTCATTGAGATATGGCTTGTAATATATTAGTAAAATAAAAAGTATATGCACAAAATAAACTTTACCATGCAATAGTCTAAACACAAGGCAAATAAATCACATTAAGAAATGATAAACACATTCTTTAAAAGCTTGGCAATTTTCTACATTATGCATAGTATGAGCATAGTTCTAGTACGTTCTAAAGAGAGTTGTTTTATGAAGTCCTGCAATAACATTTCAGTAAATAAATAAAAAATATATCTAGATATCACTGCAGTATATCTCTAGAGCATTTAAAAAAAAGTCAGTCAACCCAATAATGAAAAATATTTGATTTTTTCTGTGGGCTTTGATTTAAAACTGACTTTACAATGATAAGATGTACGATCATGAAACTGTCTCCTGAAGGACACAATACTCTAATATCAAGTATAGAGGAAAGAAAAACGGGATGGTATGTTTCTTGTAAAGGAGAATATATTTGCTTTTAATAATAAAAAGGAACTGAAATATTCTCCTCTGTACTTCACAAACTACGCCTGATTTGCAGAATAATTTCAGTCCTAGTTCCAGCAGTATCCCCATATATCAACACCAAAATCTTAGCTCTCAAATCACTAACTAGCCACACAAATCTTAGTTGACTCGGAAGTCTTTTACTAGGTCATTTCTCAGCACCCCAGTTCAGTTTCATCGCTAAGACAAAAATAACAGGGGAGTCCAAATAGATTACATACTGCTAAACGATTTATTGAATTTTATAGTAAGGTATGACAGATAAATTCTACTTTCTTGTAAGAGCAACATTTTGACACCTGGATTAGACTCCTCTGTTCCAAATTTATTATACTTATTTTGGATCCAGTAGACGAAAAGATCTGGGTTTTATTCTGAGACTGATGCACTGAAAGCTTGCAGAAGCCAGTGTTGGCGTATTTCTGACTAACAATATGGATAACACAGTTCAGAGAAGGCAAACTCAGTACCACCTGAGTTAATTTATACCCATGTGAGCACCACAGCAATTCAGTGAACCTCTTTCTATCCTAAATTTGGTGTCACTCCCTGGAATATTACTGGCATCACCTTTAATACCTCAAGGACACAAAGATCAATAAACATTTCTAAGAGAAATCTTGATTCCAATCTGCACTTCCATTAAATTTTGACTTTCTAGGGGAAAGGGGAAGTGTCTGATGGTATTCTGAAAAGAAGTTTCTTTAATGAGTCATTATGATAATTTTTAACGTTCATGTTTCTAATTTTTGGCAGATAACGTGCTTGGTTGTAAAGTGACTAACAGCACTGATGGTGGCAAGCACCACGGCAGGCAAACCGTACAACTCAAAGTGCTGTCAACCTTCTCCAAAATGTCCCCCCTACATCAAGATAGGAAAGTCTAGATTACCTTCCTTTCAGGGATTTAATTGATACAAAGTATTTGAACTAGTTTTGCTCCTAAGGTATTGCCTGCTCCTTCTCCTTCCCTGGCCATCCTCTTCCCTTTGCTTATTCCTTTGTAGCATGCCATGCTTAGTCATGCTGACATTATTAGCTATGTAGCTGCACTGTGAACTGTATTAAGAAATATATCTGCCCTAAAGAAAAAGAATCAATGTTTTTTGTCGAGTTTTTCTTCAGTTAGCCCAGTTAACAGCATGGCCACGCAAAGTTATACTGGCACAACTGAAGGGAGTAGCAATGCTGTGGGAACGTACACTGGAAGCTACTGGTAAGACTTTAAAACCGGTATTGTCAAAGACCTTAGGTTATAAAATCCAGTTTATTCTCAATAGTTTTTGTTAAGGTCATAATTAGTAAAACATGGTTTAGTGCTACTGCAATGAAGTGGAAATATTAAAACAACCAGCATGTCAAACCAGCAAAAGGAAGGAAAAAAGTGAAAGCTTTCAATCTCTACTTGTCTCATAATTAAATATTTAGAGACAATCCAAAAGGGTTTTCAGGGTAACGAGTAATGTTATATTTAACTGTGAACATCTTAAATGTGCCAGTGAATTAAGGAATATAAATTACAATTACTAGCCTTTGACTTTCTTAGATTACTTTTAAGTGACTATAAATTCTGTAGTGCTGAGCCCAGGGAAGCTGTGGAGGCCCCATCCCTAGAAGTGTTCAAGGCCAGGTTGGATGGGGCTTTGAGCAGCCTGGTCTAGTGGGAGGTGTCCTTGCCCATGGGGTTGGAGCTAGATGATCTTTAAGGTCCCTTCCAACATAAACCATTCTATGATTGTATATATTATGAGCTCTGATACTGCATGTGGATTGTACAGGTAAGGAGAAATGTGAAAATATGGATTTATGTTGTTTAATTGGTGCGTTCAAGAATGCAATTGAAAAAAATGCATAAATCAATGCAACATAATATATAAAATACTTTCATTACACTGTTTGGAGAGGTATGTCTTTTAATTCTAATGAAAATCTCTGCAAGTCTCCCAAGAGACCACAACAACATATGTATCACCACAGTATGTGATATCAATGCAAAACCAATAGAAACAGTTTCAACACATTCAGTATTTTACCTTAAAAGAATAAAAGAAATAAATTCCACTCATGCACGAAGGGGTCTTCCTTCTTTACTACTAAAACTAATGAATTTTGCTCAGCAAGGATCTCTTACTCTACACTTCTACTTTCAAAATTTTCTAAAAGAATTCAGTTTTTCAGCAGTCTAAATAGAAACCCAAAACTTAGGATTCAGTCAGAAATCACTGCAAGGAGGATGAACTTCCACAGCTTGTTCTATTTGGTAAGTGTAAATAACACACTGACTACACAATGGCTCTTATTCCACTTCCAGCTCTTACACTTAAAAAAATGCCCATTCATGATCTTTTCACACACATAATCTATAACTATAAACACATATTAACAAGGATGCTACTGAAAAAGTCTTCTGTAGAGCACAGTACAGTTAAACAGATTGCAAAATTCATATCCTGTTGGTTTCTAGTGCTCCTTTAAATATAAAACCCAGAACAATGTAAGCCTTTATTAGGATATATTATGAGGCATTTATTTTGCTGCAGCTTGTCTCTCACTGACCAAGCTGTATGGTTAAATAGCAAAGAACAAGCAGAGTAATGTTGGCATAATTAGAACATTACTTGTATTTTCCTAAGTAACTCATTATGTTTATTAACAGTGCCAGCTGAACAATTAATGGCAAGGTTTAGATTGTGAAAAATGTAACCTGTTAAAGATACCTGCCTTTTTTTTTTTTTCATACCTGCATTGTGCTTTGCCAAGTATTTGTCTTTGTACTGCTTTTTTTTCTTTCCAAACCAAGTACAGCTGGCCTGTTGCTCCTGTTTGGTCTTCTCCATGGCAATACAAGCAACTCGCCTGGTGTACGGAGGAGAAAAAATTTTTTTTGTTGTAATCAATGTATTTTTAAAAAGCCACACAGAATGATTTAGAAAAATAAGACTTCTTAATAGTACAAAAGTACAGTAAAACTTTTCAAAACCTTTTTTTTGGGATGACTTAAAAGCACTTATATATTTTGATATAAAGAACATATTAGTGGTAGATCATTAAAGCTCACAGATCAAGCATGGGAGGAAGAGTAGCTACTAAAATGGCTGTAGACCACTTTGCAGCAGATTAGACTGGAAGCACATGAGGTTTGAAGAGACCACGACAGTCTAAATTACTTCACAGCAAGTTGTGTTAAGTTGTGGAACTATTTTGAGGTGGGTCTTCATGATGACATATTACAAGTGTTCCTGTTGCAATGTATACCAGTGTCTCCATTATGACAGAGCTTGCAAGGGAGCTCTCGAGATGGAATGAAATGCCTTGTCTCTGTTTCTCTTCTAGCAAAATCTCCCTTAGCCAGTCCAGGTGACACAGGTGCTGTTAAACCCTTTACAGCACTTGAATTCTTTTAGGTAGAATTTCATACATTTCTTGTATGAAATATTTTGGGCTAGATTATACATAGTGATAAAACTTTCCTGAGTTACGGCCTTAACATTCACGGCTGGGGACTTGCTTGCCAGAGTTTGTGCTCATGCATTTAAAATATTTACTAAACAGCTTCTGCAAGAGCTCTGCATTGCTTTTGCGGTACTCAGTGCCATTCCTGTTCATTGAATCTGTCCTTCAGGAATTTTTTCACTGTGATTTCTTCCAGCTTCTTGGCTTTCACATCAAAAGGGAAAAGGAAAGTCCCTCAATGACCTTTGTGCTTGACATCTTGTTAACACCTTATTCCTGCAGCACTTGCATATAAAGCAGTACTAACGAAAACAGTGTTTAAGAACCTTAAAGAGAAGTTAATTTGACCCCCTTACATAAACAATTTGTGTGTGGCCTTCAATCCTAGTTTTCTATCGTGTATTAGAAAGCACAAATGATGTTTACTAGCACAGGTGTTTATTTTTCTAATGTAACCACACATATGATATTGCATGTAACCCTTACTGCTATGCATATACAAGAAAAAAAATCAATGCCACACAAACTGAGACAATATATACTTATAAAATTATACAAAAATTAGCTATATAACAATGAAAAGCATGCAAGACAGAACTAAAAGCAAAGCTAAATTTGTTTCTGTAGAAAACTTAAGTCATACCATTCTTGAAGTTCAGGAGAAGGAATAAGACCTGCAGTACCATTTTTGGAGTTTTCAAGTTTACCCTGCCACCAGTTGTGATCATCTTTGCTAATGATTTGGATAATATCACCAACTCGGAATCTGATGCCAGCTTCTTTGCAAGGAATGAGGTCATCCTTTGCTGGATCATATTCAAATTGTGCTCTTACATATATCTATAAAAAAGAGTTTATAAAAGACACTGCGACATTATTACTGGTACAATATTAAAAGTAACAGATGAAAATGTGATCTGTGCATGTAGCTACACATACTGTTTGCAACAAGCAAAGGAAGAAAGAAACAGAATGGCAAAAGCATAAGTGATAGTTGAAAATGAAACAGAACCCCCTCGTCCCGTAAACAATGGAGACATAGGATGTTATTTTGAAAGCTCATGTCTTTTACACACAGTAAAACCTGGACAGCAAAAATGAACACACGTAATAAACAGAGTCCCTCAAATCAGTATTAATTATCATGAACCATGACAGACTAAAAGCCAGCAGCTTAAAACATGAACTGTACTGTATTTTCCAACTGAAGTCCCATGATAAATTTTAAAAATTTGTATGACAGGAAATTTTATTGGGCAGGACAAAGGACTTCAGCTATCTTGTCAATCTTTAGTATTTAGACTGAAACTTTAGTACCCTTTTTTTAAAGATTAAATAGGAATGCTTGTGTTGCACCTATCATACAGAGTTACTTGGGAGGAATGTGGGAATTCTACGCATGGGCTTTTCAGTAAAAATATACTCCTGTATAAGTGAAAACTAATGATTTGTGTAAGTTATTCTCTAAGGAACATTAACAGAAAGAATTCAAATTCTGACTTCACAATTTAAAATAATATACCAATCCTTGCTTTATGTGTTAGTGAGATCTCAATCCCAGAAAATAAAAGTGATCTCAAGTTTTGGTTGCTAATTACAGCCTTGATGCATCCAAGGACGTTAAAATCAGAATTAAATGCCATGTCCAAGATGGGCAATTTCTACAGTTTATGAACTTCAAACATCACCCTATAGCATCTCAGACAGGCATGTCTATTGATTAGATTTAAAATTGATTAGATTAAAAAAAAATAATTACATTACAAAGTAATATATTTCATTTAGACTGTAACAAACACTTTTCAAATTTACTCAAATACTACTCCAAAAATAGCTGTAACTATGCCATGTTAGTGCTATTCATGGCACTTCAAAAAGTTAATTCCTATAGTAATCCAATCTTCAACCCAACACATGAATAAATTAACTTAAAATGGCTAATCACTACTATCTTGTACCTGACGCATTTTTATCTGTTTACAGTAAGAGCATCAGATGGTTATACTAATATAGAAAGCAAATATCAATATCCTAAATCTGACCCTTGTTGTGCTGTGCATTAAGTGTGTGAGTTTAGACAAGCAACCCAACTTCTTGAATCACCTGAAAAATAGGACATTTTGAAATTAACTGTGTTTATTTAGTAATTGGCTTTCTATGAAGTAATCAGTATTGAACCAATCCCTTATTTCCTCTCAACATAGGTCAAGAAAAGGGAGCAGTATTTTTGCCATCTAGAAACTTCCTTGCTTTTGAAGTCCTGGCTCCAGTTTGAGCCATTATCCACCATTTATTGGCTGTTCATGAAATGTTACAGACTTCCTTACAGATAGCAATGTATCTGTTATTCAAGGATGACAAGCTACCAGAGAAATATGCTGGTTCAATGGGAAAAGACTCCTCAAAAACCAGGTGAGTATAAATGGTGCAAGTACAAGGAACACCACTATTCTGGTATTGTCTTGAACAAACTCTCTTCTCCTGGGAAAAATACCTTATGAGAAGAAACCCAAAACCTAACACAACAGTTTGGAGGGTCTTTCATTGAGCCTTTCCAGGACTACATACAGACAGCTGGAAACTTCAGAAGAAAAAAGAAAGTTGAAAGAACCATAGATAAAGCTGTAAGCTTTAAAAATGGGAAATGAACTGAGAGCAATCCACCCTTGTAACAGGTATTCCAGCCAACTTAACCAGACAATGGTATAAAAAGATTGTCAAAGGCAACAGATCATGGAGTCCACTGACTCCTTTGAACGGAATTGCAAGAGTTATTATTAAAACCCTTGGCAGAGTAAAAGGTTCAGTCCACAGTTAAGATTCAGATGCAGATTCTGGAAGGGCTATATATAAATGGAGCAGCTACTGAAGCTGAATCACAAATCACTTGATGGCATGTGTTGATTTGGAGGCTGCAGTAAAAAAAAAATAAAATTCTTAAAACTGCAAAGGGAATCATAGGGAATCCTCTGCACAGCCCTTAAATACTTTCTTGGAATTCTCTGGAGAGAGAAGATCTTTCTTTGGACTGTGACGACATGTGCTACTGTCAAGGTAACAAAGTTAAGGTAGGATACTGAATCTGGGTCTTAGGGCTGAAAATCTGTCTTCAGACTTATCAACTCTTAATAGAAACTGTCCTTAATGTTTTTCCTTGAAGAGCTTTCTTAATGTTAATGTTTCTTAATAATTAGTTATAGGCCAACTCAAGCTTTAGAATCTTTGTCAGTACAATGTTTTAGAGTATTAGACGCTTGCCATACTCGTCTCCATTTCAGCTAAAATATAAAATTGAACTTTCCTCTAAGATGAAAATCTGCACAGGTCACTGCACAACAGTAAGTCTATTAATGCATTCTGAACTAAAACAACATCTCCAGTTAAATTTATTATGACTTTGTAACTCTCACATATATGAACACATGAAAAAAATGCTATTTTGAATTAGCCACAAACAAATGAATTAAGAAAAATGAAAAAAATGGAACAAATTTTCCAAGCTTGTATGTTTTAGTCCAGCATATACAGAATATGAGGGGGAAAACAATAAGCAGGGATGTTCACTAGCAGCTAAGTTTACAAAAAAATCTCATGGAGGATATCTATTCACCTGTCGTCCTTTCGGTTGTGTGGTCGATGGCAAGTCCTGTAGAATAAAGTCAACCCAGGAGAAGAAATTTTCATTTTACTTTTTAAGGGTATACAACACCATGTGTTAGTGATTCAAACAACATTACGGTAAAATGGTAAGTCAGACAAAAGTACAAAGCATTGACTCATGTTTAGAAATATGTTTTTCTTAAAGAAAAATCAAACCCAGGCTGTTTAGCAGCAAGCCGAAGAAAGCAGGTAAAAAGTTTAAGCAGATAGAGAATGTGCTTTTTAATAAATAATTCAGCATCTTCAACACAAAAGCACCGTCAAGTGAAAGAGGCTCTTTATATGAATGCCTTTTCCACTTAATATTTTGCCTTGTTTTTAAAAGAGGATGACTATTATAAATATTAAAAATTATTATTAAAAATGCATAATGTGATTAATTTTGCTGAGGAATACGATTACAACTACTAATCATGTTACAAATTCAGTTTAATTCACAAAAATTTCTTAAATTTTTCACATTATTTTTCATTGTATTAATTAATAAGCACTTTACCTTAATTTCTATAGGTAAATATATACCTATAGAATAGGCAAATAATTTCTAAGTTGTAATTTTTTTAGTAGTTAAAGGAGCAGTTACTCAGTTTTGGTTGTTGTGTTTTTTGGTTTTTTTTTCTTTTTAGCTAGTCCCATGAACTCATGATATTGACAGCACTCTTACTGAAGGAACTTGGTGTGTACAGTTACTACATTGGTCCAAACAATGACAAATGATAAACAACACAAATTTTAACATTGATATACTTTAGAAAAACAGGGGATCAACAGCACCTTTCTACCCGAATACATACGAAACAGAAGTACTTTGTGTTAAAGATGTGATGATAATAGCTTGGTTTGTAGTGCGGTTTAAAGCCACTTCCTTTTGCTTTTCATATCCAGGCAAGGCTCATATTTCACAAAGTATGTGCACGTACCACAACAGCAGAGGGCACACCAATTCGTTAACTCAGATAGCGGAAACCAGTACACGTTCCAGAGGTCTCTCAAAACAGAAAACTTAAAAGAGTCTAAAATATCCTGAAATACCAACTGCACAGCTATTCTTCAAACACTGCTTCCAAAGTTCAGGATGGCAATAAGACTTCCACTTTAAACCTTTGCTTAGTTTTGAGGAAACTGCTAACAATGATTTAAGGATGACTCAAGTGTCACATTACATTTACTAACACTTAATTCACTATATGGCTTTTAATGAGAGTATGTTGGAAAAAAACCCTTAAAAAAGAAAACGGGGAGTTACATATGTAATAATCTTGGTTCTATCAGCAGGACAAAATTTTCCACTGACCACACGATAAGTATAACAGTAATGGCAGATGAGCACCAACAAAACTTTCACACTTTCTCTGTGTGGAACTGGAAATCTTACCGAAACAGAATTGTTAGTGCTGCTATGACCATTAGCTGGGGACTGTCTGGATGTAGAGGGGGAATCTCTCTGAAATAAGACACAAGGTTCATTAACAACACAACACTATCACAGGAACACAAATATATTTAAAAGAACAGTTACATCCACAGCCTTATAACCATTTGCTTAGCTCTTCATCTGTGAAAGTTTCCACACTACAAACTCTGTAAATCTGAAAAGCTTTTTCTGTAGTTTAAGATTCAGGTTTGACATTTTGATGGTAATAACTATTTTTATATTGCCTTAGGAATAAAAAAGCTTTTTAATTACTGAGTATCTGGCACATCTTGCATCTCATGTGGCTGACAGTGCTAAAGGCCATTAGTCATACTGGGGTCTTTGTTAAACGTAATCACCTGAAAGTTATATGCTGAGTAATACTTTGAATAGAATGAGGCACATATTTTGTTTTAAAGATGCTTCTAAATGTTTTTTGTAGCTATGTAGTGGAGGTCAGTGTTGATTAGTTTCTACTCTGTAAGATGCATCTCTATGCAGTGCCTCCTAGACCCTGAAGCTAACACATGAGAAGGAAGTTGGATACTCTCTTCTCCCTTCTGATCCATTTCACACCATACTGAGGTGGGTTTTTTTCCTCCAACATTCTTATGGGCTTAAAAACATTAAACTTGGCCAAAATATATCACTTTAAAAAAGCCACCTCTCTTAACTTGGACTACCAGTGTGGTCCTACACCCCACTGAGGCGAGAGAAGACACAGGGTGCGTACCGGGATATTCTACAGAAAGGATAACAGGAATTTCTGACTGGGTCTTGCAGAGGTAAGGAAGTCACTTGTAGAGCAGTCTTTTTCACAGGCCATTTAGATTGTATAGTACTTAATTCTGTAAGATCAGATTAATGAGCCATCTCTTCAGGAAATAAAATAATTCACTCATACACACACAAAAAAATAATTACTCCCCTTTACTCCCAAAGGTATTTTTGAATATAAGAATATATAAATAACATGGAATAAACTTTCCATGTCAAAGGTCAATTTCGGAATATCTGGTGACTATACATAATGTCAAGAATAGCAGAAAAAAAGGGCTAAAAGAGTTTTCAAAGAAAACAAAGTTATCCCTGTCACATTTTATTAATACAAGTGTCCTTTGTGAACAAATTAAAAACAAGAATTGGCGCTAAAATGTTCATGCAACAACATTAATCAGTTAAAGGTCCTCTTCTAGTGTTTTCTAACTTATACCAATTATGCGATAGCATTGACAGCTATTTAAAAGCATCAAGAAAAGTTAAAATGGCAGACAATACTTTATCACTCTTGCTGCCTGTATGATTGATGTGCAACAAACTCATGTAGAACTTCTGCACTTTTTTGTGAACTCACTAGATATGATTTCATAGGAAGTTCCATATATAGCTATCGACATGCTATTAACATAGTTGAGGACAGATCTGACATTATTATGGCTGTGAAATCACTGTGGTTCCAAGTACGCCGGTCTGTATACATCTGCTACATGCATAACAAAATGGTCATTTTGGCTCTGTGGCTCCCAGAGTTATTTGCAACTGGCGCAAATCAACTCTAATTCTACTTACAAAATCACTCCAGCATAACAAGTTTAAAATGTTCAAATGAGACCAAATAAGCTATGCATTACTGAAAAAAACAAAGGAGGAAAAGAAAAAAGAAAAGCCTAAAGGAACCTTTATTTGGGGTTTTTTGGGTGCACAGGATTACCAGCATCACCTTTATCAAATAGCAGTTAAGAGATATTTCTCTCCAAAAAAGCAGCGACTTCCTTCTTTTATACGGAGATTTTCTGTTTGCTCTGCAATTTTCTCATTTTCAAGAAGAGGTGAAAAATTAATTTTACTTTTTTTTTTTTTTAAAACCTAGTTTGCTATGATCTGCTTTGTCAATGATGGTTTAGCAAGGGAAAGCTTTGGAAAGTGACGCTAGCACCCCACTCATTTGGAGAAAAACAAGTTTAGAATAACTTGGAGAATGCTACTATTTCCAGACTCACTTGAAGTCTCCTCTCCCTTTGAAAGAAATTTTCTTGGTTTAAGAATGTTTTGATTTGTATTCCTCCAACAATTCTCAACAGAAGACAGCATATTACTCAAAACAAATGTTCATCATAACATACTGAGGAAAATACACATTTTTCAGTACTATCAGTGATTTCAGTACTAACTCTAAGAAATTAATCTATCAACCTAGTCAAGAGGCATATGTACAATTTTTAAATAATTAGGCAGTTCAGACACAATTTCAAAGGCATTTAGATTCTTAATTTCCTAGGGACGTGGTCTTTCTTTCAAAAAATACCAGACTCAAAAGTTATGAGAAAAACTGTAACTATGCACAGTGTAATCAGTCAAATCAATGAATAGGGAGATCCTTGTGCAACACTAGGACCGGACTGAAAAACTTCGTTTCTCCAGTAAATCAGAAAAAGCCCTAGTTTTCCTGGGGATAAAAGCAGAAAACCACTTGGAGGACCCAATGATTCTGAGTAATGTAGAAGTGTTATCATCGTATTTCAGTATAACTTGACTATTTAGGCTTCCCAATCTTGTCTAGCCCCTAGCCAAATAACAAAATGTCAGTCTTTTGGATCCTTGCTCTTCCTTTCAAGTACTGCAGCTGTGGTCTTAGAGGAAACAATCATGATTATTTCCAAATAATGGCAAAACTAGTTTCCTGTCAATTTCTTGTTCTTAGGTGTGGACCATGAATGATAAACCAATGCATTTGAGATTCTATAGCAGAAGTCAATTACATCTATTAGATGTGGCCTGATCAAATCAGATACTGATGAGAACAGCTAGATTAATGACACCATTGCCAAATCCACATTAAAAAAAAGAAAAAAACAAACAAACAGGGAGACTTTCCAAAAACCTGTAATACATTTCAATTTCAGTCTTGCTCAAGGAACCTTTCTGAAAGTATTTTTAATAAAAATGTAAAAAGGCTTAAGTTTATAAAGAAGTCTTACAGTCTGAGCACTAGTGGAAACATTGCAAGGCTAAAGGGAAAAAACCCATGATAATTACCACCAGATTTTTAAAATTTCATATATATGAAGGCTTTTCTTCTTAATGAAACAACTGAAGTGTTTCACAAAGACACTCTGAAATATGAGAGACATTCATAAGGAAATTTTTTTGTTAAAAAAAAAAAGTACTTCCATTACCATTCTTACATATCTGACACTACAAAAAGTTACTCGGTGTTTCGTCAGTATGAAGTAAGAGTGGAAGCGTAGCTAGAGTAATATGCTTACTCAGTTGGATAAAGTACTAGCTGAAATGTATAAACAGCATACACAGTCATCAGCCATAAGAAGAATGTGTTGCAATAATTACTGAAGTTCATATTTATATAAATCTGTAATTTCCTGTGTATCTGAACCAGTAAACACAACATCCTGGCTACTGTGTTATCTAGATAGCTGAGTAACTCAGGCCATTTGCCATACCAATGACTAAATCGGTCATCTCACAGTAGATCAGCTGATCAAATTTTTATACAAGGGAATTCATAAGTATTATGTTTTCATGCAAAGTCTACTTCACGAAATAGAAGGCCTGGTAACTGAATGGAAGGCATCGGTGCAATCAAGCCACAAATCCCTAAAAAACTTGAAATTATTCAGTCAAGATTTTGGAAATTGCCTACTGACACTGAATTACCATTACATACTATAGGGACACGGCTTCCCTAAATTGGCAAAAGTGGTGTAGTATTTAGAAAACATCACCACAACACTTCTCTTAAATGCCCACAAAAGAAGAAAAATATGGCAAGTGAGACGCAAATCTCAGTTATCTGAAAAACAGGTTCCCCTCAAAAACACTCCCACTACCTTTGTACATAAAGGCATATGGACAGATTGTATATAAAAGGCAGATCACCCCTGATTCTACTATTTAGTTTTTCTTATCCAAAATTAACAATGTATTTTGCAATCCAATGATCTGATCATGGTAGGAGCCTTAAAAACACCCAAACAATTAGTGATTCTGTTTTATATTCCTCTTCTGGTAAAGGAACCAGTCCACAAGTGAGGTGGCAAAACCAAACATACATTTATAGAGATACTCATAAAGAGCCTAAGACACAAAGCTAAGGAAAAGAGATGAACTCTACTACTGAAATGAAACCTAATGATATTAATTTAAAGCTGTATGCTGAATTATTTTCTCCAAATAATCATCTTTCTAGCAGGTATATCGTTTCACCAGATTGTCAGCACAGTCTAGAATTTATATTTTGATTTTTTTAAACCTTTTGCATTTGATGAAAAACTTTTGCTTTCATGTTTATACCTTTTAAGAAAATCGGCCTCATAGGTGAAAATTGTCAAACCTTCTACCTCTAAAACCTTTTAGTTCTTGTTGACTTCTATTAAAAGTACAGAAGGCAACCACACAGCAGTAATTTTTTTTTCTTTCAAACAGATTTTTCTGACAATCACAACAGTGGTTTCTGTGTGTTCTAGCATTTGCTGAGATACAAAAACAACTAGGGTGAAATCACAGCTCTAATTAAGATTAGATGCTTGACTTCAACAGGGATTGTGATTTCACTCTTGGAATTCTAATTTGGGAACTGTTTGCGCAATTAAGCATGTGGCACAGAAAGACTGGCATCATCTACATCGCGCATATGCCATCTGTATGCTTAAATTGAAACAGGATCTCTCAAGGAGCCATCTTCTAGAACTTAATTCCCTTCAGTTGCAATCTGGAACATAACTTTCTAAGCAGAAGGGAATTAAATGTTACTGTGCCAAAACCATAATACCAAGTTTCTAGTTCAACAAGAACTAATGCCAAATCTATTTTTCTTCTGTAATGACAAATACCTACTTTTCATGGAAACATAATATTAAGCCACATGTAACTGTTACAGACAACCATCACAAATTTACCTCAACAGGGTTATACAGAAACAGATTCTTCAATTAACCCTTAACAGCCCAAAGCAGTAAAATAATGTTTAATGTCTAAAAAAAGGAGGATTATTCTTCAGCTTAGGAACTTTTAATAGACTTCCTGGAGAATGAGTTTAAATCATAAATTTTTTTGATGGGGCTTCCTAAATGCATGAGTTGAGGAACCCCTTTCCTCTTATTTTTTTCTTAAAATAGGCTGTAAAGAGTTAGTTAAGGAGCTGATGAGATGAATATGAAGGCAGGGCTGAGTAGGCAGGTGGGACCTACTCATGTTCCGTTATCTTTGTTGTAAAATTGGTGTGCGTGATCTAACAGGACAGGCAGAAACAATTTCCCAGAAAGCAGTAACATTCAGCCATCAGCAGGCAGTTAGTTACAGGACTGAGGAAGAAATGGGATAGTTCATTAAATTCATTACCTCACAGGATGAAGATTGCGTGCGATAACTTGGCACAATCTTAAAGGTGATACTTCCACGCATTTCCCTCTGCAAAAAGAGAAGCACTTTTTTAAAGACTAAGACACTGAATATAAAATCTCCAAATCACTAATGCTTCGAAGTAAGGCATCATAGTTCAAGAGCAGCAGTATGTTTTCCTAAAGTAAATGTTCAGAAAAGCTAAAATGCTATGGCTTATTTGTCATTTCACTTATAAACAAATATCTAAATAATCTCTCGTTAACCTAAAAGATAAATATACATTATGAGTTTGTTCACCTGACCAGTTTTTGAATGCCTAGAACATACAGCTATATTTTAAGGTGAGAGATTCAGAGATGTGTAGGTTTCTTCCATGTCAATCTTTTCCTTGTAGCTATATTCTTGTGATCCAGAGCATTTGCTACTAAAATGACATTTTCTTCCCTTTCATCATGCGTGCTAAAAAGCAAAAGCATATTCAATTCCTGGAAAGCTGCATGTTACGGCGCTAGAGGCAGAAATGTAAGAAATAGTCTTTCACCAGAACTGAACGTGGGGTCTGCTACTTTGCATTTACTATAGTATGAGAATATTCATAACAAGTAGTAACTGCAGAATAGCAGCACGTTGTGGCAGCATATTTGCTCAGCCATATTTTCTTAAATGACAGTTTGAATATAAGGCCACCACACGGCTGACAACTACAGGACTTGATACAGTCAGAAAGGTAAGCAGATCACTTCAAGTGATCTTGGAATTTTTCTTCTTCCCCTCTTTGGCTGGCTTATGGTGAGCCAAAAAAATGCAATTTGCCTGGACTCATGTAAGCTTGTCTGGTTCTAGACACAACAAAAGGATTAGTGATATAATCTGAAATTCCACCATTAGGGTTGCATGCAGAAAAGTTTGCAAGTGTTATGGAGTATCAACTGGCACTTACAAGCATTTTTTGTAGTTGCTCTACAGTTTGATTTGCCACACTGATTCCGTTTATTTCTCGGATTTCATCCCCTACGTGTAGCGTACCTGCAGAGTTAAAAAAACACACAATCACATCAAACATGTTTTTACAAATTGATATAATTGTAAGACAGTACTAGTATTCATACAAAGGCATAAATAAGCAACACTAAAATAAATTTTTTGGCTAAATTCAGAAAAGGACTTCGGTAGCTATGTATTGTCTACCAGAGATTACAAATCTGTCTTTCAGAGTGCAGTCAATACACCAGCATGAGACGCCAAGGTACCCTATAAAGTATGTGGGGAACACATCAGTCCCTTACAAGGACGCTGCAAAAACCCACACATTGAAAAGAAAGTCACCTGCAACTAGGCAGATGGAAATGTTCAACAGAGATGGTCAGGCAGTATTTTATCAGATGACTACTTAATACAGTTTGGCTTCTGGACATTAATTTTATCGGTCAGATTGCTGTATTTTTTCATTTCTCTGATTTTGATTTGCCATAGTTACAGCATGCATTTTATGTATGTAAACTTGACTTCAGCGTGAATGTAAATGATTGGTGTGGCGACCTACAATGTCAGATGATGAAACAAATACCTACTTGGCTTAGGCAAGTCATAAACTGACGTGCTGAAGCTGGGATGGGAATGGCATGCTACAACATGGCTCTAAGACACTTCAAAAGCTCAACAGGGAGGCGGCAGTGAATGAATTAATTATCTTCAGGATTAGAAGCCACCTAGGAGGCTCTTTTTGGATGATAATTTATGACTTGAGTGGCTCAAGCCCACCTAATTCTCTAGCAGTTCTCAAAAAAAACTACCATGGTTTATTATTAGCCAGAAGATGTTTTTCATATATAATGAAATATGACAAGACCATTTACTTCGCATATATTTCTTTCTGCTGTATGATTTAAATAATTTGTGCAAGCATCCTTTTCTAAATACTGTACCTAATACAATTACTGTACCTAATATAATTAATCTTACTTCAAAAACTAGTAAATGGCAAACATTTCCTAAACTAAAACTTATCTATGGAAAATTACCCGAAAAAAGTCAATCGACCAGAATCCCGAAAAAGCCTTAGAATTCTTTTTCTGAACAAAAATAGTTAAGTTTTTCCAAGGAATACCATGCAAGCAAAACTTTCAGCCGGTGAAAACACATGAAAATCAAACTGTGTGCCTGCTAAACACAAGCACAGCCTGAGCCAAAGGGAAGAATCCTGAAAAGCTCTGTTGCTATGATTCCCTTTGGCCTCTCTTCTGTGAAACAAAAGCTCACTTGGCAGTGCTACAGGAAAGAGCCCAAAGTTTACAAAAACTTTCAGTACTCTCAAGAGTAAGTCCTTCAGCCACATTAAATGCTCCAAAGAACTCTACAGAAGCTGATCTGCTGATAGTGAAATTATAAAAAAAGACTCATCACAATTCTTCTACTCTTCAGCGGAAAAATTATCACAATGAATAGTTTACTGAATGCAAGTTCTGCATCTGAATTTCAAATTAATCTAGTTCACATCTAGAATATTAATGACCAAGTCTCTAGCGAAACACTTTGAAAGTTCAGTTTTGGCAGACTTTCTCAGGAAGGCATTCAACACCCAAGTCTTAAAAAAAATATTGTGAAAAAAAATGAGGCTCTGTGTTGACTGTATCATGGCGAAATTAAATGGTGTTTGAAGTGAGTGTAATTGTTATTAAACAGTGACATTGAATCACAAACAGCATATGTGCTAGAATAGTATAAGGATTCTTTGGCATTCTGATGGAATTAAATATTAGAATGAGAATCAGACTCAGTAATATCCCTGTATCAAATCATTTAAATCACTTAAATAAAATCCCCTCTTCTGGACCATTTCCCATTTCTGTTACTCTGACAAAAGTGAATATTATTCTGTTTATGCCTGGAATGGAGCAGTATACATAAAAGCTGTGAATAAAGCATGGACACTTAGCAGTAGATGTTCATTCTGCTTTGGTGGGTGGATGCACTGATAAACCATAGGAAGACATTTTCAGTCTGAGGGAAGTGGCTTTTATTATTTGCAGAAACTTTTTATTCTTTAGAAATATTCGTGTTTGAAAAGAGTATTCTTGACATCTTTGAATAAATGAGTCTTCTGTACCATTTGTAGCTCACATGATACCGATGCCTGACCATCTAATTTTGGTTGCTTTTGGTTCCTTTTCTATTGGCAGTGCAGTGTTTATTTAGATCTCAAGCTATTCGTGACTTACTGATGTATAACACATCTGTAATAACAAAGAATGGATGTATTTCTGGAGTAAATGATTTCCTTCTTTGTCTTTGCAAGTCAGAGTGAAGACAGTTTTAGGAGGTGTGTGCTCTAGCTCTGCACAGAAGTATGAGAAATTCTACCCTATTAGGAAGAAGACAGGACAAATTCTTGGAGTCCCTATTTGGAAACGTGTTTTGCAGCCAAAAGAAAATTCTGTAGTTTGGAAAGTGAAAGGCTGTGTATGTATAATCATATTTTCACCATATTTCGATAGAACTGAATAAACGTTATCGGGGTATCAGTATTTGAAAAAATTGGTGTGAGTTTTACATTAAGTCACTTCAAGAATGTAGCATAGACAATGTACAACTGCTGTTTTTCTGGTGAGGTTAATTGGGCAGCCAGTAAGTCCTGTCTCTTCTTTGGAGATCTTTTAAAATGCCATATTGGGACCTCTTCTTTAATACATCTTAAGAATGAATTCACATTTAAGCACGTATGCCCCAAAACCAGTCAGCAGCAAAAAACCTACGGGTTAAGATACCAAGAGCTGCTGAGAACTCAGGCTATATGCAGATCACTTGAAAATAGTATTTACAGTATGAGTAGTTTAAACAGAATCCACAGATAAAAAGTGAACGAACAACTGAGCTAAGCTAAGGCACAGACACAAAGGTGAAAGCCAAGACATAATTAAAAGCCTGAGATGTAAGACACAATTTATTTTCTAATCCTAAAAAAGCAGACAAGTCAAAAGAAAGATTTTTTGATGACAGAAACTGGCGTTTCGTTTTGATTGAGCTTAATCCTCTGAAAGGTGCAAGTAGATGGCATCTTTACAAGCCTATCTCCCTACTTCAACTACCCTCCTTTTGAATAAGGACAGCTATAATCAGATGTACTAGATGCAGCTGACATAAGAGATAGGAGGCAGACTTCACAGCAGCTACTGTTTTGTGATGGGGGATTGCACTGTTTGTACTTAATATAGCTAAATCTGAAATTATATAGTTCCTGTAACCCTCCCAGTAGATCTATTACTGTTACTGCCTGGCAGTTTTCCACCTAGCAAGAGGAGACAACAGAAACGGAAACATTAAAAAAACCCGAAACAAGTAAAAGCCACAGACCCTATCAATAGGATTTAGAGACGCTGTGCTTGATTGAGATCACTGTCAACTTACATTTGCATGTTCTCTTCAGTAAAAATATTCTAAGTATAGGTATTTTGAATGAAGCAGGGAAGCTAAGAGGCTTGTAGAGCACTAACAAAATTATAAACATGTAAAAAAAGAGATAACACTACAGAAACACTGAAGTGCAGTTCATTTTCAAACTAAACCTATGTCCAAAAGAGCTACCTCAGTTAGGTGAAGCACATATGGAATAGGTTAAATTTCCCCAATTTTTAGAAATAAAAGACTGTATAATTAAAAAGAAGATAAGAGAGTTCTAATGGGCAGTTGGATTTTTTTACCCAGTTTTAACATGTTTTAAGAGTTTTATTACGCCCATTATGGAAAACAGTCATGTGAAACAATGCTCTGCAGAGGATCATAGAATCATGTAATCATAGGATTGGTTGGAAGAGACCTTTAAGAGCATCAAGTCCAACCATTAACCTAACACTGCCAAGTTATGACTAAAGCACATCCTCAGCTCTACATCTACACAGCTTTTAAGTACCTCCAGGGATGGTGACTCAACCACTTCCCCGGGCAGTGTTATCCAATGCTCGATAACCCTTTTGGTGATGAAATTTTCACCCATATCCAATCTAAACCTCCCCTGGCACAACTTGAGGCCATTTCCTCTTGTCCTATCACCTGTTACCTGGGAGAAGAGACCAACCCCCACCTCACTACAACCTCCTCTCAGGTAGTTGTAGAGAGCAGTAAGGTCTCCCCTCAACCTCCTTTTCTCCAGGCTAAACAACCCCAGTTCCCTCAGCTGCTCCTCATAAGACTTGTGCCCCCGACCCCTCACCAGCTTCGTTGCCCTTCTCTGGACACACTCCAGCACCTCAATGTCCCTCCTACACTGTGACACCCAAAACTGAACACAGTGCTCAAGGTGGGGCCTCACCAGTGCCGAGTACAGGGGGATGATCACTCCCCTAGTCCTGCTGGCCACACTATTCCTGATACAGGCCAGGATGCTGTTGGCCTTCTTGGCCACCTGGGCACACTGCTGGCTCATGTTCAGCCGACTGTCCACCAACACCCCCAGGTCCTTTTCTGCCAGGCAGCTTTCCAGCCACTCCTCCCCAAGCCTGTAGTGCTGCCTGGGGTTGTTGTGACCCAAGTGCAGGACGCGGTACTTGGCCTTGTTGAACTTCATTCAATTGGCCTCAGACCATTGATCCAGCCTGTCCAGACCCCTCTGTAGGGCCATCCTACCCTCAAGCAGGTCAACACTCCCACCCAGCTTGGTGTCATCTGCAAACTTACTGAGGGTGCACTCAATCCCCTCATCCAGGTCGTTGATAAAGATATTAAACAGAACTGGCCCCAGTACTGAGCCCTGGGGAAAACCACTTGTGACCGGCCGCCAACTGGATTTAGCACCATTCATCACCACACCTTGGGCCCAGCCTTCCAGCCAGTTTTTAACCTAGCAGTGCGTACACCCATCCAAGCCATGGGCAGCCAGCTTCTCCAGGAGAATACTGTGGGAAACAGCGTCAAAGGCTTTACTAAAGTCTAGCTAGACAACATCCACAGCCTTTCCCTCGTTCACTAAGTGGGATGCCTTGTCATAGAAGTAGATCAGGTTTGTCAAGCAGGACCTGCCTTTCATGAACCCATATTGGCTGGGCCTGATCACCTGGTTATCTTGTACGTGCCACATGATGACACTCAAGATGATCAGCTCCATAATCTTCCCCGGCACCGAGGTCAGACTGACAGGCCTGTGGTTCCCTGGATCCTCCTTGAAGCTCTTCTTGTAGATGGGCGTCACATTTGCTAACAGCCAGTCAACTGGGACGCCTCTGGTTATCCAGGACTGCTGATAAATGATGGAAAGCGGCTTGGGGAGCACTTACACCAGCTCCCTCAGTACCCTTGGGTGGATCCCATCTGGCCCCATAGACTTGTGAGTGTCTAAGTGGTGCAGCAGGTCACTATTTCCTCTTGGATTTTGGGGGCTTCATTCTGCTCCCCATCCCTGTCTTCCAGCTCAGGAGGCAGGGTACCCAGAAAACAGCTGGTGTTACTATTAAAGACTGAGGCAAAGAAGGCATTAAGTACCTCAGCCTTTTTCTGATCGTTTGTCACTGTGTTTACCCCCACATCAATAAAGGATGGAGATTCTCCTTTGTCCTCCTTTTGTTGTTAATATATTTATAGAAGCATTTTTTATTATCTTTTATGGCAGTAGCCAGATTAAGTTCAGGTTGGGCTCTGGCCCTTCTAATTTTCTTCTACATAGCCTCGTTAAATCTTTGTGGTCTTCCTGAGTGGCCTTTCCCTTCTTCCATAGGCCATGAACTTCCCTTTTCTTCCTGAGTTCCAGCCAAAGCTCTCTGTTTAGCCAGGCTGGTCTTCTTCCCTGCCAGCTCATCTTACCGCACGTGGGGATGGCCTGCTCCTGCACCTTAAAGATTTCCTTCCTGAAGAATGTCCAGCCTTCCTGGACTCCTTTGTCCTTCAGGACTGCCTCCTTTCCCGAAATTGCTGGCATTTCAATCTCTTACGGAGTTATACTCCCATTATCCTAATCAAGGCCTAAATGAAACTTAGTGGGCCCTCATCTCAAAACACTCAAAGACTTCTGCAACTGGAAGGTAACAAAGGCAGTTAACATGACTCCATTGAGACAAAGAGGTACGCTACTATGGAATAGCAGCAATCAAAACGAGGAGCACATACTGTTACCTGGTTTGTACAAAATGATCTAAATTATTGTGTTTGAAGACAAAGCTATTTATGACACATGATTACCTTGCCGATGAATCATTCCTCCATGCATAATTCTTGCCACAATGCAATGGTTCAGCTCATTCATTTTTAAAGTGATTCCCTACAAGAAGAAATGTTTATACTCTTAAAAGAAAATATTAAGCAGTGTGATTCCTGAGTGGTTAAGAACAGTCACTTTTCCTAAAAGCCGGAAGGCAGGGTATAAATTTTAAGGTTAAAATAAAAACTTTGCCACTCACTTAAATACGAGCAATGAAAACAGATGGTATTTATAAGTGAAGATGCAATAGTTTAATATATAAGCATATAAGATTCTGGTTTGTTAAAAATGTAATTGAAGTGCAAAGTGTCCAGTTTGCTTTAAAGTGTAATCTGCTATGCCTTCTAGAAGGTTGTTTTGAAACAAAACCAGCTCTAGCGGTACAGCAGTAGTATGAATGCACACCTAGCATTTTAAATTAAAGGTATATACACAGGAGGGTAATTACAACGGCTGCTAAACTGTTCCAATTATCTTGGCAATCCTACTTCAAAGTGCAGAAACTATCATTAAAATCATTATAATACTGGTCTTTACCAGTACAGAGTCAAGAAACACTGAGGTCCCCTCCATACCATTGGTTCATCTGTGTTCTTCTGGAACTGCACCAGTCGAACTCGTGTTACATTCTCCATATCCATGTCGCCGTTGGCGCTTTCTGGAGAATCTCCGTTTAAGTATGGAGATGTGGGAGGAGGTGTAACTCTCAGTGCTTCATCACTGTAAACTTCATGTGCCACTACATCATGAGTTTGAAGTAAGGCCTAGAGGAGATCAAAGCAACAAAATATCAGATTTCTATCATCTCTGATGCCCTCCACTCATTCCTCATAAGTGTTTTTTAACCTTTCCAGAAATTAAAGGAAATTCAAGATATTTGTGCTTCGCTTTCTATATAGGAACTTTTTCCTTAAAGGAGACTAAGATAAACTTCAGTAGACTGCAAAGGTGTACGCACATACCTAGCCTTTAAAATCTGCATGAGTAAACATGATTTTCTACTGTAGATACGTCAATGAGAATGATGCTGTTTCCCTCTCCCCCACCTTCTCAACACCTGCAAGGTGTCAGGATTAATCCACCTTTATTTATGTGCCCAGACACAGAATTAGGAAGCTACATTTCTGAGAAAACTGTTCTATAATAATTATCCTAGTAAAATGAAAAGGTATTCAGATCCTGTGGTATTTCATTCTAATAAAGACAGGCTGTGGATTGGTACTGACTGAAAGAATGAAATACTGTTTTTTGTTGTTTACTAGCATAATTGATTCCATATTCTCCCCTTCCTCTAGAGCATGGACCCAGCACAACCCCACTGAGTTAAAACTACCTGATAAAAATTACAGTCTAAACCAATGAAGTGCTCAAATACTACTTAACTAGTTTTACTCTGTTTCTTGATGCAAAGAATGGCACAACACGCAATTGATTAAACGTATTTAAATATCTTTGATAAGCAGAATAACTGACTGTTTAAGAACTCTAAGCCTGGGCAAAGACACGTAGCCTGCATAACTGTAAAAAGTGTTAACACAGTATTATGAAATAAAAGTTGGACAAAGTGTAAACGTTTGCAAAGCAGTATTCAACAGTACCAGGCTTTTTCATGGTGTGACCTCTCATTGTTGCCAGGACATGTTTAAGAGCCCTGAACCACATTCATTTCACATTTGCATTCAACTCTTAATAATGAGTATGTTATAGCTAGCTTGCTTCTGTCCAAAAACTAAGTAAGATTTATATGTGAACATGCTAGTCCTACTCCTGTACTAACTCATCAAGGACCAGAGATAGATCCTGCCTCTATACCCAAATAGATGGGTTTCTCAGATAAGAATTGATAAATCAAAGCTAGTTCTTACAATATCTCTACAATAGTAGAGATATTGGCCACCAATGTAGCTAGATCAATCTATTTTATACTTGACAACTTGCTAATTTTCATTTTAATGCTCTCAGTTCTTAACTTGCAAACCCCATTAATCTTGCAAGGCTTGAGATTGACCACCTAGAATTTGTTCTGGCAGAGAAATCTGACTCTGCAATGTCTTACTCTTCAATTAAAACACTTAAGCTTAAACTGAAAGCAGGTCTTAAACTGGATAAAGGGATAAAACCCCACCACTATAAGATGTATTTCTGAAGTGGAATCCAAGGCAGAAATGGGATTTTCCTGGCCTCTACAAAATCCTAAATTTGTTCCCAAGCTAGCACTTCTAATGCGTACCTTGTTATAAAAGATAACTTCATAAACAGTTTAAGTTCCCTTTCCTCAAGTCACTTCCAAAATTATAGTTGGGAATTCAGCGTTATAATGATGGAATGGTTGGGAATTCAGCATTATAATGATGGAATGGAATTCCCTAAACTAGCGATGCTCTGCCCACATTTTCTCCTGTTTTTCCAGTGTTTCAAGCCCTACACAAATACTTTTTTTTAGTTAAATACTAAACTGTATCTGCATTTTCTGTTTTTCATCTTACTTTGTCAATCACTAAGCTCAAACTTGTGACAATTCCTCTGCATTAGTCTGTACTACTGAAGCAAGCTTTTACCTGTAAAAGCTGATTTCCAACTCACTTTTACTGTCGCTTGATTTGATACATTCATTTTTTATATGCCACAATCATTTTTATTGATGCCTACTCTGAAAATAATTTATACTTTAAAAAAATGCTCCTTCTCCACAGTACCTGTTTTTGCAATACTGTGTGGTATTATGCAAAAAAAGGTAAATAAAATTAATTAGATTCCAAATAAAGAAGTTGAGTACCACAGAATATTGTTCTTGGGATTTTTTATTTTTCATTAAAAAAAAAATAAAATCATTCTTACAAGAGGGCTGAATATCATTCCACCTTGTTTTATATTCTATTTCAAAGAAGTATTCCTGTTAAATTTTTAACCACGTTTGTTACAGACTTCAAGATAGGTATCATCTCCAGGCAATGACATATCAGTGTGTTGCTAAGTACAACATAAAAAGCCAATGTCTGCATTAGCAGTTAGTGCAATTAAATAGGAATGGATCGACAAGTAAAACAATTGGGTTAGTGAGGACCTAATGGACACACTGAACGCACTGCAGGAGTTTTTACTTCTGACCAGCTTCCATTTTGCCCTGTGGACCATCAGCTGTTGGATTACGCTGGCTGAGCTTCTGGTGTGAATCTTTGAGTTAATTTTTATCTGAAAGGAGTCTAGTTTGCATGCTTTGGGACTTTTTACATGATACAAACCAAAGCATTGTAAAGGGATGATCAGGAGATTCACTTCAAAAACACGCTCCAGACCTGATTTAAAGTAGTAAAATAAATGCAACCGAAGCTATAGTGGCCATCAAGAGAACACACTGGCGCATGCAGCTATCCAGATTTCATCTTATACCTGAATATGAGGTTGGTTTCAGCTCACTCTTTCCTGGAAATTAGCTTTATATCTCAGGTAAGCAAATTCTGCAAAGCCCCCTGCATATAATCTTTATGTTAGGGAAAGTGAAACTAATGATTTTAAATATACAATAGCATACAGCAGATTTAAGCTAGCACTATTATTTCTGAACTTATGAACATCAACCACAGCTTGAACAAAAGAAATCCTTTAAGTATTTTCAAAAGACTGGGCTTCAATACCTGGAACCAGGTTATTAAACAGTCACATCCCTGAACTTAGCATAATTACTGCTCACAAATCAGGTTTGTAAAACAGACACAGTAGGAGTTGATATGTAACACAAATTCACTAGACTGTACAAGCTATTGATTTATTGTAAAATAATGTTGAATAAAAACTTATTTGCAATGACTTCACACACCTTTATCTTAAGACCACCTTGTGAAAAAGAAAAAGAAGGACATCAGCTCTACCTATGAACATCCAAAACGATTCATTCTTCTTTCTATGTGCAACACAACTTCCTGCAAAAAGGCAGTGAAACTGCTCCATAATTAGATTATTCCTAACTGCTGGTAGTTTTCAGCACAGTAGTGGCGCTCAATAGTAGTGGTATTAGAAATTATTTTGCCAGACCAGGAGATCAGAAATATTTATTAGTAGGTATATTGTGTTGTATGCAGTTTCATCACCTGCAGATTTTAGGAGAACTCACTGCAATACAGTTTTCTAATATAAAGAATATTAAAAAAACCCAACAATGCCTCCAACGAGTAGCATTTGCTTACCATGAAATGAGGTTGTGTTAAAATACGCTTTAGCTCTTTTGCATCATTGTTCTCTGGGTAACATGAAATTTCTTCCAATACCTGCAAAACAAGAAGGAGATATGCCCATAGTAACTTTCTTTTAAATAAATAGCTATTAATCGGACAAATGAAAATCCCCACTGGTCAGTCAGAGTATCCCCAAATGATTATAAACATTTTGACAGCAAAGGGCTTAGGAAAATGTACCCCCTCCCTCAAGAATAAAATACCTCCTTTCAATTTTCTTTCTGAGAGAAATTAAAGCTGAAATTTGAAGAAACAGATAATCTTTTTTTCAATTGACAGTACTCCTCCAACTGCTAAATATACGGAGACAGAAATAAGGTGCTAACTTATAGGTTATGCATATCACCACCACCAATTGCTACTTTCACACACGGTCTCAACTTATTAAAACAATCAGTTAAAAAGCAGAGTTAAAAATTCTCATAAACATTCTCTCCACAAATTAAATTGTTAAAGACATCAGGTGTAGACGGTCCAACTGCAACCCCACCTCGAAGCTCCGGATTTCAGCTTATCATTGGGGGAAGGAGCAGGCGGGAGACATGTGCCTGCAACCTGATACTTTCACCCTTATTTTTGACAAGCAACTACCTGGGCAACAGAAGTGGATTATTTTTTTTTCTGGAAGCACCTTCCTGGACTAATTGCCAGGAAATTTTGCAGAATAGGTCTTTGGGGTGTCTATCAGTGTGACTGCAGTTATTACACAGTGATTTAGGCTTCCTGTTAATTCTATTTTAATAGCACTATAAAAAATGTTTTCCTATGACATTATCCCTGACAACTGTACTTTTTTACCAATAATATATAATACAACTATTTATTTTTTTGCTACTTGCAATAAATAAATAAACAAATAAAATACTCTTTGGCAGGTACAAGAATTAAGAACATCTGTGCATATTTATCTTTCATCTTAATGGGTCACCTTCATTGCATTTCTATGTCTACTTTTCTTAGAACTATCTATGATAAACTTGTTTTTTCAAAATACCTGGAAACATACCTTTTTTGTGACTAAGTAATATATAAACTGAACACAAAAGATACTGCATTTACCCAACAGAAGCATTCCTTTTAAGACTGCTGTTGCAGTAAAGGTTAAATTATGAAACTGAGTAATATATATAATCCTTACAGACATAATCAAATTCTGCAACTTTATGCAACATGTTATGTAACTTAAGTAAGCAATGGTAGAATTGCAGAAATAACGCAGATTGCAAGTCAGAATACACATCGGTATCTTAATGAAGAAAAAAATTGTTCCACTTTAAATACTATCAAACTTTCAAAGTAAAAAATATATTTTAAAGCCATTACCTCTTTGGCTCTCTGTACAGCATCACTTGGAGGATTCCTGATTTGTGGTGAAGATTTTGTGTTTATTTTGTCATAAAGCTGAAATAACAAGAAAACAAACTACTGAAATCATATGCTACTTGATATAAAGTAACGATGAGTGCTAACAATAGCCTGCTTATGTTACCATGATTAAGACGACTGTTAAACTGCAAGTCCCACAGATGGTTTGTATACAAAATCTAGCAGCTTAGGGTTTTGGCTTTTCATTTTTAAACATTTCCTGATTTGAACAGTGCCATGGATTCAGAGTTCATAGGATGACATGGGAAAGTTCAATAGGTTAAGGGATTCTGGAAACCTCCCATGCTTTTTCCACAGATTTACAGAAACTGTATTCTTGTACTAGAAGGGATAGTATGAATCCTGAATAAATGCTGTAAATTATAACATTCTGCTATAAAATCAATTGATCTGCATAACCCACTTTTTTCTCAATAAATCAACCATCAAACATTCTGAACAGTAATTTAAATAAACCTCAGAATATGGGACAATACTCTTGAAGAACCAAAGCTACAAAAGCCTAATTCTTTGGAGAAGTCTTTCCAAGAAAGAGGGCTCACAAAAAAAAAAAAAAAAAAGGAAAACAAAAAAAGAGAGTGCCCTTATTTTACTAGGATATTCTATTGGACAGAAGAATGCCAATGTATTTAAAGAGGAAATTGTAAACATTCCAGATTAATTATTTTAAAAACCCCAACTTCTAACCCCCCCCTCAACTATGAAAACACAACACGAGAGATCCATCTGCAATTTAAAAGTAGATATAGATACTGCAGGCTCTCTTTCATACAAACCTAAAAGATTGTGCATAATTTAAAGAAATAAGTGTATACTTGTGAGGGTGGTGAAACCCTGCAAGAAACTGCCCTGGGAAACTGCAATCTCTCAACTTTGGAAATACTCAAGAATCAACTGAAATTCAAGATAGCGCATGTAAACAAACATTCAAAATAGACAAGGGACTCCAAGACCTTCAGCAAATCCTAATACTGTAGAGGACAAGTTCATAAGAACCCCCCATTTAGGCTGCTCCACAAGGAGTTCTCAGGAGCTTCCTCAGAGAAGCTTACAGCTCCCATCATTTGTCTGAGGACGGCCTTAGATGTTTGAAAAAGGGAATATTGTCAAGCTACAGAAGTTCCCTCTTCTCTTTCTCTCATGAAATACCATTCGGTTTTTAGAAGAGATGTAAATTGCAATAAGTACAATCCAAGATCATCATAATTTTCCTTGTGTTCCTTTAAGAACCTGATGCACATGTTGAACATTTCAGGTCCATACAAAAATAAATACAAAAAGAGGAAAACAATGTCACTTCCAAAAAACACTGCCTGCAGGACAGTTATACCACTATCTTGGGGAAAGAAAAGCAGGCAAGTTTATTCCACATCCAACAGCTTCACCTTGTGCTGCCAAAACACTACTGTCATCAACAGTTTAAGCAGCCTTGACCACTGTTGAAGTTTTTAAAATGAAAACTTTCTGCTAGCTTATAGTTCAGGAGATACTTCAGTTGCATACGTAATTACTTGTTTTTACCTTTTCTTAAATAAGTAAACGAAACTACCCAAACTCCAGCAATCCCAAATTATTAAGTACCACAGTTATACACCTCTTAAGGAACTGCATCAAGCACTGTGTTCTGAGTAAAGCGTAGTAGGAACTGTTGAAAATGCACGATATACAACATGAATATTATTGAATGTAATTTTCTAAAAGTCACACACACGTCCTATTTTAAGATTAATGAAATTACAGAAAAGTTAGCATGAAAATATTTTTATTAGTTATTTCTAGCAATTGTTTAAAAGCTAAGTCACTGAAGTTGCGGATTTCACTCAAGACGCTGTTATCATGGTCCAACCGACAGTTTAGAGAAACAAGTTTTTCTCACTATTAAGGGCGGATAAGTTATCTTCTGAGACTAGGAAAGAGGCAAAAAGTACAGTAGGAAGCAAAGTGCCTCTAAGAATGTTTAGAAAAAAATGAAGGCAAAGTTCAGACTAAATAAGGGTGTGCTTATTTTTCCATACTGCCTTTGTGCTGAGGCATGGCATTTAAATTTCATCTTCTAGGACTGCTACTTACTGAGATTTGCTTTAGGGACCATTAGGATGGACTCTGACAGTACTTAAAAGAAAAACCTTCATATTTGCTTAAAGCCTATATATTATCCAAGCCACAGGATCCATTCATTGCTTCTGGAAGTTGAAGACAGCCTCAACTACAGAAAGGATGTATTTTTGGTAGCTTCACTAGCGTGAGCTGATCTTTTCTTGAGAATCTTCTTGGGTACTCTACCTCCAAAGCTCATGACAGTAGAAGGCACTCATTCCAGTGTCGAATGGAAACATTGTGGAAACAGCCTACACCACATTACATTTTTACCATAATTATAATGTGTATTTCTCTCAAATTTTGTTCAACCTTAACTCTAAAAAGCAATAAGCAAACAAAACCCACAATAAACCTGCTAAGAAACTTGAACCCCTCCAATTTGAAACACATTTTTAAATGGTAAATTCCTAATTAAAACCAGGGACATTTCATGAAGGTATACTGATCTAAGAAAAAAAAGAATTACACTTTTTCATTTGTCAAGTGGGTTACCATCACTTTAACCTCTGCATACAAGGAAAAAGAAAAGCATATTTTCTGCCCAAATAAAAGGTCATACATCTAAGAACAAAGAAGACAACACTTAAAAGAGGAGGAACTATCTTGGCAGACAGAAGGGGGAATCTCAGGCAGCCAGAAAGCATAAAGTCAGCTATGTATGAGTTTCTCCCAGGGAAGAGTACAGCCAAATACCACACCATAATGAGAATATCAATTAGGAAATAAGACTGTTGTATGTGTTTGTGTCATGCCCACAATAGGTTACTGTTCAATTTCACATTCAAAATACAGGAAGGATGTCAAATACAGGAAGGTAGAGAGGGCTCAGAAAAAGCTTTCCAAAAAGATGACTCATCCCNAAAGACGACAGAAGTTTGATAAGAGAATTCACTTTAAATGACGAAACTATCACATCATCTGAGTTAAAGGAAGCAGTCACAACAAATTCAGAGTAGAATTAAAGCACAAATATCAACATTGCAGGTAATTAAGGGTGTAATTGATTTAGTTTCTTGGGAATTTTTAAAGATCAGAAACAGACATTTTGAAATGGTATACTCTAATTCAAGTTAGTTCATGGACTTTTTAGCTTACAAGGGGACCAGGTAACATAATTAAAATTGTTTCTCCCAGTCACATATTCCATAAGCATCAGATTAACCTTTAAAATTATTTTGTAATTTGTTGGAAAATGGTTTCTGTATCAGTAAAACTGGTATTTTATGAATTATCCTAAAGGCAGCCAATAGCAGTAGTGAAAGATTTATTTTTGTATGTGAATTTGAAGATTTACACCTGAGACAATCCAAACAACAAAGAAAAACGTTTGTCAATTCGTGCAAAATATGTTTTTTAAACACACTGTAGATGTTCAGCTACCTGTTACTATCTCTGTGCTCTGAATTACTTTTAAAACAGTAGCTGACTATGGCTTTCATCATGTCAAAGTTTCTTTGTCTTTTTATAGATGGGTCATAAATTCTTAGGTTTTAATTGTGGTTCTTGAAATGATGGTTAACACTGTCTTGGCCTGAAACTGTTTAAAATCCCTTTTTAACAACAAAACAGCTATACTTATTACTGACATTTCACATTAGCAACAGAAGAACTCCTAGTGGAGACAATCAGTATTGTTGCCAAACTGTCTCAGTGTCTATTTTCACCTCTCATCTGGAAACAACCTTTTGTTTGGGCCATGCAATTTCTCTCTGGTATAATGAATTATAACACTAAATTATTTTGGAAAGTAGTGGCACAAATTACAATACACAAGACAAATGCAATTATTACACACTGAAGGCAGCAAAATGACAAGACTGTTTTCAAATCTATAAATACAGACACACCATGAACCACTTATCTTCTTCAGGTTCACATATCATCATGTATTTCTAATGCATCCTTAGGAGAAATTAAAATAATATTATGTACAAGATTGTGCAAGAAGTACTATTTCTACATTGACTGTTTACGTAGTCAAAGCAAATAGAATAACATCCAACCAAGATACGTATCTTTAAAAACATGTCAAGTAATAATAAGCAAACCCAGAAAAACAAACGAAGTATTAGTACCTCTTTGTACTTGCTTTGTATTTTAATTTTTTCAATATACCATTTCAACATTGCTTTCACAGATTTTTTTTTTTTTTAAAGTCTGGTTCTGAAGTGTCTCTTGTTTGGTATGTACTCATACAAACAGAAGGACGAATCCAGGATACTCATTTCCAATTTTAGTAACTGTGTTTTCAGTCTGGACAGAATTTTTAAGCATTATGTTATTAGCCTGATTTAAAAAAACACAATAACTCCATCAATAATTAGTCTTTAGTGGCTACAGAAGATGATTAGAAGCTTTCTGTCAGAACATGGCAGAAGCTGGCAAGAGGAACAAAGCTTATACTATGCGTTAATGCACCAGAATTGGTGAAGCAGTCTTACCTTCTTTGCAATCTTTAAAAAAAGACTGTTTTCCAATACTTTTCAAATGTTTTTACACAATTTTAATGACAGAAAACCAGCCTGTTTGCAATGCTATTGTCTTGCAGCAGCCCTGCAACCCTAAGTCCTTTAGGGACCATTCCAAAGGTGGTTTCTTGTGGAACAGAATTAACTGGTTCATTCTTCACTGTCCTTAAAAAAATGCTTTTCTATGAAACACCAACAGGTTACATAGACTTTCCAGCAGGGCAAAATCTGTATGTGCCCTAATGATGGGCTTTCTTTTTGCTCTGACACTCTATTTTTGAAGTGACAGCAAATAATTCTGTCCACTCCCCCCAACAGCCCAACCTTCAACAATTTCACTCAGCAATAAGCATAAACATAATTAAAACTTTCTAATAATTAAGGGGAAAAAATGTTGTAAAATGCCACAGCAATTGTAACCTTTGGAATTTCCAGACTTCTGAATACTTTGCATTTCAGCCTCACTCCTGTTCTTCTGCATTTGCTACACAGAAAATCAAAATTAAGAAACTGATATATTAACAAAACTTGATGTAACAAACATAACCCAACATTACAGCTAGTTACCAGAATAGTACTGCTTCTTAAAAAGACAAGTTTTACTTTAGATTTTGCATGCTAGAACACAAATGCTGTGAAGAGAATACCCACAACTTGTCGAGCAGGGCCACTATCAGTTGACCATCTTCAGAGGAGACTTTTTGTCTTCTGTCTGTATAAAGGGAACTCGTTTCTTCTGATATTTAAAAGCAGGCAGCCCAAAGCCTAATCCACAATCAGGCAGTCCAGACAAAACAACAAACTCTCCTCTTCTGACTAGTTTTTCAGATATGCAGAAATTCCTTTTTAACTATTTCCTGTAAAAGGAGTCAGAATACTGTCCGAACACAACCCCCATTCAATGTCACACTGAAAAATTTAGTTACGCGACAACTAGCAGAAATTTAGCCTCACTGTCTGGTCTAATCTTTTAAGTAATCAAAGTTAGATCACACAGTGAAATCAGTAAGTATTTTATCTATCCAAAATCTGTAAGTTTCTGTGATAAAAACAAGAAACTTTTGTTAAAACAAGAGCTATTGAACTGCTAGAGCATAAAATCCCATGATCTTTCAACACAAATACACATTTTGAGAGGATTCAGCTGTATTTCAGACAGACAGATACTGGGTTGCCAACCTCAAATATTAAATTCCCAAACTGAAACATCTAAAAATAATCATTTTTTGCTTTCTGAACAATACGACCATACGCAACACAGCAATATTAGAGGACTGTTTTTCATCATTTTTAGATTTTTGTACCACCTAAAAATTCTCGTGTGGAGGTGCTGCCCTTTGCACAGCAACATTCACCAACAAATAGACTTGATGCTCTGTTACCTTTCACAGCTCCCTGTCGTGGTACTCCATTTACCCCAGAGGTTTCATGTGCTGCAAGTCTGAAAGAAATCCATGATCTACTCAACTAAATAATATTCACAAGCAGTAATATCAAAAAAGAGCTAATATTAAAGGGCCAATTAGATAACTGATAGACCAGTTCGTTCTTTCTTCTGCCAGTTCTGTTTCACATCTTTTCCATGCAAAATGTTATAACCTTCCTGTGGGTGACTCTTTCCTTGGGATTCTACGCTCTCAAGGAAACATGTCCCTGAAGACAACAAATTCTACTGGAAAACACACTGAATAACATGAACCCAGTTAGCAGGGACTTTATCTTTGTTTAAAGACAGTTTGCTCTTTTAAACCTTGTTTATCACTGTTAAGGACGATGCCTGAAGGTCACTGTTACTCATTCCCCACCATAATTCTACAGCACACATTACAGCTGTGTCCCGCACGAAAGTCTGAAGCATATTTATTATTTTACTTTGTAACCTCTAAAGCATTACAGGTTACAGTCCTCCAGACCTTCAATTTTTTTTGTGTGTGATACACTTATTGTAGAATAGGAGTACGATCAACCTTGCATTCAAGTGCTTTACACTGTGATATGCTGTGTAATTAAACAGTGAACAGAACTACTTCAACAGAAGGTTTCAGGAAGTAGTTTATCAGCTGGAATGAAGATTCTCTGACACAGTATTCACAGAACAAGACAGTCTGAAGCAGTACACTAATTTTGTCTGAACAGACAAGAGTTTGCTTTTGTCATGACACAGAAGTGACAGCTGCCATCATTCCAGCTTGTTACTTCAGGCACTGACTTTCACTAACCCTGACAGAAGTTATGCTAATGTGAAATACTCAATTTCTTTTTACATATTCACATTCATAATACATAAATTATCTTTAATGTAAAAAAGATAAAATCTTATTCCTTGAATTTCACTTTAATTTTGATGATTTATGTGACAATTGAAATACACATATTCTTCTTTTACTTTTTAGAGGAACTGCAAAATATAGGCTAACTGTAATTTGTTTTTAAAAGTCATCTGTATTGTCACATGTTCATAATGTGTTACTTGTAGAACAGGGTTATGCTTGCTGCCACCTGGGTCAGAAATGAATATAAACCCGGATCTTCTTATGCCTTTACCTACAACGATAGGTAAGAAAAAATGGTGCCAGGTAAACTCAATCAACCCTATGGATTTTCAACTTTTACTCCAACCTGCTTCCCTTTTTGGAGACCATTCCACATTTGGGATTCTTCATTTGCTTTATTTTAAATCAAGAACTTAACTTTGGGGGGAAAGAAGGCAGGAGAGGACACCCAACCAAATGGGGCAAAATATTTTTCTCTGTGTATTAGTTCAATTCCCACTGCACATGATTGGCAAATAATTGTCTTCTAGACAGTAAGAATGGTAAATTTCATTGTATTGCACACACAAAACTTGAAATTCTGACCATGTAAACCTGACGTACCAACGAAGCTAAATGCCAACTGCAAAATGTTTAATAAACAGCAGGTTGTTAACAACCACATTCCTGATGCACACAGATGATGCTTCAAGGTTTCTTAGTGGTTAACGTGTTACTACTGGAAAAGGAGGAAATAAACTAACTGACCTATTTCAAGAACTGCTAGAATAAAAGTCCTTGACCTTTCAGGTTGCTATACATGACAACAAACACTACCTGTCAGATGTGGCCCTACTGAGTTGCCAGAACAGCATCTTGGTAAAGCAGAAATGGCCAAGGTTCATTCTACTGAGGATTAATATAAAGTAACAGGTGACAGATATGCTGTTTTATTATGTTGGAACCCTGAAATGATCGTAGGCTTCCTTTCAGAGGGAAAATACATCCCACTAACCCCTAAGAACTGCAGAGCTAAAGGACTGTGTGTACATTGCTGCCTTAATAATCCTGGGTGAAAGGAACCCAGGAAGAAATCCTCCTCATTGCCTTCACAGGGTCTGTCTATTGGTAGCAATTTGCTTTCAGGGCAGGTGGAAGGAAAGCACAGAGCCCTTTGCCAGTGTTGGCAATAGGCAAAGATGCCAAGTGGCATTACACATGTTACCACTCAATATTGTACCATCTAAATCTTGCATTGACGTATTTTTTATGCTTGGACACACTACAGGAACTAGAATATTAACATATAGAGCACTGAAAAGGTTTTCCATTCTGTTATCTAGGTAAAGGTTGGGATATCTCTTTTATCTATCTTTTGATCACAACTTAAAAAAGCAAAAATGTATCCGAGTTTAAATTCTTTCAATAGGTTGCAATCCTGTAGCAAAACCGCAGGCAGTCATGAACTACGGGGAAATCACACAAAGTTCAACTGGAAAATAAGACTATAGAAATCTGTCCAGGTCCATTCACTAAATCCACTGTGCTTACATATGTGGGTATAACCATTTTTTAACTGTACTTCTTATATTACTAGTTTGGACAAGCAGCAATTTTATCTTTTAAAATTATAAAGGAAATATTTATACATGGCACACTGTATTACAGTGTATTACATGACACACTGCTTTTTAAAGTCTTCATAGAACATCAAATATTTTCACAGTTAGTTGTAAGTCAATCTTCAATCTAATTTTATTTTCTAAACTGATATAGTTAAAAGCAGATTCTAAGAAACACTTACGCTTATACTGCTTCAGACCACATGGTCAAGCGTCAAGATGTTCAGTAATATCTGACTTGTATGTTCTATTTCTTTGCAAGTCGCTAACTTTTTACCTTCAGCACACATGAGCTATGAACAAATTTTAGCTCTCTTGTAGAATGTGTTCTTTTTTACCAGAAACTACCATGTGCTATGCACTTACTCTGTAAATTCAAAGCCTTCACACTTCAGAGGTAAAAGAGCTGAGGGAAAGACTATATTCTTACAAATTAAACTGCAAAGTGTGCAGGGTTTTTTCCACAACCATTCCTTTAAGTTGTGCCTCTTGATTTGCTTCATATTTACCAAGAAGTTTTGTTTTGTTTTGTTTTGGTTTTTTGTGGTGTTGCAGAAGTACTGGTAATAAACAGTTACGCTACTCCTCAAAAATCACAAGACATTATTTCTTTCTATTTAATTTCAGGTGCCCCTAAATGCCTCATTCATGTATAATGAATCCAGACTCTAGTATCTGACAGCGTTATATTTTACTATACATTAGGACTCAAACCTAGTAATTTGTTTCATATTTTGGGAAACACATATCAATACTCATCATGAAAATTCTACTGACTGTAGAAGCTGCAGTTCTCAACAACTGACAGCAGATGTAAAAAGACATGCCAGACAGTACATGTACATAGCTTGCTGAAGACGAAGAGGCTGCAATTTAGCAAAATTCTACATCATATGTGATATATAGTTAAACCTGTGTTCTCTAAAATTGGAAAGTATGGTAAGCAAAACCTGTGATTGAATAATCTTAAATAAATACACTTTAAAACCATAGTGACAAAACAAATATTACTTAGATTTAAGCAGACTATGATGTTTTCCTACCTCCTCAAAGGAGGTGGGAACCCTTCAACTTCTGCTGCCAAGAGCTGACTGCAGATACCCAGGGTACCCTTCAGTCAGTCCTTCACTACACACTACAAGGTATCTTCAGTACGTCATCTGATCTTTTTCTGTTTCAGGAACTCTCTGCCACGAGCCCCTCCAGACATATTTTTTTGGGGGGGAGGTCTCAACTCCATTCCTGTGTAATAAACCAGATTTTTCTCTGTTCATATTGCAAATGTCTTAACTTCTTTTGGAAAGATGAAACAAGTAAAACTAGGATCAGATACAGGTACTGCTTTGCACATAGCAGTACCAAAGAAACAAGCATAGCAGTCAGAAATTCAACACAATAAAATTCAATGGTCCCAAAAAACACCACTCTCACTCTGAAATGTACCAGTAGGACTGTTGTGAAAGACATGGGCTTAGATCATTATTTCACAAGGTACTTCAACATATTTGTAACTTTAAGGACACAAAAATCCCGTTATTTCAATAACATAGACACTTTATTTTTTTTTGCTGCATCTGATATCTAACTGAAGTTGATCTTAACAAAAACAAGGCAAATCACCCTCTAAAGATGACACCAGGCAGCTGATCAGATAAAAGTAAGCATAAAAGACATCGAGGTGCTGGAGCAAGTCTAAAGAAGCGCAACAAAGCTGGTGAAGAGTCTGGAGCACATGTCCTGTGAGGAGCAGCTGAGGGAACTGGGGCTGTTTAGGCCAGAGAAAGGAGGCTGAGAGGAGACCTTATTGCTCTCTACAGCTACCTGAAAGGAGGCTGTAAGTGAGGTGGGGATCAGTCTGTTTTCCCAAGTAACAAGTGATAGGATGAGAGGAAATGGTCTCAAGTTGCGCCAGAGGAGGTTTAGATTGGGTATTAGGAAAAATTTCTTCACCAAAAGGGTTATCAAGCATTGGATAACACTGCCCAGGGAAGTGGCTGAATCGCCATCCCTGGAGGTATTTAAAAGATGGGCAGATGTGGTGCTGATGGACATGGTTTAGTGGTGGACCTGGCAGTGCTAGACTTATGGTTGGACTTGATGATCTTAAAGGTCTCATCCAACCTAAATGATTCTATAAGCACTAGGGAAAACTAATCCCTCAAAACAGTACATAGACAACACCTTGATACACCCCACAGAATAACCTTTGCCCCCATCTTGCCCCCACCTTTCCAATACGGACAAATGACTTAGAGCAGGAACTACAGACCCAGGCTAAGCCTAAATAGGCTTCATTCCCAATTCTGCTGGTTGAATTAATTCATGGTTAGATCACCATCTTGAAGAAAAAGATGCTTATGACCACGAACCTCATTCCAGGGGGATATAGAATCCATATAAAACTAGCTAAATACACAATGATTACAGAGAGCTAGTAAAGAACACAGCTTCTCACCTGCTTTGTGACAGGTAAGCATATTGATATTGAGCATATCTTGCACCAGGAGGTCCTAATGTTGGAGTTACAACCATTTTTGTTTCTCCCTATCCATGTAAATTTTTTTGTAAGGATATACTGAAAATAAAAATACACTGCAATAAGTTTGTTAGTACAAAGAACAGTTAACATATATCAGCCAACTACTTGAATAACTGGAAGTCGGAGGCAATGAGGCCTGACTGACTTCTAAGTGAGAAGCCCAGCCTTACTGGGCTGTTACTATAGCGCCTTTGGGTATTTTAATGTAGTCTACGTTTTCATGTAGACTGAAATAGCATTCTGAAGAAAGCTCCCAGCACCAACAAAGCAGAAGTGCTATTCAAGATTTGTGGGCTGTATCCCAGGTGCTGTAGCATTCCTTTATTTTTGTCATTTCTCAGAGTAAGTCCCAAGCTCCTGGAGAAATAATAAATCTGAGAATCTGAAGTTTTCCAAGGAAAAAAACCCCAAGAGGTAGCCCTTACGGTTAAAAAGGAACTGAAACTAACTTGAACTACACTCAACATAAAAATAAATGAAGAAAATGTGGAAAGTCAAATATGAAAATGACCCTCTTTACCTCAAAACGATATTGGTGAAGTTAATTAAATGTTGTACAAGTGCCAGGAATACAATTCTAGTGTTCTTTGACAGATCAGAGCTCAGTAACATGAAAATACACTGTAATCAGGGGGGATTTATGCTTTTGGAGTAAGATATGTTTGGGCACACAGACACACACACACATTTGCACAGATACTCACAGTGACACACCATTGACACAGGGAAGATGACATTATGTCAAGAGGAATGGGTCAAATCATAGAATTCTCATTTAAAGTACATACTTTATTAAGCTGAATTTCACTTGATGATTCAGCACATCAGTATGGTGCTTATAAATACTCATAAATGACAGAACATTAGAAAGAAAACAGGTTAAATGCAAAAAAGCAACTATGATAGTGTCGTGTAATCTGACCCAGAATTTTGCATTGTTGGTGGATGCCTAAATTTCTCAGAAATGAATCTTAATCAATATAAAAGTTACTGTCAGGTCTTACTTGTATTAGTCTTGTGTTTGAGACCCAGTCACATATCAGTGTTATATACGATATTACAAAAACATGGAACAAAAATGGTTTCTGCTCAGAAGACTAAATATAAGACAAATTCTCTATATGAATTTGTAAGACAGAGAAGAGGAAGAACAAGGAAACAATGACATGATGCTGACTAACACGGTGATCTACATATCACAGGAGCACAGAAAATGAAATGCAAAGATATGAAGGAAGTTGAAAATGGAAGGCATTTTAGAGAATGAGTATGAAAAAATGCAGAAGAGATTCTAGAATAGCCTCTGCTTTTAGTGTTCTTTCAGAAATGGCCTTCCAGAGAAGTTACCTTTTAGAGAAAAAGCATACTGCACTGGTGATGATGATCCAGACCACCTGCTGAAGGAATTCTTCCAACAGTTCTCCCTAAAGCTTGGTCGATGTTCTTCTACACTACTTGGGAAAGGAGTTGCCATTGCAGTGTGAGAGACAGTCCCTCCCACCCCCTGAGGCTAAGCATGCTGCCTCTGCTGGACTGGGATAAAAGCCAGATTTGGATCCCCAAATAGCAAGGTGCTTTCATGCCAACATACTTTATTTTTTTTAACAAATATTTTCCATTTGCCTTTGTCTTACAAACATATAAATTAAAGGATAATTAAAAATAGGGAAACAAAGTGTTTTTAAAATGAGAAAGGATTATTTCACATAAGCATAACATGTTCTGAAGGAATTTAGGAAGACATCTAGCACATATACACTTCCTGATCTTTTTTTTTTGCAAAAGAAATGCATTCATGTTTCACTAAAACATGTTCCACTTATTAGTTTTATCATAATCAGTATTCAAGAGGGTAAGAATCAATGTTGATCCAAAAAACTTGAAGCACACTATGTGATTCGCATAGAAAGCCATTCTTACTCAAATAAAAACAGAAAAATACGATGATTCATGAGAATATTTAAGCTTTTTATATGCAGCTGCTGGTTCTATTTTATTTTCTGTATCATATGATAGATACTCCACCAGTCTATTCATGGCTTAAAAGAAAAGAAAGGAAGAAGGAAATGAGAGCATCCTGAAAATAGAAATCAAAATGTCTCTTGCTTTGTTTTTTTCCAAAGGATATAATAGAATTGTTAAATTAATACACTTTCCTCAGAAAAGAGCAAGCCGGGATAAACGTATGAATAGCTTAAAACATTTTCAAACAGAGAACTATAGTATCAGCCATGGCTGGACACTGCTGAATAACGGATACTTTTACAAAAGACACTCAAATTTACTGTGCCAACATCCAACATTGAGAGGGTAAACAGAACAAACCAAAACAAATCCAGTAGAAAGCTTAAGCCAACGATGTAAGAGGCTAAACTGAAGTCCCAACAACATTCTTTCTAGCAAATGAGAAAATACGTTTCCTTAAAAGTCTGGACTTCAGGACCAAATCTGTTTGGATGACTGAGCTCAAAAGAAATACTAAGGGAATTCTGAAGTGTGCATGGATGCACGTTCCTTTGAAACATTACAATTAGCAGCAAAGGATAACAGATACGAAAGTACAATCTTCCTGAAAAATCAGTATGCCTTGAATATATACCCTATGAAAATAAACTCTAAAGGGAAGAAGTGGCTACATATATAGATGTGATACATATAGCTACTCCAAATTTAATCTCATTTAGTTAAAACTGTACACGTGTAATGTGTTATGCCAGCAAAAGGTAAAATAAACCTCCTTCAAAGTTCATAATGCTTCTATCGCAGATATACTTCTGGAAATAACACCACTTACCTTGACGATTCCAGCTACGAAAATAATGTAACAAACTTCTTAAATTAACAGCCAAAAGATATCAGCCTAGAGAACTATCTGCCTCGGGACAGACAGACGCAGACAAAGCCAGTAGCACAGAGAGGCCCCAGTCACACAAAAGCTGATATTGTTCTCCTGCTGAGTGAAAATCTCACTTGTAAATCGAAGGACATCAGCATTCAGAATCACCCACAGAAAGCCTCCCTGGAGAGGTGACCAAAGTACTTGACTCAACAGAAGAAAGATTTCTCTTGTCTCCTTCAATGTAGGCAGCTGCATAAAATAGCAGCTTCTGGTTTTACTTTTTAGCAAACCTTGCTTCCTTTGATGCACCGATAGAGATAAAACACAATGTAAAGATCTTCCAGGCACAGCCTTGAACCCCACCATACTTTTCACAACAAATAATCATTAAAGTAAAATCTTTTGTCATGATACAGAAAATAGCCAAATGCTAATGTCTCCAAAATAAGTAACCTCTTCACAATTATTTCCAGCTGCTTTATCAGTACTGCTGACACAAGACAGCAATGACTCCCAGGATCTTTCATGAAAGTCAATAAAAAAAATATCTTAATCAAAGCATTTGTTAAGGCTTCTAAAAATCTGTAACTGGTAGTAAAAAGCTGCTTCACTACTTAAATTTAGCTCTTTCTCCATAAAGTTATTTATATCCTTTACTTAACTTTATTACATTCTTTATTATCTAAATTGGGTACCAGAATGAAACAATCTATAAAGCTTTACATAGGCATAAACCCAGACAGTACTAAGTCACACACAGGAACGTTGTACAGCATTCACCAAAATGTTGATCATCACATTTCTAACAGAAGTGGGGAAAAAATCTACAATCCGTCCAACCCAAATTTACTCTACTTTACAATAAAGATCAATTATTAAGCAATAAAATTGTTTTTGGGTAGTGAATATTTCTAAATGGTTGTTTCTAGAAGGCCCTTTTCTCTCCTCTCCCCAGTAAACAAAATAAAAATTTCCTAATGAATTGTGTAACTTTTGTACAGGAAAATTCCACTCAACACAATAGAGGGATTCTGTAAAATTATGAAAAAATCACACAATGAAACTATTCAATAAGACCACATCAGGTGTATTGCAGGATCTGCAGGATTGAATATACATTACTTTTCAAGTAGTTGGCACCTTTCTCCCCCTTGCTTTGAACAGCTTTGGCACCCAAGTAAAGTGGAAGACAGCCTTAAGATATCTAGCTAAATAGACATATATAGATGAGTCAATTAAAAACATTCAATAGGATGATAAGAACTCTGCTTTCTATGGCCTCCAGAGGTGCCCGTCCTTGTAACATCCAAGTTAATGAATTACTGAGAAAGACGACTTCTATTTTGTGATCTGTATTACCTGAAAGAAACAACACATGGGTAACGTGCATGCTTAACATAAAGACTGTCCTTTCTTCTTTTTGCTTTCAGAAAAAGTTAGTCCAGAAGCAAAAGAAGGTATTTTAGGAGCAGGACTGAACTATCATCATGTGCCTAATCTAAAAATAAGGATAACTCTTGAGAAAGAGTAGGAACATGAGAACAAATTTAACTGTGGAAAAAGGCCAAGGAAGAGGAACAGTAGTTTTAATGTAAAGTGACAGCCACAACATCGCAACAGATTATAAAATTCCTACTTAGTGGAATATAACGCTTTACAGGTGACTTGTTCTGGTGGCCTTATTAACCTCAAATACTCTGAGATGAATAAACAGTTTCCCTGACAGCATTTCATCCAAGTACAACTGATGATTTTTTCAGAGTTCTGAGAGAAACTGGAATAATGTCAATGCAGAAACAGAAATCAATCCCCCATACTCAAGTTACTGAAATAAAAAAGCTACCCTTTCAAGTAATACTGTCTGTAGCTTGCTTCAGTCTTTCAAATATGTATTTCATGACACTGCAATCTTTTAGAATTTTATTTTGTATTACTCTAATCAAAGTATCTTTCTACAATCCGGCTTCCACATAGGATAATAAAACAAAAATGCTTTTTGTCAGCGTTTTGTTCTCACAAATACGTTATAATAGCATGCATTTAAGTGTATCCCTTTCTATCTAAGAGAGTGACCATCACTTTTAAATGAAAGAATGGCAAAATGGTAGGAATTCATTGCAGTTTTTTCTCGTATAAAAGGCTACAGCAGACCATTACAGAAATACGAGATCATTAGTGAAGTACTATGAACCAGACTGGTACCGTAAAAACCAGAAAAAAACCAGAAGCATTGCAGAAGCGTGAGTTAATGTCTGGTAGACCTGTCATATGGCAAAATAATTAAACTATGGCCCTCCGGTTTACCAAAGCCCAAGAGTTATGCGACAACATAATAATGGTTAATAAATATCTAAAACCTTCCTGCATGAGCAACACAAGTGTTTTGGTTCTTGTTACACTCATGTTATTCTTTTCCTGTCCAGATTTTTATTTCTCACTCTTATTATCTCATCATCTTTCTGTACTGCAGCATGCAATATAAAAAGACAATTTAAGCATTTGGAACACAATGTACATGAACTTACACCGGGAAAAAAGGACTCATACTTTAATGCAAATTGCAAGATGAGTTGTTGGCAATGCAACTTAGGGAAGTCATGAGCTCCTAATCCTTTCTTCCTGCATGTTTCATGTAATTTTATCCAACGATAGTTTAATGTAAAATGCATAAACAGTTATCAAGAACAAAGATGAGAAGAACTGTAGAATCTTGTGCCAGAGTAATGCCCTCATCACTTAACAGCTAACTATCTCCGGTTTCTTGAGTCATCCGGGCAGCTACGTTGTGGGGAAGCTTTACCAGCAGCCTTATGTTCCCAGACAGGCCAGTTCAGAACCTTGCAGCTGGGTCCTCTTCTGGAAGGAAATATGTGTGGATTTGAATCCTTTAAAGTTGAAGGATGCACAGAATCCAGGTGGCCCATTATTCACCAGTCACTAAACAAACTGTAAGAAGTGTACAAATCATCTACAGATGGTGAGGGATGGTGTGAAACCTGAAGGTCCCTGTTTTTACAGAGAGATGAAGTTCAGCAAATACTTCTACCTCAAAAGTATACATACGTTTTGCCACATTCACACGATTTTGGAGAGAGTACTATGTATTTGCTTCCTAGGCCTTCTTGCTTAAAAAACTACTGGGAAATATAAAAACAATTTCTGCATGTGCCAAGATATCAAGAAACTTTGAAAACAGGAAGTCCTCAAGGCAAAGAAAGATAAGTAGTGTGCAAGCCTTTGTCTCTCAAACATCAGACTACTTGCTTTTCAAAATTATTTTTGCAAAATAGAGTGCTTTAGTTTTCTGGAAGAAAAATAAAATCTAGGAACCACCAGATATCACAGTTGATCGGTAGGTGTAGCCAGACAGTGAACTATGCTTACAAATAGACAGTGAATAACCAGGAACCAGATCCTGATTACGCCTACCAGGAGGCACTAACCTGCATCTTCCAGCTTTGTAATTTTTGCACACTTTCTTGTGGAACACCCACTACTGTCTTATGGAGTGATAGCTCTCATGAACCACGGAATAAAACAGATTTACATGACAGAGCCTATGACATAGCGTGTTCACGAACAGGAAAGAACAGGCATACCTAGGTATTGCACACAAAAAATGTCATACTTGTAAGAATATGCAAAAGACTGGTCTAACATTATTATGTTACTTAAAAAGAATAAAAAAGGAATGAATTTGTAAAGTTATAAAGTCACAATTCACATTTAAAATGAAAAATAAAATCCAGGCCTTGTCAAAAGAAAAAAGCCTATTCTGATAAATTACTTTAAAGCACAACTATTAATTCAAACCAAGTCAGTACTCACTTACATATTCTAAAATATTCTTTATATATAGTCCTAAAATGTATTTTTGTGTAAAGTGCTAGTTGACTGTTACATTTCACACCTAAATAAATTCATTTTTGTATGAAACAGAAAAAGAGAATATATTCACGACAAAACAAAATATTATCCAATGAATAACAGATACAGAAACGCATTCAAACCATTTATCACAGAAAACTTACATCTAGTAGTGTGTGAAGATGCTGATCCTGGAAAACACTGTGAAGAAAATCTAAATCTTTTTCACTGCAGTCTGTAAGTGCATGAATTTCTTCCAGGCTGTCTAGCACCTGTGAGACTGCTCCTATGGGGCAATAAACAGGAAAAAAAAGAAAGAATAAAAATCAATAAAGCAAAGACTCATGGTAAACTGAACTTTGGAAAAGGAAACTTTCACTTCATCTGGTTCAACTTGAACAGGAACTTTAAAAAGCTGGAATTTTTACAGGAAAACTCACTGAATAAACTTTTATGTATATCAACAGTGCACATGTATAGTGTAGTAATACATAAGAAATGGTTTAACTGTTTTTATTAAGCTTAACTTTGTACTATTCTAGCCTGGTTTCCAACAACGTCTTATGAAGTTACTTGGATTATCTCCCCAAAGGTCTGTCCTCACCATTCTCACCCCAACCTTCTCTTTTTTCACTTTTTGAACTGCTGGCCAATTTCAAATGCTTATTCCAAATCAGTAAAACCTTGAAAGAACCAACGCTCTCACAAATTCTTTTAAAATCAGTATCTGGGTAGAGGAGGAGGAAAGAGAGAGAAAGACTGGAGTGCTGTGTCCTCTGGAGGAGAAAAAAAAGGCTGTAACGTGAGCTCTGGTTTTTGTTCTGTTTGCCTGCTTATCTCAGACCCAGTTATAGCACTTGCTGCCTTTTGACCAGTGGATCACAGGATCACAGGAAGATGGGGATGATTTTTACGTGGCATAAGGGTGAAAAGAGAAGTGAGGGATACGGGGACAAAAAGGAGAAACAGGAAGCATTACAGAAGGTGGAAGTCCATAAGGAGAGTTGAACTCACAGCAGGGGAGGTTACAGCATCACAACACAAATCCATAGTAAACCAGGCCATATTGGTTCCTTGTGGCACATCTTGTTTTAAAAATCAGTTATCAGTGGTGGCTGCCACTTGTGTGCATTACTAGAATGCAAACTTTGGCTTATCTAAACACCCACACACAGCCCATCAGTTTTTCCACAGTGGTATAAGCATCTCGAAAGACGATACCACATCCAATGGTAGTCTGCAGAAATGCTGATGTCTGACAATGAACTGCTGAATGCTTTTTCATACCTAATTAATTCTGGATACAGAATTATACACATTCTGTATTTCACTAATTTCTCTTAAACATCTTTATTCTGTTTACTTATTAATTTCCTAGGGTTTTTTCGTCAAGATAGATAATATCTAAAAAATCGCTGTATTTCTTGATATTCCATCCCCCCGCCGTATGAACAATTCTTAACAGCCTTCCTTAACTCAAGCCCTTATGTAATCTATTGCATTTTCAGAATGTAATAAAAACAAAAACCCCAGCCCCCCCCCCCAGCGACAAAAGGAAACAAGTTAAATTCACTTATTTCTCTGAAAACCTTGAAAAACTGGAATAAACACAACAAAATACACAAAACCTACTATAACAAGACTTGTGACATCAATGGCTTAGAAAGACGAGTGAGTTACGAGTCTATAAACTCTTGCACCACATTTAGTACAAATCTCAACCTAGGATTCTCCTCAGAGTACCTTGTACACCAAGGTTAAGAACCACAGTATTCCCCTCACTCACAACTGATGGCTCAGGAGTCCTCTCCCGTTAAGTGTGTCTGACTACTTATTTCCAAATGATGTATTCATTTAAGTTTTGTTCGTTCAAAAAAGTGGCGGCTGGTCAGCAAATAAAACTAATGGTTTACACATGCGGTCAGGTACACTGAAGAAGAGAAAAAACTGCTCTGTCTTTGATTATGAATCAGCACGCTCAGCTGAAAGGAATTGTCCATTTCCTCTGCCTGCGCTACAGCTTCCACACTGGGAGACACAGCAGGAAACCTGAGAAAATACAGGGACTAGGAATCTGCTGGCAAGAGCATGGAGAGATCACAGCTAAGCCTCAAAGGCAAAGACAGAAAACATTATGTAGGGACACAAAAGGGATTGTGCTGAGTTTCATTTAATATCTTCAGTATGTCAATTACAGGTTGACGAACTTAGAGATCATCAAGCCTGAAGGAAAGTGCTTGACTTTCCAGGATGCAGTTGGCAGAAGGAAATCTCTTAGAATTCTCTTTTGTTTCTGTTCTTGTCACACTCAGAGTTTAAATTAATTATTTTCTTTTCTAGCAAAACTTCACTTTCTGGGTTCAGAGCCCTTTCTGTGTATTTGGAGTGTTTACTTTACGGAAAACTCAAGAGAAGATTCACTTCAGAGGCTTGGATATCTTAAGAGTCTCTAATACTGCTTAGTGCTGCTGATAACCACTAAAACTTGAGACAAAACCAGAAACAACAAGAAGTATATTCAAACTTGTCTACAGTGCTGTAGTTGTGAAACACTGAATGCTCTGGACCACCACATTTTTTATTTGGCAGTATTATTTACTTTGGGAATTTTATTTTGTGGAATACTTTGAGAAATAGAAAGAAAAGTTATGATTTTTTTAATATTTGCATCTCAACAACCTTTTGAATATCTGGGAATTCCAAAACATTAAGCTTTGTTCATTTGTCTTTTTTCTCCTGTCCATTGGCTGCATTGAATAGATGGCTGTAAAAGAACGTTTTCAAGATTATCCTTAGCAAATTTGATGAGAAATTCTTACAGTGACTTTGCTAATCCCTCAAAATCACAGTTCTACCTTATGGGTTTTTTACCTACAATCTTATGTTGTATCTACTGCCATGTCTTTCATGCATTTATAAATAACATGAGAAAATGGCATAGTAGCAATGTACCAACATCATTTTATTGCATAAAAAAAGTGACAGAACAATTCTACAGGCATTTTTGTGAACACCTAAATTCTCTGTGTTACAGACATCTGGGTGAAGTCTAAGAGTACCTTTCAAAAGAGTTTTAAATTCAGATAAAAGATACTATATAAAATAAAATTAACCAATCTTTACAGCACACCTGTCCCTAAAAAGATTCATATTAAAGCTAAATTTCTGGCCTTCAGGGAAAGTGTAAGAGCACTCAATATTTACAATTAAAGCTTGTACTCTCTAGAAATAGGATTTAATCTCTTTTCATCATTGCAAATGCACCTATTTTAGCCTCAGCTTAGATGATAAAGGAAGGACCTAAGTGGGTTATTACACAGCCATACAATCTAAAAGCTCAGATTTCTCATGGCCTGTACAGCTACAGACAGAATCTATAAATACAAAAAATAGAATGATACATAAATATTAGGAAGCCAGAAAAAAAGAGGAATTAGACTAATTTGACTGGCTTTGTTTATTTGTTTGTTTAAAGCTCACTGAAGTAAACTTCATTAGAAAGTTACTAAAGTTACATTACTGCTACATAACTTTCAAGTAGTCCCAACCACTTAGGTGACATGAATCTCACCCTGCACCTTAAGTTTCTATAAAAATATATACACATATGATTGCCAGGAAAGGTTGTAATTCCAGTGATACAACTAGAAGACTCTTATCCACAATAATAGTAACAAAATCTGCACCAAACATGGCTCTGCGAGAAGACTGTGGTAACTGGATCATATAGTAATTGCACATGTTCTCAGTGTGCAAGCGGGCAGTGATATTCTGGGCCATGCACACAACCTTGTCTTTCTTGTATTCCGATAAGACTACCTAAGAAAGGATGGCTGCAACTATTCACAGTTTCCTTGGGGCTGACAAGTCTGAGAAGTTGAAAACTATTGGCGCTCTCTGTATTTAAAAAAAAAAAAAAAAAAAAGAATGCTTTTGACAGTCCTCTGCAGTCAGTACTAGTACATGAAATGTTTTTATAGCTAGTGGAATGACTTCTTAAGAATCATACCAAATTGCTTCTAAGAAGATGGAGATGAACTGAACAGCTTTCTGCCTACTGAGGCAGATCTATTATTTGTCAGTTAGACATATTTGCTTTATAAGGCGGTAACTTGGGATTATTTCTTCAGCCACAGTGTAGTGAAAGTTGTCATAGGTATTTCCTGCAGGTTCTGTTACCTCATTTATGGAGACAGCAATTCAGAAATAGCACTCTTTTACAGCTGAATCCTATCTCTGGAGTCTTTGTAGTTTTCATGCAGCGCCCTTAATACCACCTGAAGCTGGTATGGACACTGGTTGATCCAGTCGCAAGTAGACAAAGTATTTGGTAAAACAGAGTGCTGCTATTACATCCTAGCGTCTAGCTATTCAAATCTGTAACAGGGGATTTGGCTAGAGAAAGGGAATTTTAGAGGTAGGCAGGAGTTGCTTATTTCTCCTCAGAACAGAGGATAATGACAGATAACAACAGAGAATAAAATAAAAGATATCTTTAAAATACTATATTCCAAGAACTATCTCCATATTCTCCGCCACAAAACACCCTGTAAGTTTGCTTTTCTGAGGCTCAGCAAACAAGGCAGATACAACTGACTTCCTCTCTTATGCAGGAGGCAGTTCAGAGAATTAATAGCTTTTTTTCATGCAGCAGTGACCTGTGACAGCATATGACTAAAAGAGCGTTCAGGTAAGAAGACTTAGATCTCGCTGCAAAACACAAAGACTACATTCTGACTACAAACACATTCTGAGACACTGTAAAAGAATTATTTTTTAATATTGAAGATTACCAATGCCCATTTAAGTCTTGGTCAGCCATATACCCTCTTCTGAGCAATGGAAGCTTGTTAGAAGAAGCCTGACTGTCTTTAAATAGAAAACCAGAAAATTGTGACCTTTTTGCAAGTCTCCTGCAATTAGTGTTCCAGGAAATGACAAATCCAAACCCTTTAGGCTTGTAGAACTGTATAAAAATAAGATCTTGACACCAACCACTCATTTTAATACCCTTCATTCTTATTAACTGCCTGAATTTGGATATGCTTTTCAACTATTCTATATATTGTATAAATAGGTAAGTAACTATAGCTTGAAGAATTTACAGTGGTTTTTAAATGACTAACCAAAGCTTAGCTGCTATTTGCAGTTTCTCTATGTATCACTATTCAGTCCTTATGCCAGCCAATCTACAATCAAAACAAGCTGATTTCTCTCATTTTCATCTCTTGGCTGCCTTCTTGTGTGCAGCTGCTGGAAATGAAACTAAAAAATAATCCTGGCTTTCAAAGCACAGACATTCCAGAAGGTAGGTTTTACATTTCACTGTGTTCATGAAGAGGTCTGAGGCCAGCACATACAGCAAGGACAGAAGAACCATCAAAAATTGTTAGATTTTAGAAAGGTCAAATATTAGAATCACTAAATGAAGTCACTGGATAAAATCTCATTAAAAAAACCTCATTTAAAAAAAGGCAAGGGCATTATTATAAATTGCAGTTATTTTCAGAAAAAAAATAGTATTACAAATATTGTGGGATTCTGACAGAGCACGTCTGGTGAAGTGACAATGAGATAATTTTTTACCAACTCTGCATTATGAGATTCAAGTTTCATGGATTTTATTTTTATTTTTCATGTATGACAAGTAAAACAAAGATTCTTTGCTTCTGCTTTAAGACTCCAGTGATACTTACACGTCTAAATGACCTGCTTAGTGATAACTGTATCAAGCAGTGTCTCCAGTAGTTTTGTTTGCATGTGATTACCATACCCTAAAAACCCCACAAGGCATAAATGTTTAACACATTAGGTAACTATATCAATATACTGTGGAAATGAAAGCACGTCTGTCAACTGAGATTTTCAAATCACAATCACATGCGCATTTAAAACCATTGACTTTAGCCAAACATGAAAGTCTAGGCTCAATATCAGCATAACTATAAAATACTACGCCTGCATTATATACAAGGCCAGGTTTGCCTTAGTGGTAGTGGACAGGACATTAAAAATCTGTAAGAAAGAACACCTCCTTTTCCTGTTGGTCCTGTAAAGAAAATTCTAAACATTTGCTATTGCCATTAAAGGCAAGAAAAGAATCTTTTACAGAGATGAGACCTTCCTACTACTTGCGCTGATGTAACTTCTTGGATTAAAGAAAGCCAACTGAGGACCAGATGCTCTTCATCACTTTAAACTACATCTGCAAGAATCATTGGACTTGCAATGGCTCTAACCTCACACAGTAATTTGTTGCTCTTTGCTGTTCACTATACTCCAGGGCAACTATCTCTGGAAGCACGGATGACAGCCAAAGCATGTGTGCATATACATACCTACAATAGTTTAAAATAAGGTGGGAGATACATGTTCCACATATATACACAATAGTGTAATTAAAACACAAGGCAAGTGAGGACTCAATCCTCCTCAAATTTGAGCTATATAGTGTTTAATTATTTCTTCCTTCTCAGACAGAAACCAAACAACCAAGATTAGACACTCTCTAAATTTACAAATAAGCTACATTCACTGAGTTCTGTGAATGTTACTGGGAAGCAATTAAGACAGTAACAATATATACACACACACACTATAATATTTTTATACATATATGAGACAATCAGGAAGAGTCTAGGGAGAGAACTAGAAATATAGAGGTTTATGGAGACTACAGTGATATTGCAGAAAGAAGGCAGCTGGTGTGATGGAAGGGTATTGGGATTTACAATTAAATTAAAGAATGTAAAAACACTTGTGGAATATGAGGGAAAGAGGGGCATGTAAAAGTCAGAGAAGAAAACCAGAAAACCAAAGGAAATAGGAGCAGGAGAGAAAATCAGAGAGAAAGAGGAAAAGACCAAACAAAGAAAAAAACAAAGAGGGGGGGACAAAACAAGAGATAAAGTGTTCCCAAACAGAAGCAAAAATGCAGAGGTGAGTACTATATACAGAAATACAAAAAAAAGGAGAGGGTTAAGGGGAGAGAGGGAAGGGGGCAGGGGAGAAACTGATGCTCGATTTTTGAAGTCTTGGTTTTATTCTGCACTCACAGGGGCACAGTGCGTATGCATGTCTCCAGCTTTCTCCTGTCACCATACTTGGGACCTTTACACAAAGTTTGTCAATTCCTTTTCCCAGTTATGTGTCACTTACAGAATGCAGACTAGTGTGGTGGTAAAGACATACGTAGTGAGAAGATATGGAAAACCTCTTCTGACCAGTGTGAGGGCAGCATATGCTATCAGTCAGTAAATTTACTGAAGAAAGACTCTATGTACAAAAAAACCACCCAAAACCAGTGGCAGAGAATCTGTACAAGGTTTCTTTTTTCCCTACAACTGTATAAATCTAATACTGTTGCAAAACTTTATACAAATATCCCTTGAGCTCTCACTCTCACATTACTGGACAGGCATTCCGAGATGGAGAACAACATCCCCCACAACCTGTAAGATAAAAGAATCGAGCAAACAACAACAGCAGCAAAAAAAATCCACAACTTTGATCAGAAATGCAGATGTGGACATAAGTTTTGCTGCCCTGACTTAGGACGTAAGAAGAACTGTCAGCCCACAAATCTTAAAGCGCTGCAGGAAAAAACCCACTCTTTACAGCCTGTATTTTGAGATGCCGAACTGGTTGGTTTTGAAATGGTTGTGGTTTGTATCAAAGTGTCTAGAATTTCACACCTTCTCCTCTGTCTAGCATAGTCTGCAGGATTTAGAAGTGCTTGTGCTTTCAGTCTCTCGCGAAGCACGCAACTAACTTGTAGCAGAACCTCCTCCCTATGTGTCAATAATATTCCTTCGTTAAGGAGACACATATTGCAGAGTTATTAAATCAGGTGTATGCATATACACAATGCATATGCATATATCATGTATCACATCAACACAGAACGATCAAGAAAATTCATGCAAGAGTATAGCAAGAAAATAATATATGACTAATACTACAGTGTGTTTCGTGTTAGGAGAAAAAAGGCCATTAGTCCATGAAAACATGAATTTTGGAACTAAAATGGAAAACCAAATAATTTTATCCTTGATTAATTCAATGAAAATTAAGTTTTATTCCAGTTGTGTTGCAAATATTGAGAACAAAAAAACCAGGTAATTTTAATACTGCCTCTGAGCTAGAGTCTTCAGAATTCCCTGGAAATCACATTACTTCTGGATAATTATACTTTCGAAATTATAGATGGATTTAGTCAACAACATAACAGGCTACTTCTCTTGAACAGGCAGTATTAAAACTGAAAAAAAAACCCAAAGAGAAGAGAAGAAAGCTGATTTTTAAACATGCAAAGACACACACCATAGCTGAATGATATGTCTTAAAGGAAAACAAAGGGATACCTACTTTCTGCTGCTAGAAGTCCTAGTAGGAAGGCAGCATTTGGACAAACAACAAATAGTATGAAGATTTCAGAACAAGCGATTCATAAAGCTGCAATCTAGCACACTATTTTAGCCACAAAATACTGTGAACAAACTAACAAGACCTCCCCTTCCCCCCCCCCCCGGCTTTTTTAAATATGGTTTCTATGTGTGAAGCAAATGCTACTTGTGGCCTGGGATGGGAGGAAAACAAACACTTGGCGCTGGGGAGGTAGCAGTGTTAGGTATCTATAATACCAGACTTTTTCCAACATTGGTTAAACTACTTTAAAACACTCATGGAGAAAAAATGATTTGAAGTAAGAATATCATAAGAGGTGAACTAACAAACTATTTCAACATACCACAAAGCATAACATATTAGTTAATATACTTATATTTACTAACTAAAATACTAGCAATATTCTATTGAAATCAACTTTTTTACAAACGTTTCAGTGAGAATCATTATGAGAACCATTTAGAAATACAACCACTCTATTATTAATTTTAAGTAACACTGACTTTATATACTTAAATGTTTTTGAACAAAGATTAAACAGCTGAAAAATCATTGAGATAATAATGGAGTATTGGAAACACTCAAACTCGTGATCTCAAAACTGGTAGTCAGTTATGTCTATAATACTAGATAAGGAATTAGTAACAATAAATTCTAAGGTGAGTGAATTTTTTTTTCCAGGCACTTATACTTAAAAATGTTACACAAGACCCTTTGTGATATTTACAAAATTAGTGGTAATTTTTGCATAACAACAGTAATTTTTCTGTTGATGAGCCTGACTATTTTTAAGACATGGGCTTATATTGTACATATTTAATGGAATATAAATCCCATGAAAATACTACCCAGTCACTAACTTGTGAGTTAAGCTAGTTCCATGTATGTTGGAAACAGTCATCTTACAACTTGGCCACACATTTGCTGTTCAATCCCACTCTGAAAGACTATCAGATTTAGCTTTTTTCCCATTCTTATTACTTTGAAATTCAAAAATCACCATCTCATACTGTTAAAACTTTCTCATTTGATGTGACAATATGGATTCTAACAAGATAAAAGAGAATGAACATTTTAATTTACAAACAGTGATCCAGAGACCAAATATCAAAATGCATTTATAAGAATGCCATATGAAGTTTGTGCCTTGTCTTTTGAGAAAACAAGCTAGAAAAACTGATGCAGACTTAATGTGCCTGCTTTCTGTGCAATGCAAAAGCATTGCTTCTACGTTCATCACCTCACACCGTTACCACAGAGCTCGGAAAGCACATAAATGTTCAGGAAGTACTGCAACGGTGCTATTTGTTAGCCTAGGCTAAATAAGTACATTTGGTCAGTCAATGTGTTAGAAGATACGCTGCTGTACATGCTCTGTGGTTAAACTGAAACACAGCATTATAAAATGCCTTACAGGAATTCGTAACTGTTTGCAGCAAAAAGCTACTCTGAAACTTGATAGTCATGTTTCAGAATATGAGCACTATAAACCAAGCAACTCCAGCAGGCATTATAGAGGAAAGTCCTTTTACCTTTAACCAAAAGGTAAGATTTGCTTTAATCTAAAAATCAGTTATGCAGTTTTCCAAAGACTATGGATTATCCACTAGCTTAATTCTAACACTGACTCAGTAGTTCTGAAAATGTGGCTACAAAAAGGTTTTTTGAAATACAAAGTTATAAAAAATCCTCTTCAATTTATTGGCTTTTCTGTCAGCCTACAACCCTAAACATCCTCAGTCTACTTAAAACTCCAAAGTAAACTAAATGGTCTTCCTGAATTCAGCTTCCCAAGTCAAAATGTCAAACAATTCCACAGCCTTTCCTTGGGCTGCTGCAGAATGGGCAGATGAAGAAGCAAACGGAGGAAAAATTAAAAGCTTTACACTGGTGACGTTCATTCTTCAGCCTGAGGCATTGTTATCAAACCACTTGAAAATTATACCTCCGTGCTCTCTGTTAGGGGACAAATGGTCAGCACATGACACAAGCAGAGGAAATCCTCTGTCTTGATCTAGTGTGCAATCAGGTGATAGGAGAGGCAGGGAGGGTGGGGGAGAGGGGAGGAAGTAGGATGGGGAAGGGCAGCAGAGAGCAAAAACTGAATTTCTCCAGCACCTAATTAATTTCATGGTCTATTTCAAATACTCTACTGGCCCAATTTTTCTCACCTGCCAGATCTAGATTTTAGGGCTGCTGATTGCTAATTTCTGATTTATATTTGTTTCAGCATATTAAAGATACCTAAAACATTCACTGCCTTGGGAAAATGACATTTTACAGTGTCTTGAAGACAGGCAACCTGAAAGTCAAATGTTTTACACTCTAGCAAAACACGCTGGCAAGATGCCTGTCATTTCAGCTGTTTAGTGGCTTCACTAAAGAAGGTACTGAACACAGCCTATCAGCAGTAATGTTTTAATTTAATAAATATTTACCTAATTTTGGAAAACATTTTAAAAGCTTTCATCATACTCCCTCAAAATTCAGCAAGACTGACTTCTGCCATGTTAGCAATAGAATGATAGTGGTATTAAGTCAAGTCCTTCAGAGGACAGCTGCTGACAAAAGAGGAAATAGATCACCCAGAACATGCCGTGGGAATCAAAAATTACTAACATACTCTGCATGAATGAAAGGAAGATACGTACAGAAAAATACCAGGTTGACTTCAAATGAAATTTACCTGTGCTCATTCTCATTTACTTTAGTTATGCAATTTGCTGACCCTCACTGGAAAGGTCACTGACAAGAATATCCTTTGTGATTCTGCATCTAAGAAAGTCATCTGACTTGCTTCCTACAGCGCATTCGTATCCCAGGCTATTACTCTGTTAGTACAGGAAGATGCTGAAAGGGTCCAGCAATCCCAGGTTCACTGAACTCTGGGGAAGAACATCTCTAGATTAATCTGGAAAAAAGACAGAACTGAAATTTTCTGTTTCTGTATTTAGAAAGACCTGGAGGAGGTCAGGATATACAATTTGCATAACTTAATAAGCATTTACATTTCTGCATCTTTTTCTCAGTAGGAGTTCCACATTTGCCCATTTCTGACAAATCATTTGATTTTAATGGTAAGCTTCATGAAATTTTATGGGAGGATTAAATAGGCAGTAACATTTAAAATATTAAATGCTCTTCATTAGAGTTTATGGTCTGGAAAAACTTTATGAGATGCTAGGAAGGAAACTTAAATAACCTTGAGATAGTCAAGTTTCTACTACAATTCAAGAGTTTTGTGTCTAACTTCTATAAACTAGTTCAGTTTAGAATCATCAGAAGAGCGTAACTTTACAAGCTACAAGTATTTGAAAACTTTATTAGTGTACTTCTGAAGAGGAAACAAAATATGTTTCTATATCTAGCAATTTCAGAAGCTAAAAGCTGCAGTATCTTTTTTTGCAAGCCTCAGTGTTTATCCTGAGATACTAAATATTTTATCAGCTAATGCAGTTGGTTAGGGAAGCATCATGAAAACTACCCACTTAGCATGGTTTCCTGATCACTGTGATCTCTCATCAGTGAGATCAAGAATGTTATTTTAGAGAATAACTATGCTTTCCTGAGAAATTCAAGCTACTGTTTTAGCTATTTCAGAGATGAACACAAGATAAAGTGGCTCCAGCATATTCTGTAGAATTTACACGTGTACTGGATTCACGTACGCTGTGAGCAGAAAAAATAGAACTTGTACCTTTGCTGTATACTGATATATGCAATTACATCATCCTATGAGGAAGACATGTGCCCTGTTGATGTGAGACTGAAACTGGAAAGAGGAACTGCAGTTTTTAGATTAGGAAAGTGGCTACTGCCAATCATGCTGGTGGCCTATTTGTTTTACTGAAATGAGGGAAGTAGCTGGACATGAAATTAAAGCACTGCAACTAATTACGGCTGAAGTAAAAACAACTTATTCTTTCTCTAAAAGAATATATGGACCCTTACTTACAAGTACATCAAGTATTCAAAAGCTGGTTGCCTGAAGTTAAGCCATGAGGCTGTGATTTGCAATAAATGATCTGAGCTTTCCATTCACTTCTATGGAAATCATGAGCAGTATGCATCTCTAAGGATGAAGCAATCTTTTAAACTAAGTACTCAAACTTGAATTCCAAGAAGTGAAATTGAAGAATATCAACAGAGAAAACTGCCTCCAATTCCTGTATTAATGACATTGAAATAAATTATAAAAATGACTTGCTCATATGAAAAAGCAGAAAAGGAATACTTAACATATACAATCAGTAAGTAATTTTCTCACCTGTGGAAATAGTGGGAAAAGGAATTATCACACAGCAGTTCAGCACATGTAATTAAGTTCCTGAAATGTCTACTAGTAAAGTCAGTGTCGTAGCTAAAATACTCTGCTGGTACTATTCAGTTGTTTAGAAAAATAGAACAGAGACTCATATTAGCTTTAGATTTTTCTTAAAAGTTCATTTAACTTGATTCCAAATCCTAATTTTAGGTCAGACAGACCAACCCAGACTTTTGCACTGCAAATGTTGAGAGTAATGTTCTGTCAAAATTAAGATAAATAACTATGATGGGGCTTTGTTAGTACAGGGGCTGCCAGGTTATTTAAATTCCTGAACATGGGCTGAAGACAAAAGGACTGTTTGGAGTAAGATAGATCACTGTCCTGCCTGAGGCCTAGCTACTTGCTCACAGCACAGCGAAGGTATTATCTTCCCCTCTGAAGTATGTTGGGAGGTCTTGAAGTACATGTATTGTCTCTCTCTGAAGATTTGGGGGTCTGGGTTATAGTACCAGAAATACTGTCAAGTGTGCTTTAAAGAGAAGACATCTTAATCATCCTGTTCCCTAAAACAGGAGGTTAAGAAACTCCAGTACACAATGTTTTCTTTTTATAAATAACTATTGTAAGGTATGAGAATGTTGCTCCTACCTAAGAATTCAAGACAAAATTTCAATAAACTTTTACACTCAAGTAATATAAAGAGAAATATGAGGTTATGACTCTATTTGTAATTAAATATACATACATCAAATAAAAAAAACATACAGAATTTCTGTAGAAGCTCACAACTGTGCAGAGATTTTTATCTTCATTTTCTCCAGTCAGTAACACCATTATGACTGAAAATTATTTACACTTTCATATTTAAACATTAACTTAATATGCAACTTTATAAAATCATGAGACATTAGTAAATACTTGGTACTCTAGTCAGTATAGAATTAAGACAGGTTGACTGCAGTAAATATACTTTCTGTTAAAATACCTGAGGAGGTGGGGTCTTCAGAAAAGTCTGGCAGCTCCTCAGGGGGGTCACCATAGAAGGAGTTGAATTTGTGGCTTGACACAGCTGCTAGTACTGCCCCCTGAATAAAAATACCCACAAAGTCTAAATTACACAAAGGAGGATAATGAAACACTTCCAGAAACCTTGGATCACTCAATCTCCTGAGGTCTCTTGTGTTTTGACCTTCTTACTAAAAAGCAAATACATTTTATAGTCCCCACCTCTGCTTCGCTGTTAACAGTGACCGTACCTAACAGAAGAGCTGGTCATACACTACTTTAATAAACAGTAAATATATTCTCTGTGAGGGGATTAATGAGAACAATTATTTATGAGAAAACACTTGAAAATACTAAGCATGAGGCATAAATTCCCATAGTACAATGTAAACAAAATAACCAATTTATTTCTCTTTCCCTCCCTAGACTGGGTGGCTCAGCAAGTATAAAAATTCACTCTTTAAAGCAACACAATGTGTTGTTATTTGACAAATTGTCAGAATCTGACACGGACAGCACTAGGATATTTCACATCTATAATATATCTATATGAAAATGTAATAATCTCAGACTCCCAGAATGAGTGCTACATGGTAAGTTACGAAGTCAGAAAAATGGTTATCTGCTCTGACATATATTTAATTGTTCAAGTGAATTACAGTTTAACCTGTCAGGTTTTAATTTCTTACAGTTGTGGCAGGAGGCAAATCAGACAACAAATAATTTCAGGGAACATTCTGTAGAACAGTGCTTTGGATAAAACGGTAGAAAACAAATAGCATAGGTATAAAAGCTCTCAGGAGACTAAATACAGTGGCCTCCCCAGGAAGAAATCTGGGAAAGACCTGAAACTGTGTCTGGAACAGGAAAACAGGTCATATTCTAAAACATACTAGCTAACATTTTAATGAAAGCATTATCTGGACATACAAACCACCTAAGAGAAAGTGCTGTTTTGTCATGAACTACAGCAACTGTTGCATCCTAATCATCAGTTGTTTTTGCAGTCACATTAAACTTTTGCAAAGCAGCAACTCAGTGTGTATCTGTGTTTTATTACAAATTATAAAAAAAACTTCATGAATCCTAATGCTGCATGTTTCTGCTAAAATTTTTTCAACCTTTCAGTGGACTTAAAAGTGTTTCTGTTAAACTTCTAAGATAGGAACTGAAGGGAATCCATGTTGTTTTGGGCTAAAATGTTAAGATTCTTTTCAATACGGCTGAGAAATAATCTTGTGTATAGCTAAACATAAAGGTGACAAACTGAAGAACACATCTTTGCTCTTCTTGAAAAAAGGTATTAAAACATTATTCCTTTTATTACAAACATAACACAATAGTAACATAAGCCATTGTTCTATTCTCTCCAATATTTCATATTACTCACAATTACTGAACTAATTTAAGGTGAAGACCTCATATGCACTTTGGTTAATACCAGACAATTTGCGCTGAAATTTAGTTTGAAAACTATGCACTAAGAAAGGACGAATACCCTTAACAAGACATCATTGCAATAAACAATTGTGAGGGTCTGTTTTCAACCTTTTATTTTTTGCTGACTTCAGACCATAGATTTCTCTTAACACTTTTAAAATGAATAAAGTGTCACATAAAGTTCAAGTTACATAATTATATTGTTTTAACGCTACATTCATTTTACCTTTAGTTTTCTTCTTGCATTGAATTTTCTCAATTGTTCTACTGTTTCTGGAAGATGAATCTTGTATGCATAGCGATCTCTCTCCTTAAAAAACCCCACAAAAAACAAAACCAAAGAAACATTAAATACAAGCTTTTAATATTCTCTCCACAAAAAGAAACTAAACAAGAAATGCACCAGCTAGTAAGTACCCTAAGGAGAACAAGAATTTGTTGCAACTTAAGGGCAAACTTCAAGAAACTGAAAGGGATTAAAATATTTTGAAAGAATTCTTAACTTCGGCCAGGGATATTTTTTTTTGTAATTTTGTTTCCCACTTTGTAGTGAGACCGTAGCCTTTTGTTTTACTGTTGTTAGTCAGTCTGTGGCTAGCACTGAACTTTGAAGTTGGCAAGCACAAAGTAGTTTTGCTTCTAGGGATTCACAAATCCCAGTGAAGCAATGTGTTCAAGCACTCTTAAAAGAGGTGCTTGATACTTCAGGTAAGCTTGGGAGACGGGGTATGTGCCCAACAGAACAGTAAGTGCCAGCTCAATGGCTGGTGACATCAGGTGCTAGCTTACAGGAAGAATTCTCTGTTGTAGATGCAGACAAAAAAATTGCCAATGAACAGTGCACAATGGGGGCAGAACTTGGAGCAGCTTTCTTTCCCTGCCCCAATCACAGAAGCTACATACATTTATTAATGTAAATGTTTATCACATACATCTCCTGAATGAGATTTAAATCACTGGCAGAAGTAATTCAGTCTCCCTACAACACTAAAGATATCTCTGTTTCAAGTTGTATTTGGCTGCTACCTATACATGTTTTAGATGAAAATTCTGAGCCAGCAAGGAAGGCAGTTTATCGTAGGCAAAAATAAGAGAGGACTGACTGACAGAATGCTGGCCTAAGCTCAGAAACAAAGTTGTCTCAAACTAAATCTTTTCTCTCCTTGCTTGTCTTTCAACAAGCAACAGCAACCACAGACATCAAAAGTGCTATGCTATATAGGCAGAACTTGCACATTAACATTACAGAATTATCTTTTTAAAAAGCCTAATCAGCTCAGTTGCTCTAACAACAAAAATGGCAAAGTTTTCTGCCAAAGTAACTCTCAACAAAATCCTTGGTTTGGCATCTAAATGTAGGTAAACTCACAAAGTGAGGAAAAAGTCAAATTATAAGCAGGTAAAACCAGATCACCTGTGTTTTTACCACATACCGCAGGATCATTTTGAATTTCCAAACATGGTGTCCATTCCTATGCTCTTTGAAATATTTGATGCACCATGTATGCCCCAGAGAAACAGACAGAACTTCATCTCCATTTGAATGCAAAGGTTTGAACCCACAGTTTCCCAGTATTCAGAAGAGTGTCTTAACCACTGTCATTCCCAAGAGGCGCACACTCCTGCCCTCCTTTTACAAGACAGACCATTCTGCATTTTGGAATACAAGAGTCAGAGCAGAGAAATGGAAGAATGACTCCATTCAGTAGTAGTTAGACCATTTACTTGGAGGGAGTAGAAGAACACGTGAGCCTGTGCTTCCCAGGTTCTTTTGTGTCAGTATTTGTCTTAATGTAGAACATATAAATGGTGTAGAAGCAGATGCCAGAATAGCACCCTTTCCAAAAAGTCTCCTGTTTAAGTTATTGATATTATGACACTCTCTACCCTGGGCCCATACTATACAAAATAAATAGAGGATAACCAAGAAAAACAGTTAATCAGTTTCTGCCAAAGAAAATACAATGCTCCAAACCAGTACTTGTCATCTTTTAAATCCGCAACACACCCATCATTCTCCAACGCCAATGTTCAGCACAGCCTATTAATGGCACTGCTGAGAAGCGAGGTGTATATTCTCCTGCTCCTGTTGTTAATCTTCAGTGTCCAGCAACTACTCTTCCACTGGCTCAAACTGTGTTGTAAATTCAGCCACCGCTGAAAAATAATTGGACTACCAGATGCCACATAATTTTATATAGTTATAGCAGCCTTTGAGCAACACACCACTACATATTTCCTTCACTCTGGTGGGGTATTTCAGGAATCTAATGTAAGAAAGCAGCACAGTTAAGTAGCATGATGTACCGCAATAAACTGCGTGGCTAGATGCATAATAGGAAACAGGTCTAGATACGACTGAGCAAAGAAGAAATCAGAAATTACTCCTCTGGAGTTTGAGAGCCACAGAAAAACACATGAATACCTTCTTCAAGCTCTGTTCTATGGAGCCCTACTCCCTACACCCTGCTACTGCTGAAAACGCGTGAGTTTGCTCTTGCCGTTAGGTAGGAGTTCAAGCTTTGCAATTACCAAAATCTCAGGCTCTAATCTTACAAAGCATTTAAAGCGTGTTGTCACGCATTTTGTACAATGTCACGTCTACTTTGAAAAGTTCAAAGAAACAAAGAAATATATCTTTTTCTCCCTTGAAGAGGACACTGGTACCTAAACAGTTGCTTTTACTACCTTTAACCAGGGATGATTCAGTGCTTCATATACTGTTATCCTTTCTGCTGGATCCAGCATAAGCATGCGGCGTACCAGATCTTTGGCACTTTCAGAAATATGGCTCCATTGCCTAGGATTCATCTGATTACAAGCAAGAAAAAGCAAAGTAAATTAGTAATAAGAATATAGAAAAGAATCTACTTTTTATTTAAAGTAACAGCAGAAATTTAACAGTAGTCAGTACGTGTAGACATTTTATTATAATAAACGTAAAAGGAAGTTTCTAAGTTTTTTAATGACTTACAAAATTGTACATTAGTTGTTATTGAAATGGCATAAAAAATGGAAAAAACAGTGAGCACTGTATCACATAAAAGCTGACATATCCTTGCTATTATGTTATAATCACAGTATAATTTTCTACGTATGCTACATTTTGTTCAGATAAAAGTGACCCTTCACTAGAAAAAGCAAAAATAATTAGGCTTTGTCTGACAGTTAACTATGCATATGATAAATGTAGAAACAAAATCTACTCCTGAAATCAATATAAGGAGTGTCATGACAATCTATATCAACCCACAATTTCACGCCATTCATGCTGAGTAAGAAGGGAGTCAGCTAATGCCTGCTGTGAACTATTCTGGTCCTGTCAGATACCACAGACAATGGCTCTTCCCTATAAATTCCTTTCAACATTACCACAGCTAAGCCTCTTCAGCCACTCAGGTAGGAAAGTAAAGCATACTGACATGTGATCAACAATACAAGGAATTGCAACACGTTTTAAAGCAGAACTGTATCTTTAAGAGACAACAATGTGAAGGAAGACTTCGAATATATTTTTACCTTGTGCATATGCACGTTTGTGTCCAACTAGTCAAGGTGATGGACACATGATAAAACCATACTAAAGTAAGAAACCTCCTTCTGTGATAAAGCACTCCATCCTTAAGCTGTTTCTAGTATTTCTTTAACTTATGAGGAACTTAAGTTTTATTTAGTTGGTACACTGCTAACTTTATAAGGTACTAAATGAAAATTCAAAATTATAACTAGACTCTTTTCAATGTAATAATCTATTCATTTGAAGAGGTCCATTTTATTTAAAATCAGTCTTTATGAAAAATGATTGCTTTAAATTGGAGCACTCAGGAACATTATCTGGCTATGAAATGCACATTTATAGTTGTGATTTGTCATTTCTTTTTCAGCTCTAATAAAATAAAGGTAATTGCAAATTTGCAGCAAGACTGTTTTGAAATCCTTATACTATTTTCACTGAATAGACATATTGTGGAAACAGGAACAGAAAAGGAACTGAGAAGACACAATGTGCTGGCCACGACTTTTTTTAAAAGAAAGAAAAGTTAACTTGTACGCTTCCAGATGGTTCTAGCTGCTTAAAAGATTCCATGAAGAAATCTTCCATAGAGTGAAACTGGACCATCTACCAGTCTATGCAATCCCAAAACTAGTATCATGAGGAAATCCTACTGTTTCTTGGAATACAAAATTTAAAGAATGAAAAATGCACTCTGACCAAGTGCAGTACCACTGCTGTCATTTACATTTCAGCAGACTACTGTTAAGTTCATATAATAAAATACTTCCTAAACCATATTACAGACTAACAGACAGTTTTAGGAGTTTCCACTCTTAATTTGCCAATACACAGCCCATGTATGACCCTGGTTACAAAGTAGAGCAAAACCAATCTTACATAAAACTGCAAAAATAGTGAAGTTGAAGGTTTAAATTTGTCTCCCTAGTGGCTCTAGGACACTTAGGTTGCGAAACATGCTTATCTTCCATGCACGCCACTTAGCTCTCAGTTGCAAGTAGCTCCTTATGAATCACCTGCTACACTTTACTACATACTGTACTAAAAAGAAAAATGCATAACTACATTTTTACAGTAACACACTATTTGTTTTAAATCATGGCAATATGATGACCAGCCTTTATGAAAATTCCTAAATTGATTAAAAAAAATTAAGTGATCTATAAACCCAAGGTAACATACAGTATGTTATAGTTCACAGCTAAACCTTACGTAATCCTACCGACCTCAATGTACAATTAGGGACTAGTTGTTGCACCCATTTATTACTTCATCTGAGTAAATATTTCCATATTCTAATTTCTAACATTGATACAAAACACAGCAGGAACAAGATAGACTGGAGAGAGAAAATCACCCCTCTTCCTGTGCAACACAGGCAGATTTCTGTAAGCTTCAAATTTAAATCAGGCTAAATACAAAAAACAACTTCCAGAAATTTTACCAGCAGAGCTCATCTCACTGGAAAAGGATTCAGGTATACTGTCATTTACCTTGTATTTTCCTTTAATAATGCCTTCAAATAATCTTTCCTTGGTTCCATAAAAAGGCAAACAACCGCTTAGCAGGATAAAAAGGATCACGCCACAACCCCAAACATCTACAGGCTTCCCATAAGGTTCCCTTTTTACCACTTCTGGGGCCATAAAATGAGGTGTTCCTACACGTCCTGAATGGAAAGAAGAACAAAACTGAGTCAAAGTGAAGCATGTCAAACATGAAAATAAAGAATATCGCTGCATTAAACTACAACACTTTTAATGAGTTTTGCTCATGGGTTAAACTTTTAACACAATGCTTTTTTCCTTTAGTATTTACTAAATATATCCAGTGAGACAAGTGAGTAGCTTCCCTTTTGCTTGTTTTATACTTTTATAAATTGAGGAATATTCTATCCTACCTTACAGACTGTGAAACCAGACTTATGTAAGAGCACTAAGATTCTTCAGTGAAACATGTCATATAAAAGTAAAAATATCAAGTCAGACAACCTTTGAAACAGGAATTATTAAGCCAGAGAGCATGTACAAAGATACAAAGTTCTAGTCTACACCACTTTAAAAAGCTGTGTCTAATTGGCAAGAGCATAATTTGGTTTGATGCTCTGCCCAAACCTTAGCCAGTCTATTGAAACTGCCAACAAGAACGCAAAATGCTAGCAAATGTGTTATTCATTTATTTGAAGTAGGCAATATCTTACCGCAAATAAAAAGATAATGCTAATTTGTTTCACAAGTGCTTTCAATGAGTGCCGCACAGTAATGGTTCTGGGACAGTACTGATTTTAGTTTGGTAATGAACGAACACCCGCAGAAACAAAACGTATTTAGCACCAACTAATCTTTTGAGTGGGTAAACTGATTAGAGTGACTTCATTCAATTTCTGTGTAACACATTAAGCCAAATAAAAGCAACGAACATTTTACCTCTCCCTATAAATGTTTCCCATTGTGAAGAGGTTTGTTTCCCCTGCAAAGGATTTGCAAGAATTAAGCCTTGAATGCTCAGGGCATCACTGAAACAAATACTGCAGTCTTTGGACTACCCTGGTTCCTCCAAGTACCAGCAGAAGAAAAAAACCCAAACTGTAGCAAACTGCTACCACTTGTACCACCTTCATAAGTTATTCTTGCTCACTGATACTACAGTGGACTTCAGAGGCTCCATTCCAGGCTTGTAACACCTTTGTGCTGGCTAAGAGAGTTTACAATGCATCCTAGAGAACTCCAGGTGTTCGCATGGCACATATTTAATTCAGTCCTGCCTTGTAAAGAGACTCTTGCTATACCAGCCTACCCTGCACACATCTGAATGAGAGTTAGCTAAATCACAACACTGGTAGCAAGCACCTAGGAGACTACCTGGCTGTAGCTTACTCAGTAAAGACCATCCTTCATTTATACCACCTAATGCAGGAATAAAATCTGACTGTGCTAACTAGTCCCTACTCACTCCTTTTTGCATCTACAAGGATTAAAACACTGACAGATAGACGGTAGCTTTTCCACCATGCTATTCTTAACGAGAAATCACACCATTGTCAAACTTTACCTGGCTTTGTGTTAAACCTTTTCCTTCCCAGTCATGAGGCAATCCCTCTGCCAAGCAAATGTTAGGAATATGCCTTTGACAAAGGATTGTTACCACACTCCTAAGCTAGGTTAGCATCTTAAAAAGTCCATGCAGCCTAGGCTGACATGATAGCAAGGGGGAAGTTCCTTCCCAGGCTAAAAAAGGATACACCAGCAAGATGCTGCAGAAGCCCTCATACCACTGGGCTTAGAGGAAAGACATTTACTCTGGACAGAGAAGGACAGAGATGGACATGGGGAAAGATAACTAATTCTTCTTGTCGGTTACCACAAAGCCAAATCCATCTAAGGATTTAGATGATCCAAAGTCTCTCTCTTTTAGATGCCTGGTGAAGGGGAAGGAAAGGAAAACAGAAAATATATATACCCAGCCTGTACAAGCTGCTGAGAACTCTAGGTTTTTTGTCCCCTCCCCAGCCCTTGTTTTTCCCCCATGTGCCTGCAAATCTACATCTATAAGGGTTTCCTAATTTTTTTTCCCCCTAAGATGTCATCATTTGCGATAGCAAAAGCATTAACATTTCCAGCTCACCAGGGTATACATGTACATGAGCAGCATCACCTGCCTGTTCAAACTGTATTTGTGTATCACTTAGGCTGCTCATGTGATGTTAGCAGCTTGCATACCACAGTCTGGAAATCTTTAGTACAGAAGACATCATGCAAGACCACAGAGCAGCCTGGCTTACCCAAGTCTTGCTTATCTCAGTGGTAAACTTCCTGGCATTCGGGTGCTGAAGTACCCATTTGCAATTTTGGAGCAGGTGTAAGGTTTTTTACTCGTTGAAAAAACATTTGTGGTAATAAAGCCCATTTAAATCTTTTTTATCAATATGAATGGAAAATCATACATACTCTGAAGATTCTGCCTTCCTACCAAGCTTTCTAATTGCTGTTATGAAATCTGTCCAGCCTAGAGAAAAGTGATTATTCAAAAGACAAACGGCAGAAATCTTTAGAAGACAAGATAGCACAAGGATAAAGAAAGCTATTTAAAAGAGGCATTAAAGTTCATCTGGATCAAGTTGCTCATGAAACTAAGAATCCTATGTATTAAGTGATATCTAACTTGATTTAATGTGTATTTTCAAGAATTGTGTGCCACTCCTCTCAGCTTGGGACCTTCTTCGTGTTTTAAGTAAACAACTGCAGAGATGAACACGGTAAAAAAAAAAAAGACTATGTACTGTGAGAAGTAGACCTAAAGGTTTGGGGTTTTGTTTTGGGGGTTTTTTTGCCAATGCATTAAAGTCTGCTGGGTATTTGCAGTACAGTGAAGGTCAACCTATAGAACATCCTGTTCTGAGGAAAATGTCTCCTTGTAAACAGTTACCCATCCTACATTTTCTGCTATGGTGTAAAACAGCATATTTAGCAGCAGCACATGCTACACAAGCAACAGAATAGCATTATTGGGTGTTGGTGTTTAGGTGTCAAGGTGCCAGCAGTGGGGGGGGCTACAGGTGTGGTCTCTGTGAGGAGAGGCTGGGGCTGCCCCGTGCTGGACACAGCTGGTTCCAATGGACTCACTGCAGGGCACAGCTGAGCCCACCAGGACAGACAGTAGTGCCTTGGGGAAAGCGTGTGTAAGAAAGGGAAAAACGTTGCCCAGCAGTGAGGAGTATGGGAAAAAGTGTGAGAAACAGCCCATGAGTACCGATGCGAGAGCAGGAGACAGCAGAATCAGTGCTCCAGGTGTCCCAGCAGATTCCCCTTCAGGACCCCATGCCAGAGCAGGTATCCACCCCTGCAGCCTATGGAGGACCCCATGCTGGAGCAGGTGGATATTCATTCCCTGAACGAACTGCGGCCTGTGGAGGACCCACGCAAAAGCAGGCTTGTCCTGAAGGACTGCAGCCCATGGGAGGACCCATGCTGGAGCGTGAGAAGGAAGGCGCGGCAGAGAGGGGCTGGTAAGGACTGAGCACAGCCCCCCACCATTCCCCATCCCCCTGCGCCCCCCAGGGTTGGGGGTTGAGGGAGTCAGGAGTGAGGGAGTGAAGTTGAGCCTGGAAAGGGGAGGAGAGGAGGTAGTTTGCATGTATTTACCTCAACCCATGAGCTTTTACACCCTACCTTCTTCCCCTGCTCTATTGCGCTGAGGGAGCAAGTGAGCAGCTGGTGGGGGATTTTGGCCCTTAGCCAAAGTCACCAGACGTGGTTATGCTGATTGAATCAGAATACTCATTAAATGGGGAAAAACAAGATTAATCTTCTTCCAGAGATACAGCTTGTTTCTTTCATTTCTAGTTTACAAGTATCACCCTACCTGATCTAGTGTCAAGAGAGTATCAAAAATGTGTTTTTTTGATTCCTTCTCCCCTTCAGCAAATAACGTTTCAAATTAAAATTACTTTGCAGAAATTGATAAGCAAGAAAAAGCCTTTATTACTTATATGCACTCAAAAATACATGCAGAACAGAGTAGTTTCTTGAAACTAGTGATTAATCAGCCTCCCTAAATTTTGCAAAGTGGGGTCCTGATGGTGGACAATTTGAGATTTCGTTTCTCCCCCCACTTCCTGACCGCAGGGTGAGGAAATACCAAAATACTTACAAAACTACTGAATATCAACAAGAATCAAACATAATTTGCAACAGTACACTCACCGAAATTGCAAACAAAACATAATACACAAGCATTTCTTATGCAGTAGCCATCCACTGCCAGCACTCTGTCCATTATCAATGACCTTCCTCATATAATTTTTTTCCATAGACGCATTTTTTTCTAACAGAACAAGCCTTTTGAGGTTTACTTCCTACTTTCTACACAACAATAGACAAATTATAGCCTCTTGATACTTCAAGGTTCCTATTTTGCTGATCTGTTAACCTCACATCAGAATGTGAGGCTGCATGTTTACTTAGTACTTGAACTCTTACAGACCAAACTTAGAAGTTATGGTTAGAAACCAGTCCCTTCCCTGATCATCCCAAATTTTCTTTCTCCTCCCTTGGAAGTTAAAGAACTTAGCTCATAGGTGGAAGAATGGGATCTTTGTTGCCCTAGTTCAAAACCAGTATACCATAAAAATCCACTTCAATGAACTGCTTGATGTTGAGCAGAAGGAATAGACTAGTTCAGTAATAGGTAACATTCTACACAGACCCCAGCAGACTGCTACTATAAACTAGATAAAAAATGGATGCTACTTAATAGCATGCTGAAAAAACAGTACTACTAAATGTTAATGTGCACTTTTAAATTGAATATGAGAACTCCATAAATACAAATGAAATGAAGAAGGGCTAGACGAACTTAATAAAATCCTGCCATTTACCACTGCCAGATTATAATTAGTGGAAATAATTACAGAATGATTTGATTTCATAACCTTTTTAGTGCAGATTACAAGATCCTGATACTTTAGATGGGGAGAGTGGTGGTGGTGGTGGAAATTCAAAGTTCACCTCCATGAAAAAGCAAACCCAGAACAAATGAAAATTTAATTAGTTGAGACAGAACTGTCCAGTTAAACAAGGTAAAAAAAAAGCATGTATATGTGTATGTATGTATTAGAAACACAAAAAGGCTAAAGTAATTTCTGGGGCAGCTGTCATCCTCGTGACAACTAACCACTGCACTGGTTTCATTAAAGGAGCAAATTCAGATTTTTGAGGTTATTCTAAAAACTGAGCTAAGCAAGGACTGCTGAGCGGCACTTCTGAGCTGCATTTAGCTCAGCAAAATTAATAGAGTGCACACATGAATTACATAGATAGGGATTTTTCCTATGTTGCAACTACCAGAACTATAAGGTGAGTATCAGTAACACGATCAACAAAATCTATACACAGGAAAGTTTTCTAAGATCATGGATACTCTTTAGACCAAGTATCACTTGTGCTGAAAATTATCTAATAGAAAATTTGCCTTCTAAACATGTCCAGTGCAAACTTTTAAAATTGTTCTCAACAGTTCAATGATTTTAAAACATTTTATAAGCTTTTGAATTTTCTTTGGTCTTTTGGGAGAAGCTTTGCAACTTTTCGGAGGCAGTGTGAGAAAGAACAGTAAGCAAAGGCATTTTTCTCTCCACAGGTCCTTTATTCCTCAGGATGTAAAGAACACTCAGAGATATATTTGAATGGCTGCCCATGAAAAAAATAACATTATTTTATTTAAATAAATGTTGCATGCATGCAACATTTTTAGTTGCATCTGTATGTGAGAAGAAATCATACAGAAGACTGGAATCAATTTTTGTCTATGTGATCCTACGTTCTTCTTAGCGGTTCTAGAGTAGCATTAACTGAAAATCATTGTTATACGAATACTCAGCAGTGGTATGTATTCAACGTGATACTTGCTTCCATCCAATTAATTGTAAATAAATGCCTACATCAAAGTGTTTTCTGACCTAGGAAGCACTCAATGCCTTAATAGGTACAGACATTAGACATCTTATTTCTAGAGGTAAGCTTTCTTATCAGCCAGTTTTGAGGCATATTGGTAGTCTGGAAATTTATAAAATTGTTAATTTTGCTGATTTTTCCTGTGGTTAAATAGAGAGCTTCAGTCTTCAGGTGTTGTCAATCTGATATCATTCACAAGCACTAAAGATAAATTTTGACTTACCTTTGATAATTTAGTTTCTATGACTCTTTCCATATTATTCCAGACAATAGGGCTATGCTTTCCACAAGAAGAAGAGTATATACAGAGACCCAATCAGATTTTGTCATCCCTAAGGCAGGGGATTGATGACCAAGATATCAGAAGGAGAGTCTTTCAACAGCAGTAGTATCTGAACGATGTATAAGGAAACAACTGGAACAAATAATTTTTAGGAAAAAAATGTGAGGTACTAATACACATCACCATCTGACCTCTCACAATAGTGTAATAAGAAATATGTTCATAAATTAAGGAGTTTCTAAAAGAGTTGGATGTCCAGAATAATGTGGAAGGAATTGAAGACTCACACACAACAGATCAGATAGATAAATACTTTAATACTTTTAATTCCTTTCCACATTACTCCAGACAATAGAGATGTTTAAAGCAGGTGTACAGAGGAGATGACTAGATTAAAAAAAAAAAAAAAAGAAAAAAAGAAAGAAAAAAAAAGGCAATTCAGCTTCAGCACAGAAGATTGTCTGAAGAAAATGTATTTTGAAAGATGCATCAGCAGACAACTGGGCATTAGTGTCCAGAAACTGAACAAAGCAAAGATCACACATTAACCAGACAATTTATAATAATTGGTTCAATGGCATTTTCAGCCATAAAACTGACGGAGGAAGTAAACCTAAACTGACTTTAAAACACATTAGTCTCCTGTAAGCACTCTCAAATCGACCCAGATATGAAGTGGAATCTCTGAGAGACAGTAAACCACGGTTGTATCTTTTAAATAAACTTTTAAATAAAACAAGAGGCAAAGCTTTGAAGAGGCTCACATTTTTTTATTTTTCAGGAAAAAATAGTTGTGAAATAATGCTCTTGCTTTGCAGAGGAAAGAAACACTACAATTTAAATGAAAGAAGAATACTAGTGTAGGACCTCAGTTTACACATATTTACCTCTCCATAGAAAATAAAGATTTGCTGTATCATTCAGAAACTGATGATGAAAAGGAAAAAAAGTCTATGCAGTATAAAAAACCCCAAGATTTCAAAAATATGTTTTTTTAACTGGGGTTTATAAAACCACCAAGATGATCCAGTTTGGCGAAACACTTGAATAGGTTGCCCAGAGAGGTGATAGATGCCCCTCTGACATTCAAGGTCAGGTTGGACGGGGCTCTGAGCAACCTGATCTAGTTGAAGATGTCCCTGTTCACTCCAAGTGGGCTGGACTTGATGACATTTAAAGATCCCTTCCAGTCTAAACCATTCTACGATCCTTTTTACATTGATAGGAACAAAACACAAATAAGGAACTTATTGTTATTAAAACAAACATAGGGAACTTAAAGAATATTCCCCCCTTCCCCAATTCCATAGTCTTATTTGCAGGGAAATTTGCCTTCCTTTGCCATTTTTGTAGTGAGTCTAAAAGGCTAGCTGATGAAGAACCAAGAACACTTGATATTTATGTGCTGTACTTCTATTAAGAACATATTAAGATGGCTTCCAGTAAGATGATGGCAGTTCTGTTAGGGTTCTGGAAGATACTATAGGATTCTGAAGCAACTTAGGGGAGCTAATAATACATAAAGATCAATACTGGGCTGGATTAGCATCATTGTACCTGTGACATTTTGCTACTAAACGTAAAGAGTGTAAAGCAGTTAACTACCCATAGATAAGTTAGTATAGAACCTCATACCATTTAGGTCTAGACAGTTACCTTATTTTGTTCTTGTTGAAAACAGGAGAAAGTAAGTAGATCAAGTGGAGGAAATACCACTTGTGGACTCAAGGGCTTTTGTTCCTTCAGACTTTTATACCATATACTAGCTAAAAATCCCAAGATTTAGTAGCCAAGATATTTGATATCTGATGTCACATTTATTTACAAAAATATTGTTACAATTTATGCCCCATTCTGAAAGAATAATTGCCCAAGGAAGAAGATAGAGATCATAATGTGACGCTGCTCTATTAAACCACTGACTTCCCAGAGGTTCCACTACTCCAGCTGCATCATAACCACGCAAACACAGAGTGTTTCCTGTCTACATCCTGTTCCATAAAAGAGTTCACTTATAAATTATGATGATCTGTAACTACTGTGTATACTGCCAGAATTTCCTCTTAAAGTACCTACTTCAATGGTTTAAATGAATAGACTTAGCAAAATTTTCCACTTCAGACTGTAAGAACTGCAAGAAGAGACCTTCAGAGATTGGTAGTTCATGAAAACAATTTCCTGTAACTCAGAAGATGCACGTGCTTCTTATTCATTGCATTGCAACTTATGGGCAAACACAGTGGAACAAAAAGTATTTCCTTACATTTTGCCTTATAAAAAATGAGTTATGGCTATGTATTTTTTTCCTACTTAATAATAATTAAGCAGTCTTAAAAATAAACTCCCCAGGTGGTTAGCTGATAAAATACAGTCATATTCCTAAAATCTATTCCACAGACATTTTCATTAATGACATCTAGTACAATGTCATAGCTTGTTATCATGAGCTCCTCTACACTTCTGTTAAATAACCCTTTATCTGCTCAAAAGAACACTGTAGTTATAATCCTTCTAAGCAACACAAGTCTATCTTTGGATTTAGATCAAAAGATTGGGACTGGTCACCTGCTTTCAATACCTGGGACTTAGTTTAACCTTATTACAAAAATCCTTTCCCCCCAAAAACAATTTATGCATACTGGAAAAAAAGTTGTCTTTTGTTAATTTAAAAAAAATAATCCATAGTCCCAAACAAAGCAATAGCTGTGCCCTAGACGGCAGCCTTAGAAGACATGGAGGGAGAAAATTTCCTTCCATTTGTGTTCTCCTGGGCTACACACAATCTGGTCTTGTCAGGCACAGCTGTGTCAATGTAAAAAGGTAAGCAAAATGGCACAAATGCAAATGCACGAAAGAAGAAAAAAACATTTAGAACACTGGCAATCCCTGCATGTTTTAGATATAGCAACTGCTATTTTTGGAGAAAAAATACTACCACAAAAGAGAGTGACCATCATAGATATTGATAAGCTTTTGCATAATGGCTGGTTTTTTATGGAAGATTAAGGGAAGAGTCCTATCAGTGGAACTTTACTACAGTTGGATTACTTTCTATGTTGACATGCTTTTTCTAAAGGAAAATTGTCCTTTTCTGGTTTAAAAGATAAATACTCCAATAATAATAAGGAAATAAGGAAAGATAGAAAATTGTTGTTCTTGAACACCATGGTCAACCAGATAGGGATTTACACTAGTAATGAGTATATTCTACTAGGGTATTGTGGTAATATACATTACTTAGATACAGTAAGATTAATAAGTATTGCACTTGCTGTAAGTATAAGGCAGTGTGTTTTCAGTATTGTAAAAATTTTAAGGTGTACTGAGCACTGAAATTGGTTAGAAGCACAGGAGGTTTTAGGGTCAGTAAGAGAAACTTAATGCTATAATAGCTTTTTAATAGAGAATTTCTTTTTTGACGTGTTAGCTACCAAATACAGGAATTGGCATGCTGAAAGGGAAATACTTGCCTATGTTAAGCTGAATCAATGTTTTACACTAAAACTTAGACAAAGAATGTGAAACTGAACAGGTTGGTTATTATACTGCTCATAAAATTCTCTATGAAGAGATTTTTTTCATTTCATTTAGGATACAATTGAGAAATAAGGAGTGCCTGTAATTCATTATTGTTACAAAACAAAACTTTTCCACGGAGCATATAGATAAATTACCTAAACTTACTTTTATGTAGATAAACAATTTTTTTTACAAGAAATTTACAGCCCAGTTCAAACAGACAGTATTGTTAACTTGCATGTAACCCATATGGGGTGATACTGTAAAGCTGAAGAAATAAAATCTTGCAAATGCTATGTAGGGGACTGTCTAGTAATATGCCTTTAGGTAGGACTCTGGAAGGGAAAAGAATTGTCAGATAACAGATGTAGTTTGTGGTATAAAGGCTGGAATGGAAGATGAGAAGAAAGACATAAAGAGTCTCTTAAGAAGGAAGCTTGAAACAAGTAGCAGAACTGAGACCTTCCATGGTATTTAAATGAACTGGAATTACTCTGTGTATCCCTGAAAGTGAGAGGAATTTGAAGCTGAAAGTAACAAGTGCTAACAAAAAGGCTACAAATTGGAAATGACGGATGAGTGAGGAAAAAAAAAAAATGAAGGCAGACTGATACGGCAGAAGTTGAGGTGGATGAGGCAAAAGATTCAGAGCAATACTACACTGCTGAGGCTTAGAAAAGGAGCTTCTGTAAGGAGCTGCAGTAAGTACTGCAAAGAGAACCAGATAAGAATGAAAACATTTTTACCCAGAAAAGGAAAGACTAGACCAGCACTGATAACTGCACAGAGGCTGAGCACGTGAATGATGAATAGGATTGCAGAATTGTGAATGGTAACAGGGGAGGAAGGACATTACAAATTTTGGGCAAAACGTAGGATTTTTTTTGCAAGTTGAACTTGAGGTTTCTTGCAAGACAGCTAGTAGTCTGGAAGAAAGTACACTGTATCTGACCACCTCCAGAAGAGTAGCTAAAAAACAAGAAATAGATAAAGTTGCTCAGTGAGAATATAAAGAAGAAAAATGAGACAATTCTAAACAAAGGTGTAGGAAATATCACGAAAAAAACCCCGTGGCTGAGGTACAGAAAAGTTGAGAAACAGAGGAAAAGTTAAGAGAGGAGTGACCTTTTTATTAGGGAAACAACAGTAACTTAACTGAAAGGGTATTTTCTTGGAAAAGATGTATTTAGGTCTCTACGTAATAAGATACCTGGATATTTCTAGGGTATTGGCAACATCTGGGAAGAGAACAGACACTGTCGGTATGCTTTTTATTTTAAAGAGCATTTAAAAGCCGCATTGACACAGATCTTTAAGTAGTTAGATTAGGAAATTTAAGTTTTTGAAGAAATGTAGTACTGAGAGGAAGTTACTCATTTTGAAGGGGAAAAAAATGTAAAACTAACAAAATCTTTTGTTGTGGTCTCCTACTCTGGCAATGAAAGCATCAGAAAATTATCGATTGGGTCTTCATCTGTGCAGGCTGATTAAAGCATAACCCTATTGTCTGGAACAATATGGAAGGCTGCTAGAGGAAATAAAATCCACAGAAAACAGAACACACTTAGTCAAAAATATACATACGTATCAAGGTATTGATGTCTTATGCAATAATTACAATGGAATATTAAAACACAGAAAAGTCTCACATGTGAAAACCAGTAAGATTTTGCTATTAAACAGCATAGCATTCTGAGAGAAATTGCCTAAGAAACATAGGGGAGTGTTGAGGATGCTGTAGTAAGTCCTTACTCAATTGCTTTGACATACATTTCAATCCTGATAGCATTTTCATTTGATTTGCCTTGTCAAGCATGGAAGAAGCGTGCCAAAGATGGTATTAAAACGGAAAATTCTTTGCTTTTTTCCAATTGTATTTTGATCAAACGAGTGTAAGCTCCTGTTGAGTAGCATTTAGAGGGATTTAATGTTCAGTATATGTATGCACAACAATGTTACGTTCTAGTAGAAATTTTGATTAACTGTGTGCATTTGTAATGTTAACTAAGTCTTTAGTGAAAGATTATTTTTGAGCTCTTGTTTTGCAATCCAGGCTGTGTCAGAAGAACAGAACTCTGCAGTACAACATGCATAATATTATATAACTTCGAAGGAAAATTTCTTACCTCCAGCAACTAGCCCAGACTCTCCTAACTGAATTGCTACCCCAAAGCCACCAAGCTTTACTGGGGCTGAATTCTCTTTTGAGGCAAGCAGTACACAGTGTGGCTGAAAAGACAAAAACCCAGACAAATTATTATATTATTTCCATTTTAGAACTTGTTTTCATAAATTTGCAAACAGAAGGCAGAATCTTTCAGTTTTTTGGAAATAATTTCTTAGTTTTGGATTTATTTTTTTTTTTCTGGCATGAACTCCTCTTTCTTCATTGGCTTCCCTTTCACTTGGCACAGCAAAATCCTTTCAGGACTCCTCAAAACTCACAAGGAACACAAGGTGAAATAATAATAAAATGAAGATAAAAATTAACACCTATTGTTTCTTACCTGGTATTATTTTTTCTTTCTACCTTTCACCCTTAAACCTTACACTGTTTCAATGCTCCAGCAGCAACATCCTCCATATGATATACTGTGTGGGATCTTATGCTTCACACACAGAATGTAAAACACTATTTTGAGCCCTAATTACAGAATTGACTGACCACTTTCCAACTGCAGAAAAGGAATATCCCTATATATTTCCAATAAATATTCCAGTGAGGGGGGAAATTGTTTAGTTTCTAAACTGGATTCCAGGCACAGTCTCCCATGCCTTTGATTTTCCAGTCTTTCCATTAGTAAGAGTAAGGTGTAACATATAAAATGGAATAATATTACACAGCAATTTGGATAGATACTGACTGGCATAGGAGGAAGCAACATACAAACAAAATCTATTAGAACACAATTTAGTATTTAATACACATAGCCAAACTACTGCATTTAATATAGAACGACTTCCTGCATTTACTCAAAGCCTCCCTTTGCAGTCAATGATATTATTTAAAAGGAAGAATGTCAAATTTGTATACTGCTTCTTGAGAATACATTACCACTTAAATTAGGAAATGAGGAACTCAAAATTGTGCAAAAGAGCTACAAGTTCAGTCTGACTACCTGTAAAGTCATAATCTGTAACCATACTTGTATTCTTTTTAAAAGTTTCAACTGTGTGAGAGCAAGCAGATTCAAGTAAGAATGCATAGCCTCTTCATAATTCTAACTGAAATTTGCAGAATTGCATAAAAGCTTGATTCCTAAACAGATGATGTATTATGAATGTTAACACGGAAATTCTCATTTCAAATGCTATGGAGAGTATTAAGCCAAGACAACGTTCTTGAGATGATCATTCAATTCAGGCTACCTTATATCAGGACTTCTAAAATTCATTTTGAAATTTGCAATTTATGAATGTAATTCTCAATCTTTTACATGCTATTTAAAACAAGTATTACTGGGTGGTATTAGCTCTAAGCGTTGTATTTCACTTCTGCCTTACTGAAATTGTTAAGATACCCACTTCGGGCACTTTCACATTCTCTCATTGCTGTCATTTTGAGTGAAAAAGATCAGCCTCAAATTTCTAACCCCAGGCAAAGAGGAAGGTAGATGGGAGAACTACGCAAACATAAGCAAAATATACCATTTCACTGTGCGGTTGATTTCTCTTTACCCGACATTTGAAAAAGTGATGATGGTATTAAAAAGAAGACAGGCTGTACCAACATAACTGTCATCCAAAAAGGAAGCTACTGAAACAACTCACCAGAAACAAAGTTTCTGAAAAAAAAAAAAAAAAAATCCAAATCACCAATTCAGAATGAAGCTCAAAGAAAACTTTGTTATAGAACCTCTCCCAGAAAAGCCTAAATTAACAGCAAAATTGATATTTTCAATACACCAAGCTTTGCTAGTTAAAAATATCTTTTAAAAAAACAGTTGCAACACTAGTTAAACTTCCCCTTGTTTTGAATTGTACCGTGTCAGCTGATTCACATCACTTTCATACAGAAGCCAGTGCTTTAGCTTTCTAACAAGGACTTGCATGTTACTCCTCCCCGTCTTCACCAGCGGTTTTGACAATCAGCAGAAGTTCTTAATATATAAATGGTAAGTGGCTTACTTTTATATTTAAGATATGACAAACCAAATTTCTATTAAAAGTTCACTTAACTGCAAAGGTACTACTGACCTTCAAGCCCTTTCTTAATTAAATATACCTATGTTTAAGCACGCCTGCTTGCTTACAGATGACAAAACTAAAAGTTATGTTTCTAATGTATCTGCAGTATAATTCATTACTCTCTCATTGACCTTAAACCTTGTCACTACTTATGCAAGTCATTTTGTCAAGCATTTTTATTGAAAAGCAACATAAGCAAGAAATTACAGTAGTAGACAGGTTTCCAGATGTATTTGAAAGCATCATGGTTTTTTTTAAATAAACTTTTAAAATTACTTGTTGCCTTGACAACATGAAATGCCAAATATGAAACCAGAAACATTTTTAAAACCACTAACTTATCATACAAATTAAATGCAATTGTAAGATCAGCCGATGCAGGATGTTAAAATGTTTTAGATTGTCCTCTCACTAATTCAGATTCTGTATGTATGTTAGGTAATACTAAGAATTTTACCTAAAATCCTGCCGTTTTCACTGCTGTAGCTATATTACACATTTAAATGTAGATTTGCATTTTAAGACCTAACATGCAAATATTGATGTTGTTTTGTTCTTGGTAATATTCTTAGACACTAAGTTCCAAGTATCAAAACCAATTTGTGAGATTAGGGGAAAAAAATGTTGCCGCTTTAAAAAACCAATCTAAATAAACTAATTTATAGAATCTTTTATCCCTATGACATACTAACCTAACCAAGGTCAAAAGTTGTATCATTAGTAATCAGTCTTCAGCACCTCTCTAAACAGCTCATTGTGATTCTAACCCCCTAAACACACACTTTTCTGGTTTTTATTCTTTGGTCAAAGCTGACTTTAATCTTCGAGATTGTACCTTCCTGGTCAAAAATAAGGTTACTGAAATGAAAACCTTTGACATAAAAACAAGGAAAACAATGTAAAAAAGGAAGATGTGAAACCAATCTGTTACTGTATTAATGTGGTTTCCAGCCAATATTAGTTTCTTTGCATAATACTGATTTTTGAACAGTCAAGAAAAGGAAAAAGTACTTCAATTTACATGAAGATATAAATTATTAAAAACAAGCTACTGTAATAGTATTGACTCACAGTGTTACTTATAACAAATTACATAGCTAAATAAATATTAATTTACAATTGCTTTTCTAATTGAAAATTAGTGACTTGCATGCAACAGATCCTGGGTACTTATTTAAAATTAATACTGTTCAGTTTAGAATTGTTTTGATATATTTCTGCGTATTCTGTCTCAACTCTAAAAAAACTTCCCTTAGCTATGCTTATCCTCATTTGCATCTTAATTAAAATGTTTTCTGTATCAGAAAGTCTAATCCTAACATCAGAATTTAAAAAAAAATATTTGTACTTGTAGATAAAACAAAAAATTAAAACTTCTAAAATTTGCAGCAAAACATAATGGTTGATTTTTAAAACAATACAAGGCAGTAATAAAGATGTAATTACAAAAATAGGTATCTGTGTGAGTGCTCTGTACCATCTGCTCTTGCCTACTTCATGTGAAGAAAAACAGGGAATCAATTAGTCTAGACTTGCATTGTATCATGATATCTGGCTGAAAGTCCTTCTTCTAGTCAGCTACCGCAATACTTTGGTGCATTTACTTTTTTTAGTTATTGCTTTTTATGTTTGTATCACGTAAGACTGTACGCAATAAAGCAAGCAAACACGAGAAAATGGTCCCATGGCAATCTCACTCCTAAAATTTCTCTTTGCATCCTTACAGAACAGCTAAAAAAATCCTCACAAACGATGGCTGCAGCCTCAGCAGATTTACTGACCATTCTGCCGTACAAGGAAGTCTTCTGGAGTAACCAAACAAACCTAGCCATAAATGCCTCAGAAATTCAAAACAATGCCAGTTGTCCCTTAGACGACAACTCATTGTCACTTGCTTTAATAGTTTTTTACTCTATTATTTTTGTTGTTGGATTAGTTGGCAATATTATAGCCCTATTCGCTTTCCTGTGCATTCATCAGAAAAGGAATTCTATCCAAGTTTACTTGCTCAATGTAGCCATTGCAGACCTTCTGCTGATCTTCTGTCTTCCCTTCAGAATACTCTATCACATTACCAAAAACACCTGGATGTTTGGACTGATTTTATGCAAGATTGTTGGAACTCTATTTTATATGAACATGTATATTAGCATAGTACTGTTGGGACTAATTAGTCTAGATCGTTATATAAAAATAACTAAGTCTGTGAAGCGTCCCAAAATGTTAACTACCACACGAAGTATACACATTTGTTGCACGGTGTGGGCTATTGCACTAACAGGATTTATAGTAGTAGTTGCACCATCTTTCTTTAAAAGTAAGGACAGCAATTCTACTATGTGCTTTCATTACCGGAACAAACAGAATGCGAAGACAGAAGTCATTTTAAATTATATTATTGTAGTAATTTTTTGGATAGTTTTTTTCCTTTTGATACTTTCGTATGTTAAAATTGCCAAGAACCTTCTGAAAATTTCAAAGAAAAGAGCGAATTTTCCCAACGCAGTAAAATACACCCAGACAGCAAGGAATTCCTTCATTGTGCTTGTTATTTTCACCATCTGTTTTGTTCCTTACCATGTGTTCCGATTTGCCTACATTACATCACAGTTACAAAATCCATCTTGTTATTGGAAGGAAATCATTCACAAATGCAATGAGGTGATGCTCATATTTTCATCTTTTAACAGCTGCTTAGACCCAGTTATGTATTTCCTAATGTCCAGAAGTGTCCGTAAGACTGTATTCCAACTTATTTGCAGAAGACTTCATGGAGATTCAAGCCTAACTCTGGAAAGCACTTCAGAAGTAAAACTTGGACAATATACGCAAGAACGATTATCTACTACTCCTCCCTACTCAAGTTTTTTAAAGAAGTCGTCTCTGGTTTGATTGTTTAAATGAATGGATACTAGCTTCTGTCATTCCAGGATATCCATTTAAGATGTACCAAATGCAATACTGTACAGCTACTAATCTTGCCTCTTTCTTCCGGTTAAAAAATGAGAAGTCTTACTTCTGTTTGTGAAAATGAGAAGTAACAGAAGTATTTTTGATCTTGTTTATCCAGGAAAACAAAACAGGCAGTTTCAGACATTCTCTGCTGGACTAAACTAGAACACTAACTCTTCAAGGAAATTTCCACTAAGTGGTTTGAATCTGCATAAGGAATCTTATATATAGACATTAATATTACCAACTTGTGTATGTAAATAATAGATGAATTTTGCAAAATGTAAATTGTGTCCTATTCAAAAGGGCTATAAAAACCATTACAGATTTTATGTGTTTCTCTGTTTTAATAGGTTTCAAAGAGATTAGCATTTTAACTACATTTATAGAAGTATTTTTTCAAAGAAAATATTTGAGATTTTAGCAACATATGTGGCTTAAAAATGAGGTGAAGAATGACTGCATTAATTGTTATAATTACAGAAGATACACTTTGTTTTATTAAACAGCAAAATTAAAATATTAAAGCCTCCTAAGCCCCTTAATATATTTTCAACATTTTGATGAATGTCAAGGCTGAATACCTGCGGAAAACTAAGCAATGGTTTTGTAAAATCAGAAATTAAAGGAGAGATGACACATGGGTGTTTTCAGTTACCTAAGATTTCTTTCAAACTCTGACAAATTTCGTGACTGCAGCTACACAAAGTAGTTCAACAAGGAACACAAACTCACAGAACTGAGCATACAGAGCAGAACAGAAAAATTAGCTTTTGTGAGTACCTGACTCATCATCTCGGATCTTTGCTCAGGCTCAGTCCAAAGCCATGTATTTCAGCTGCACGCTTCCTCCCTGGCACAGACCTCCTCCTTTCACGTGACTAAAATAATCTTGATAATCTCTGATAGTATGTAAATAGCGATGTAATAGCAATGTCCCATAGATACAACTATATTCTCAATTACAACCAACCAGGTTTATGTATTTAGGCACAAACAAAAATGTCAAACTGTAACATTGTTTTAAAGGGGGGGGGTGGGGGTGTTTGAAGGTGGGGGTTGTTAGACCCAGTTATACCAAGAACAACTTAAATATCTGGCATGACAGGCCAGAAAGGAGAATGAATTGGACACTAGCTGTAAAGCTCCATAAAATAAGGATTTATTATCCTGCACACATACAAGCAAGATTGCTCAGGTAAGCTGGTGTAAAGAAGTTGGCAGTCTTAATACAACTGCCAGTAACTTCTCTGAAGGACCAGGTGAATTTTATGCTAAATCTGTGTCAAAACTTGTGGATTTTTACTCATTCTGTACAATACTTCGGCTTTACAGAACCTAATCGTAAAACTCTTATTGAACAAAGTAAACGTAATGCTTCATCTCTGCTAGATATAAACTTGGTTTAAGTTTTGTGTCATTTTACTTCGTTCAGTTTTGGTGAAACTGGGTATAAACATGTTAAACAAATTACAATGACCAGCCAGTGTTTTTTTTATTATTTATTACTTTTAACAAAAAAGGGTGAGGTTTTTAATCTTCAAGAGACAGATTCCTACAAACATGGAATTTTCATAAAAGTACGATGGTAGCTGCATTTTTTTCTTAAACATCTCAGCATACAATTAAGATACTTTTACAGTAATTTCTGATAGATTCTCACAATAACTGCATTATATTTTTCATGATCTTTTATCTATCATCTTGTCATCCTATTATATTGTAAACCGAAGCAAAAATGGTCTTGTCTCTGTATTTGTATAATGCAAAGAATAACATGTTGCTTGTCCTCTGCAATTCTCCTATGCACTATAGTAGTTCTACATGGTTACATCAACTCTGGTAAACCTAGTGGAGTTTACAAACCTTCAGTCCACAAGATATATACTCATACATTAACTCATCATTCTTTCTTTGCCTATATTTATTCTTCTGTGAGTAGCTGATTGATGCCACTGATCACCAGGCTGAGGGAATGGGGAACACGGGACAGGATGGACACGGATGACATGGTAAAGCTTGAACAAAATTTGAATTCTTTAACTCTTTGGAAGAAAGTGTTCCGTTTAAACCAGAATTTTCATTTACAAGGATTGTGATTCACAGACACAGCATGATTGCAAAAATAGACTCAGATCTCTTCAGAAGATCAAGTAATAGTACAGAGCTTGAACGCCGCAAATGAAGTTCACTTTTAAGGCAAAGGCACACAGAAATGTGTTCCACAGGACAAAAATCAGGTCACCTTAGTATTCTGGGCATACTTTTGTACATTATGTAATGTTTACTTGGTTATTGCAATATTATTTTGTAAGCAACTGAACACATAAAAGGACAATGGGAAAATAGTCTTGCAGAACAAGCTCAAGATTCTGATCCATCATGTGAATATTATTACATGGGCTTTTTTGGTTTTAATAATTTTAATGGTGAAATCTAGTCAGTATTCAGAGGAAAGCCTTAAACACCCATACCTATTTGCATTGATCAGATGTGTTATACATGACAGCCATTCTTTACAGATTGTAGAGAAGGAGTACCAAGGAAACCATGCACAGTATCAGCAGACAAAGTTTCAGAAAAAAAACATTTTTGAAGAAATATTGAAGAGTAACACTTTCCCAGGACTACATGCTACACATTAAAATGTTTTAAAAGCATTTCAGTACAGGATAATCCAGCGCTTAAACCAGCCTCTGTACACAAGCAGCAAATATGACCTAAACCTTTTAAAGAGATTCCAAGAGCTCCAGTCTAATGTTCATAGTAGGCGAATCCATAGCACCTATAAAGACAAAACTAGGCTAGCCTGAGTGTATAAGGTACCCCAGGGAAAAGTGAATAGATTTGTTTGAGGGAAGCCATCTACCAAAATATTAATAACAACAGAGTTCTCTGGAAGAGCTGAGAAGCACTGGGATAAAGGTGATATGGTGTACTTGGACTTCAGCAAGGTCAGTTACTAAAGGCTCTAAGAAAACCTAGGATGTTAGATGTTAATTCTCATTTTAGAACTGGTTAAAAATCAGAAAGAAAGCTTAAAAATACACTGTGTTTTTCCTTCATGGTATTCCTCAAGAATCTGCAAATAGATACGTTTGCAAACATATTAATCTGGAATGAGTGAGAGTAAGGAGATGCCAAAGTTTTCAAACAGCACACAATTATTCGAGGTAGTCAAACATAAAAAAGTTTGAGATATAACCCTACTCAACAGTGATAAAAAAGCAAACAGACTTAATTAGGAGAAATTATTAGGAGAAATGCTGACTGAGAAGTCAGCATTGTGCTATTGTATAATTTAGATGATACAGATTCTGTACAGAATACATTAAATAAAAAAACTCTTCAGCTCTGAAATGAAAATCTGAAAGTCTGCAGGTATGACACAGAAGAGGGGAATGGGTATGACTGTATTACCTTTGTGAGAGTGTGACATTAAGGGAGTAGCAGTTGGATAAAAAAAAATAACCCCCAAATGCAACCAGTCAAGTGAAAATACTTATGGATTTCCACAAACATGTAATCAGTGCTTCAAGATGTTAAAAGCCGGATGTATCAACTGGCTCAGAAAAGGATCTGAAACTAGACAGCACTGTCATGTAGGAAACAATTATCACTGACCAAAACCAGAAAGCAGGTATCTTTACTATTTTTAAAAAATACTTAATCTTTACATACTTTTTTCTGCAATCAATTTTCCCAAATGAAAATGGGAAAAATGAAATGCCAGGCTCTGCAAACCAGTATTACTGAAGAGCAAACAGTCCTGAAGCATCTTGGGAGGTCTGCTGAAAGCTACACTGTCACACATCAAATGACCATGTAATTAGTCACTTTAATAGTGTCTCTTACTTCTCATCTTAGCAGTGCTTCCTAAGGGCCAACTATAGCAATTAGTTGAGTCTTCAGCTGAATTTCAACATGAAAATAATTCTATTTATTGTTCTTTCTGTAAGTAGAGGCTAACTCAGCACACATCTCCACATAACCTGAATGAACTTCATTCTCCTTCTTTATTCAAATCTACAACACATCCTCAAATTTCAGTTGGTGTACCAAAATGTCACCTCTTTTTTACTATGTAGAGGAATGCATATCCTTCATTAGAATAAGTACTAGTTACAAAATGGATATGAAGTATACCTGCTGGCTAGTCACCTTTTAGACTTGACAAATACATTAATAGCTACATCGTCATGCAAATATTCCTTAAAATGGACAGAAAACATAAGCCAAGTAACAAAGTTTATAACTTGAATCACAAAAATATCACTGTACCTAGTTTGAGTAAACAGTTATATTGGTTTTGGCTTGGAGTTAAATTTCTTCACCGCAGCTTATATGGGGCTATGTTTTGGGTTTGTGATGAAAACAGCGTTGATAACGCAGGGATGGTTTAGTTATCACGGAACAGTCCTCACACAGTGTCAAGGCCTTTTCTGCTTCTGATGTTGCCACACCAGCAAGCAGGCTGGGGATGCACAAGAAGCTGGGAGGGGACACAGCTGGGACAGCTGGCCCCAACCAAAGGGATAACCCATACTATAGGACCTCGTGCTGATCAATAAAAGCCAGGGACGAAGTTTGCTAGGGCTGCCATTTCTCAGGAACTGGCTGGTCACTGGTCAGCTGGTGGTGAGCAACTGGGGTTTATTGCATCACTTGTTTTTCTTTGGTGTTGTTTTTTTTTTTTTTCCCCTCCCCTCTCTTTTCTTCAAACTTACTAAACTCTCTTTCCCTCAAACCATGAGTTTTCTCCCTTTTATCCTACCAATTCTCCACCCCAGCTCACTGGAGGGGGAGCAAGTGAGTGGCTGCATGGGGCTTAGCTGTCTACTGGCATTAAACCACAGCACCACTTTTTGGTGCCTAACATGGTGCTAGAAGGATTCGAGATAACGACAGATGTAACCAGAGCGTGTTAGAGAGAGCAGAAGGAAGCATCAGAAGCAGCAGTCTATTCTGCAGCAGAGCAGCCACAAGAACAGGAGGGGGAAGAGACAGAAATCATAAACAAGTTTTTGCACTTTTACCCTTCCGATTCTCTTCCCCATCCCACTGAGGGGGAGTGAGCAGCTGCAGGGACGTACCTGCCTACCAGGGTTAAACCACAACATCAACTTTCATTTTTACACTGAATTTAACTAATTACAATTTTAACCTGCAAATCATTATTTTTCATGAGGGCAGATGAATATAAATTGTTTTGGTAAAACAACATGGAAANTTTCCCCTCCCCTCTCTTTTCTTCAAACTTACTAAACTCTCTTTCCCTCAAACCATGAGTTTTCTCCCTTTTATCCTACCAATTCTCCACCCCAGCTCACTGGAGGGGGAGCAAGTGAGTGGCTGCATGGGGCTTAGCTGTCTACTGGCATTAAACCACAGCACCACTTTTTGGTGCCTAACATGGTGCTAGAAGGATTCGAGATAACGACAGATGTAACCAGAGCGTGTTAGAGAGAGCAGAAGGAAGCATCAGAAGCAGCAGTCTATTCTGCAGCAGAGCAGCCACAAGAACAGGAGGGGGAAGAGACAGAAATCATAAACAAGTTTTTGCACTTTTACCCTTCCGATTCTCTTCCCCATCCCACTGAGGGGGAGTGAGCAGCTGCAGGGACGTACCTGCCTACCAGGGTTAAACCACAACATCAACTTTCATTTTTACACTGAATTTAACTAATTACAATTTTAACCTGCAAATCATTATTTTTCATGAGGGCAGATGAATATAAATTGTTTTGGTAAAACAACATGGAAAAATTCAATTGAAAACTTTCCTTGCAACATCAGTCAATGAAACCATAGAAGAGGAGCACATCACTTATAAACAAGTAAGAGTCACATTATTCCTAGAACTGGAAAATTCACACATGGATGCTTCAGTTTGATGCTCTCTGAAAGCACAGAATCAGGGTGGAGAGGAGGGAGTCGTGTTGCACAGTACAAGTAAAGCATACAGGGAAAAAGAACCCATTGATAATGCTCCACCAATCCAAAATACATTTTCAAGATATTCTCTGTAGCACTGGGAACCTTCTGCCAGGCTTTTTTCCATCCCTTACGCAAAGCCCCAACTACTGAGGGCTCTGTGGAATCCAAAAGAATGGAGAAGGTGCTACAGAACTGTCACCATTCACTGCTTGTAGAGTGAATGAATAGTTAGGAAAAATCCTCGCACAGTAGTTGTTCACAGTCACCACGAGAATGAGAATAACTGGGGTGAAGGGATAAAGCTGGAAAAAGCCCTAATGTTCAAACTGTATGGTTAAGAGCGGGAAGTGTACAAATAAGAACATGAATGCAAAGTGAAAACAAAATGAGGAGGGGAAAAAAAGCAAGGGTTTAATTACAAACCAATGTTTTAACAAGCTGAAGCAATTATTTAAAATATCCCCCAATAATATATTCTGGCACACACTACCTTCAAAAGTTATCTTGCTGCCATTTGTAAATGATGACTCCTGGTTCCTTTTAGTTTGCCTACAGAGAAGAGTAGTACACCTTTGCACTTACTGGAAGGCAAGGCCAGCTTCCTCAGAGAACTCTCAAATCACAGACAGCGCTGTTTAACATCTTTGTTGGCGACATGGAGGTTGGGATTAAGTCCACCCTCAGCAAGCATGCCAATGACACCAAGCTGTGTGGTGTGGTTGACACACTGCAGGGAAGGGATGCCATCCAGAGGGACCTGGACAAGCTTGAGAGGTGGGCTCATGCAGACCTCATGAAATTCAACAAGGCCAAGTGCAAGGTCCTGCACATGCATTAGGGCAACCCCAAGCACAAATACAGGCTGGGCAGAGAATGGCTTGAGCGGCCCTGAGGACGACTTGGAGGTGTTGGTTGATGAGAAGCTCAACATGAGCCGAAAATGTACACTCGCAGCCCAGAAAGCAAAACATATCCTGGGTTGCATCAGAAGTAGTGTGGCCAGCAGGTTGAGGGAGATGGATTCTGCCCCTCTACTCTGCTCTGGTGAGACCCCACCTGGAGTGCTGCGTCTAGCTCTGGAGCCCCCAAGATAAGGAGGACATGGACCTGTTGGATTGAGTCCAGAGACCGGCCCCAAAAATGGTCAGAGGGGTGGAGCACCACTCACATGAAGACAGCCTGAGGAAGAGAAAGGTCCAGGGAGATCTTATAGTGGCCTTCCAATAGTTAAAGGGGGCCTACAGGAAAGATGGGGAGGAACTCTTTATCAGGGACTGTAGCGATAAGACGAGGAGTAATGGTTTTAAACTGAAAGAGGGTAGATTGAGATTATGTATTAGGAAGAAATTCTTTACTCTGAGGGTGGTGAGGCACTGGAACAGGTTGCCCAGAGAATTTGTGGAGGCCCCATCCCTGGAAGTGTTCAAGGCCAGGCTGGATGGGACTTTGAGCAACCTGGTCTAGTGGAAGGTCTAGTCCATGGCGGGGGGGTTGGAACTAGATTATTTTAAGGTCCCTGCCAATCCAAACCATTCTATGAGAAACGACTGTGTTTTAGAAAGAAAAATATACTTGCTATTCCTTCCACAAAAATTCTCAGTAGGTAGAGATGTTAATATGAGAATGATCAACAACAAATTAAGTCATGAGAAGACAGGAACATTTTTGTCAGGGCACACAGAAATGTTCTTTTTCAGTAAAGAATTAATTTTGCAGCCAGAACTCCCCCGCTTGCAGCCAACAGAATCTACCTTTTAAGTACCAGTTTTGCTTTTACTGCCATGTTTTACGTTTTTATTTTTCCTTTATTACTCCTGCATTTTCACAGAAGTTAAGAACCTGGAAAAGCCAAAAAGCTGTTATACAAAAACATATTTAACTTGAAAGAACACAAATTATAGTATGGTGCAGAAAAACACAGAGAAAACTTCCTATTTGACTATTATGATCAACAGAGTTTTCACATTAAAAACTGATTTCTGAAGTTAAAAGTAAAAATCCTCATGACCAATACAGCCAATGCTTTCTTAGAAGCAAATACAGTTAAAGAGACCTCTGGGAGCTGCACAAAGAATGTCCTTGGGGAAAAAATACAAAGTACTTAGCATTGAAGACCTGAGGTATAAAAATTCTCGAAGATTATTTTTGTTAGTACTGACAACCTCAAGCTAAGTCTTCCTGGCTAAAAGACATTGTTTGGCTTGTGTTTTGTCTATGTAAAATAGTTACCCAGAGCCTGTGAAATGGTTAACTTTGCATATTTTATGACAACAAAAGAACTGAAGCTATGAGCAAAATATATCCCCATTTCTATAACCCTAATGATGCCACAGATTTACACTGCATAAACTTGTAATTCATGAAACAACATAAGAACTTTCATCCCAGGTCTACTTTGCTGAACCCACAAGGCCAAGTCTAAAACTGGTGAAAATAAATCATTACTGAACAGCAAACACAGATCCAGCTCAAACCTGCCAAATATTTTATCTTCACCGATTCAGCATAGTGCTCGGCTCAACTAGAGTAGATTTAAACATGAACTTAGGTGATTTTGCTTTGATAAGCACTTCTTACAGTATTAATATAAATACTGATAATAGCTAAAATCCTCATTATATCAAGTCAGGAGAAGAGCTGTGCTCACGTTGGGTTACCCCTGCATGGAAAGGTGACAAGCAGGCAGAGGAACCACGGTGCTCTGCAACAGCTCTCCTGATACAGATGTCCAACTGACAATGGCAAATCATGTAATGCATCTGTCTCAAGAGTTTATGCAGTCAAAAAAAATTTTCAATTTTAAAGCTTAAGGAAAAAAAAATCCCCAACAAAACTAAGCACGAAAAGTCAAAGTTCGAAGACAAGCTACCTGGTAGCTTTTTTTGGAAAGAAAATATGGATTGCACTTGTGTAGTAGCCAGTGCCTCTTAGAGACTTATCTTGGTATTAAATGCCAAAGAGTAGAAGTACATGAAATTAAATCTCAAGTTAAAGGCTGCTGCACATTTGGTGCATGCTATAGATTTATTCAGTCTGATTCATCCTCAGCACTCACAGTAGCCATACCCAGGGTCACACAATTTTCTGTGCCCTGTCCTCAGCAGTTGCCTTCCGTCCTTCAAGATGCAGAGACTGAGTGCATCCCCTGGGCTCTCCACAGCACAGAGAGAGCAGGACTGACTGCTACAGGAGGCAGAGCTAACTGAGTTGCTGTCTTCTTCCATGCTACAAGGGGCGATGGCTGCCAACGTTATATACTCCTTTGTCCAACAGGAACAGTCAAGTTCTCCATTTGGCTTGTGACAGGCACAAGGAGATCTGAGGTCGACTGGGCTGTCTTCTGTCATCTCAAGCAGGCAGAGGGGAGAGGAAGAGGCCAGGCTGCCTGCAAGTGGATCACTCTGTCATATATGATTATATTACATTACATGCTAGGTACAGCTTATAAACAGCTGACTGAAATACCTTTCACCACTGGGAATTTCCCTGGTTTTGTGCTTTGCGACTGCAAAATAAGTTGTCTGCACACAATGGCAAAATGCAACATAACCATTCTATGATATGCTGCTTACTGGCATATAAAGTCTAGTAACATGTATAAATTGAACTATGTGTAAATCATGGTTTAAGAGTACAGAAAATACCAATAATTGAGGTAAAGAATGCATGTGTGGGTCATTATGAAGAACTTACAAGTGAATTGCATAAAAGATGCACTTGTACTATTTGAATATCAACAAATGTATTTTACATAATATATGACATTTCTAAGTTAGGTGAATGGAAATAGTCCACTAAAAGAATAATGGAGGTGTTTACTACAGCTTAGACCCAACTGCAAGTGTACTTCTGGGGTTGTTTTGGGGTTTTTTTGAAACTTAAAATATCCCATTCCTTTGTTACTCACCTCACTTATCAGTTCCAAAATGAAGTCTGATAGACTGTAATTCACCATAATCATCTATTATCATATAATAATTCAGAAAAAAATGTAGCATTATCTCTTCCTACAGCAAGAGTTATGGTCATTGAATTATAAATACTACAGGGTACAATTAATAACCAAATAATAATAACGATTAAATAAAACCCCTGCTAACTGGAATTGCCCACACCATTTTTTGTCATGTCTCCTCTTAGCAATTTTCAGGTTGCACAATTCTTGTGTCTGAAGTGGAACACCACCATAACAAGGACTTCTAAGATTACCTAAGAGACTATTAAATATTTAACTAATATAAGACGCTTTCTGTTAGAACAATTTTAAATATAACTATACATTCAAAAGTGGAAAAAATAAAAACAAGTACATGCAAACTAATTACAGCATAACAAACTAGTAACTAATACTCGACAGCAAGTTTCTCTCACAAATTCAATCTTGAGTGAGATCAACTCTGTAGTGTAAATAGGAGGCCAGCATACATGTCCCTCATTTTAATAAAAAAAATCCCAAACAACCAAAAATCCAACAACTAATGAGACCGAACAATAAAACCCATAGTCGATCACTGAGGTGGATTCTCACAGTGTATGTTTGAACATAAAGCAAAACTCACAAAAGAAGAACCTTACCAAAATTGCAGAAGTTTTTATATGGTATCTCCTCTGTTCTCATAAAGGAACTTATCTGACAACCACAGATGTATCAGACAGAAGGAAATCCAAAGGTCTCAAGCTCTGCAGAGCCAAACAGAATTTGACTTATCTGCGATCAAACCTTTCCTGTGGAGGAGGGAAATTGTCCTGTGCACACGTCTGGATGATCTCTATAAAATACTGTATTTCTTGGACACAGAGTCAGTTTTCCCCAATTGATGCCCAGAATGCATCAGCTGTAAATTGCTTCCACACAACCCACCATCTGACTAGGCTTATGAGATGTGTTCATTTGGTCACTCGTGTGAGGACAGACACGGAAACAGTATTATTGCACGTGGGCTTCAGGAATAGTCAAGCTTTGTGACAGCCCATGGAGCTTAAATGTTATTGTTAAATGTCATTGAAAATAAAAGTTTTCATGCATAAAACCAGCAACTTTCACAACCTACCTCCCGCCCCCTTGAAAGTGGGCAGTCTTACAGAGAACAACTAACAATCCCTCCACGCCCCAAAAGAGGAAAGTACTACATAAAGGATTTTAAGGTGTTTCTGTGCCATACCTACATGACCAAAGGACTGTTACAATCACTCTTCCACACTATCTCATTCTTTTTATTTCTCTAATGGAGCTGCATCCTGACCTAATTTCAGTCTTTTTTGCACAGACAACATAATCTTGCCTGAACTTTAAATGCCTAGCTTCTTTTTGTCACTGTAAGAGAAAACGGTACATTCTGAAAACCTAATTCTGCCAGAGAGATATTGTTCTTAACTGTACTTTCTGGATTCAAATACCATCCTTTTCATTGCAGCAGTAGAGATAAAAAGGACATCAGACAGAAAAAATTCCTCTCTGCAAAGGAAGGTGCCTGCAGCTTGCATAGGTAAGCTTAAAACTACTACTACTACTTTGTTCCACCTGATGAAATTTGGGCATTGACACAAAAATGATCATTAGACTTCTAAATGACTGAATTCAACAATTACTTTGTCAATTTAACTCACTGTAATAAAATAATTTAATACTTTTTGGTTCCACAATCCATATGGGACTTAGCGTACACTAAAATATAACAGCTATAAAAGTTAATTCAATTTGCAAGTTGTCAAACATAGCCTACAACATAATTTTTAAATATGACTTTTACAACTTTTTGCTATCTAACCAACTTGGTGTCTGGGCTTTTTATTCAAGCTATACAGAATCCTTTTTGATATCTGAGTTCATTTGCTTGCAGCTTTAAAAAAAAAATTATTATCAGTCTGTAAGTTTGAAATCTGTTAATTTTTTCCATATGATTTTATATGGAACAAAAGCTAACTGGGATATACTTCACTAAAATAGTATCCGTACAACAATAAAATCTCTCCTCACTACAGGTTAGTAAGATAAAATGCCAGTTTTTATATTTAGTCACTGTACAGAGCACTTTGATTTCTTGTTTTCAGTCTAGAAATTGAGAAAATATTGAAAACTGAACTGTTTATGCAATATGTATGTCTAAGATTAGAACTCTGAACAAAGCAACATCAACAGACATGAGCACAAAATAAATGCATCTAGCCAGATTCCTGCATCATGCACAGTTTAATTTGTACTTAAATGGAGGTACAGGATACTCTGCATTTCTGCAAATGAAGTAATACTTTGCATTTACTTTGCTTATTTAACTTAAAATACTGTAGAAGTGGTTTCCAAAGTAGGTTATACATGTTCTAGAAGATGGAAATAAACCAAGACCACACAAGTTATTGTCAGACCCTAGCTTGAACCTTCGTTTTCCTCATTTATTAGACTCTGTGCACATAAAATCTTTGGTGTTTAACATCAGCCAACTTTTCTTCACAAACTCTCAGTTTGAGAGTTACGCCCAAGCAGTAACTTCATGCAAACTCAAGATGATAACCCCAGAGTACAAAAAGCAGTTAGTAACACTGGAAGCTAGGGGAGAAAAATGAACAGTTAAAGTAAGAGCAAAGAATAAAACAGATGTTAGATGCACATTACAGAGTAATTCTTTTAAATGTGTTTCAGCTCTGACCCTTCATTCAAGAAATACCGGCATAAATGAGAAATTCAACATGTCTTCAGCCATCGTTAGCTACTACCATAGCTCTACCAGTCATCTACTCTTTGCTGTTTCCTGCTGGACTTTTGGGAAATATTCTCGCTGCCTGGATATTTTCAAAGCAAGCACCCACAAAAAGAACACAATCCATCTACCTGGCAAACCTTGCCATTGCAAATTTACTCTTATGTAGCACAATGCCTTTTCTGGCTGTCTATTTTGCAATAGGGTACCAATGGACTTACAGCTCTGTAGCATGTAGAATAGCAAATCACCTTGGGACTCTCATCATGCACGTCAGTCTGTATGTTACGATTACAATTTTATGTTCAACTGCTCTAAGTCAGTATGCAACACTGAAGAAAAACAGTGATGCACAATACTCTCAAGCAGTTAGTGAAAACTCTTACAGATGTGTACTTGAAAAGTTTCGTCAGCCAAAATTTGCTAAATATTTGTGTATCATTATATGGCTTGCTGTGTTCTGCATAACGGTCATAGCTATAACAAATAATGTCCAGGCAAGGGCTGCGGAAAGCTGTCACAGTTGCTACAACATTAGCGTAGAAGCTGGTGGATTTACCACAAGGATTGTAGCTTCTGTTGCCACTGCATGGTTTTTTGTATGTTTTATGACTGTTTTTTTCTCATACTATTCTCTTAACAAGCATCTGACTAAAATACAAAAAAATACGTGTATTGGAGAAAAACATCTAATTTACAGTAGAGTGAAAAGAAATATTTTTGTCATCCAGATGATATTAACTGTCTGTTTTCTTCCATATCATATTTTTAGGCCAGTTTTTTATGTACTGCTTACGAATAATGACTGCACAAGGTTAAACGATCTAGTGGAAATTAAAAATTTCCTTACTTGTCTTGCTGCTGCTAAGAGTAGTTTAGATCCAATTATAATTCTTCTGCTAGATAAAACATTTAAGAAAAGTCTGTATGGCCTCTTTACAAAATCCACACCAGAATCACCAAATCACCGAATCACCGGGGTTGGAAGGGACCTCTGGAGATCATCTAGTCCAACCCCCCTGCCAGAGCAAGTTGCACAGGATGGCATCCAAGTGGGTTTTGAATGTCTCCAGAGTTGGAGACTCCACCACCTCTCTGGGCAGCCTGTTCCAGTGCTCTGCCACCCTCAAAGTAAAGAAGTTCCTCGTCATGTTTAGATGGAACTTCCTATGTTGAAGTTTGTGCCCATTACCTCTTGTCCTGACAAGAGCACCACAACCGTAAAGCTGGTATTTTCATTGAAGAGACTCCCGAAATGTGAAGGAATATGGAAAGATTTTAGTAGAATATAAGTAACAATAAGCTCATTTTAACTACCTATAACCAGACTTTGATATGAAATGGTAAATATTTAAATAAAATGATAACATATTACTTGTATGGGGTTTTTTTTTTCAAATTATCTTTACTTCCAACACCAACATTAGCCATAATAAATTCAATGTGTATATCCAAATGAATCCAACAAATTTATGCAGTGAACTCTGTGAACCCCCCTTTATCAATGCAATGTAAAAGACATTTTGTTTGACTTACAGACAGTGTTTTCTATGTAAATAATCAAGGAAGAAGGCAGTTTTACTGTTTTACTCTACTTTTTACTTACAAGCTTTACTACAGCTTTGTACTAATAGCAGAAATCTCCAATTTAAGATTTAAATACTTTATCACCCTGCTCTGACACTTCCTATCATGGCCACAGTGCTACTGAAATTACATCTGCAACAGGGTGACTGAAGAGAACGTTTTGATGGTGAACCTGTAGGTGTGAATTATACACATATGAAGAGAAACTGGTGGCCTAGGACTTGACTTAGCGTTTGAGAAGAATGGGTTTTATATGTGCTCTGCAGCTTCGTCAGGAATCATTTTTCTTGCAATCTTATTCAGGGCCGTCGTGTTCAACAGCTGAGGCAGCGGCTTCCTTATTGATACACAGTCTTTGTGTACTCAGGATACCGTACTCACCCAAAAGCGCTATATGCTTATTCCACTTCAAAGGTGGATTAACACATGCTGCTCCAGAAGGCACCTCCTTCACAACAATGTTTAAATTCAGACATAATTGAAAATAATAACATCTTAACAATTTAATATCTAACAAAATCCTCACAAAGCCGTTGCTACTGGATCTCAAGTATCTAATAACTTCTAGAAAACACCAGTTATTATTGACTGTCCCCAGAAAGCATAAAACAGGTTCCACGCCAAAGTGAAAAGAGTAGAAGAAGAGTAACTTGCAACAGACTTCTTGTTTTGGATATTCAAAGATTGGAAGGAGAAGACTTTCTTAAAGAAGAGCTTCTATTCTGGTTATTTTTTTTATATAGTTGAAAATACACTTACATAAATGCATACAAACTCATACGTACAAGCCTTACTCATTTTCTAGATATACCTGAAGTGTAAGAGTCTTGAACTCTGCTGGCAAAGTCTGAAGTGCCTAACTACAAGTAGTTTAGGCAACGAACAACAGAAGTGGTAACTGAGTATGCTATCAGAATTGGTATGATTAATTGAGTTCTATACAGCACGTAAATCAGCAGGCAAATACATTCACAGATCAAATCTCAACTCATACTGACCAACTGAGATTTGTGTATGACACACAACACAGTGCATAACACTTAGTCCTACTCTCTGGAAAGTGTTTTTACTTCCAGTCACAGAAATATTGAATTGAATCTTAACAGTAGAGAAGGCAGAATCCTTGTATTTTTGCTTTAGCAGTCTTATCTATTTACATAGTCATGTATTGGAAACATGCATTCATACTGACTGATATAGACCTTTAATACAAATTTTGAATGTTTACATTTAGCCAACAAGCTCGCCCTGACTCCAGCTGCACACCAAACATTTTACTAATCACACGGAAACACATGCAAGCACTTAAACTATATGGAAATCATAGAACGAAGTTGGAGTATTTGGAGTGAACTAAGGATAAAACCCCTGCAACTAAAGCTCTTGATGTGATCAAATTACTCGTGTATCAATTATATTAAAAGGTATCTTTATAACAAGATTTCTGCAACTATATAAAACACCACATAAGCATCACAATTATATGCTAACTGAGGATTGTAAAACCTCTTCATGTTTTACTGATTAAAACCCCCATTCTGTTTAAGTTACTGCATAAACGAACAGGTGAAAAAATCTGCAATAAACTCTACAGAAATGCACTTTTTATAGAACACTGTCCTGCTTCATAACTTAACAAACTTAAACAGCTTATGTTTTGAGTTGAAAAACATTATACTTTCAGTAACTAGCACAAAAGTCTTCTACCAAGGTCAATGTTAGTCTATCCTCTTACTAACAGGTAACCCAGTGAAACTGTCAAGACAACATCAAGCAACTTTTCCCACATGCTGAGAAGATAACTCAAAATACCAAATGCTGAGCAAATGTGACTGTGCTAAATGCACGATGCTGCTTTAGGTATTCTACACCACATTAACTACCATTGGGACTGGAAATATTCAAGTCCACCTATTTATAACAAAACTACCACTTTCAGCTTTTAAAATGATAATTATTAAAACAATTCTATAGCAGAGAACTTAAGGAAGTTCAATGATCAGTGGTATCTTTTGCAGTTAAGAGTTGTGGAGGCATACTATTAATTTTTCCTCTTTCTGGAAGAAAGATTACAACTACAGATCACATTTTGGTTACTTGTTTTTAGTTCCATTAAATCTTGAGGTATGCATTATTGCCTGTAATAAAAATGTTATCCTACACTACCTTCAGGTGTGTTTATGTTTAGAGAAGAACCACTTTAATGCAAAGTTAACCCAATTTGTTCCTTTCTTACTCCTGAAGGTGAAGGAAGAGAAAACACTGTTTTGAAAGATTGAACATAGTAAGGTGGAGATTTGGAAGAAAGAGACAGGCCAATTTCTTCCTATTTCTTCATCCTGTTTTAAAGGTCCTCTCCCATTCATCACTTTTTAATGACTACATTAACAAAAGACTTTCATTATTGTCTAATACTGACAGTTCACGAGAAAGTGGCTGAGTTCAGTGACAAATGACACTCACATTCTAGCAAGTGTTTTATGGAAAAAGACAAGCATCTCATTTCAGGCCTACATTACTCCCATCACCCTTCTTTTGTTCTCTTACATTAAGATAATTCTGTGTATGAACCACTGTGTAATAATGTTCTATATTGGAAAACACCAATGAAACACAATGAAATGGTTGTTGCTACTTTTAGTAGCCATCTGTTGGGTATTTCTGAATAAGCAAGGTTCTGAAAGATTGTGAAAAAGTTGGGAAAGACTGGGGGAAAGTTCTTGACATTCACATTTCTGATGCATAGCTATCTTGAGTTTTCGACCTTCCTGAATTAGCATTTTCTACTTTCCTTATCACACAATCCAACTTCCAAGCAGCGAACGAATGAATGCAGGATCACATTAACTGGTATAAAGTTCAACAAGGCCAAGTGCCAGGTCCTGTACTTCGGTCACAACAACCCCAGGCAGCCCTACAGACTTGGGAAGAGTGGCTGGAAAGCTGCCCAAAGGAAAAGGACCTGGGGGTGTTGATCATCAGTCATCTGAACAAGAGCCAGCAGTGTGCCCAGGTGGCCAAGAAGGCCAAGAGCATCCTGGCCTGTATCAGGAATAGTGTGGCCAGCAGGAGTAGAGAAGCGATCGTCCCCCTGTACTCAGTACTCGTGAGGCCCCACCTCGAGTACTGTGTTCAGTTTTGGGCCCCTCACTACAAGAAGGACATTGAAGTGCTGGAGCGTGTCCAGAGAAGGCCAACAAAGCTGGTGAAGGGTCTAGTGAAAAAATTCTATGAGGAGCAGCTGAGGAAAGTGGGGTTGTTTAGTGTAGAGGAAAGGAAGCTGAGGGGAGACCTTACCGCTCTCTACAACTACCTGAAAGGAGGCTCTTCTCCCAAGTAACAAGCGACAGAACAAGAGGAAATGGCCTCAAGTTGTGCCAGGGGAAGTTTAGATTGGATATCAGGACAGATATCTTCACTGAAAATGAAGCATTGGAACAGGCTGCCCAGGGAAGTGGTGGAATCGCCATCCCTGGAGGTATTTAAAAGATGTGTAGACGTGGTGCTTAGGCACCTGGTTTAGTTGTGGTATTGGCAGTGTTAGGTTTACGGTTCGACTCAATGATCTCTTCTAACCTAGATGATTCTATGATTCTATGCAGGTGAAGCAAAGGTGCAGTTGTCACTGATTGTAAAGCCTTTAACCAATGTTGAAGGGGGTGAAACGATACACAGAGGCACGAGAAATGTCTGGTGTCACAGAGCAGTGAAGGAAATTTAAGACAATCACAGGCCATCTCATGAAAGTTTACATGTTTTGATTCTATCACTGGATGTGAGCCTGGGGCATATTGGAGTTTATCATAGGCTGCAGTCACAGTGCTCCAGAAGCTTTGGTAGATCTTGTCACGTACAGAAGTCAGGCGAAGTTTCCGGCACCAGACTACAGCAAACTGAAGTATTCCTGTCTAACTCTTTCTTATCAGTCGAGAGCTAAGGGAGCACAAAACTGACTAAAAGACATCTAATTCTTACAGGGACTATAAGGTGCAAATTTTCCAGTGCAACAGATAATGATCAAACATTTTGCAGTTCAAAATAACATTAACAGAAATGTTAAGCGGGAGAAAAATGTAGTATTGACTGTATCACCCTTACAGATTCATTCACTTTCATCCATTCAGATAATTTGGAAATTAGTCATTTTGTCTATTGCCTTTCAAAACAATGCCCACAGTGACATCTAGAGCTGGGATATGGCAGTTGGCTTAATATGTTCTACACCCAAATCCTGTAGTTATATTTCTTTGCTGATTTTGCCAAAATGAAACACTGCCTGTTGTTTTACACTACTTCAGACTGATTTGAAGAGAGTCAAGCCAACTCAGGTTAAAACTTCCAATTACTTACATTGCAGTACTTTGGGATAAAGTAGTTCTATAAATATCCATAGAAATAGTACAAAATTCACAAGATCAAAAAGAGTATGTACATACACTGTGCTTAAACATTGTATTTCTCCTCCCAAACTGGTTTGTATTAGACAAATTTTCATAATAATAAATGTTTAAAACTGCTTGCAAAAAGTAGATAATATTAGTATTGTAGCATTTAACCAGGCACATATCTCTGAAATCTTAGTTTGGATGAAGACTGTCATTACGCTGTCAAAACAATGCCATTGATCTACCAATTTCAGTTTATTTTATGCAATTAATTTATACGCACATTTTCCTAGCAAGAAAAAAAGCAAGCAGATTTCATATGAATATTCAAAAACTAGAAATTAAACTGACTTTCAAAGTAAGTTGCAATCAAATGCATATGTAATCTGTGAATAAAGACGTCCTAAATGTTTTTTATTGATGTAATTAGAGATGGGCTTTACTCTGACATGACACAGTAAGAGTAAACACACACTCAGCAAATACAGCTTCCTTTTCTACAGCTTCCCTTTCCTCTAAATTACGTAAATCAAAATTCAGTAGTTTGTATTGTTGTGGTGAAGAAAAAAATTAAAACCCCTTACCTTCACATCCCTGTGAATTATATTATTATCATGACAGTAACGTAGAGCTTCCAATATCTGTCTCATGTAATGACTGCAAAAAGAAAGATGACATACATGACAAACCTGCAGAAAAAATTACTATACATATAACAAACTAAGTTTTAAGACTCTAACTATACAGAACTAATCAACCAACTTAGCCTTAAATATTTGGAGTTCAGTAGAATGGAGTTCATTTTTGTAATAATGACTAATAAACTGTAAAGTCTGAGGATTACTCTGATTGAAGCCAAGGAAAACGAGAGAAGAAAAATCTGCACTTTCCATTCTGTAAAGATTTCAAACATTCAATAGTTCTGTTTCATATGCCAAAGAAATCAGGACCCTTCTGGTTTTTTTAACAACAAAACACAGAAAGGAAATAAGTGAATATCAGTGCCTGATTTATCTAGAAAGGGACAGAACCAAGATCTTGCCTTGCTTGATGCATATTGAAGACTAACTTCTTTCTTCCATGTCCAAAGGATCCCCTAACAGATCACCAACCTCACTAGAAAACCAAGAAAGCCAGCAGCACCCTGTGCTGCATCAGGCAGAGCATTACTAGTGGGCTCAGGGAGGCAATCCTTGTCCTCTGGAGGTTCCAGCTGGTTATAGGGAAACATTTTTCCCTAGCAACGTAATTATGCTCTGCATCAAATTTCCCAGGGAGGCTGTGGAATCTCCATCCTTGGAGGTTTTCTAGACCCCACTGGACAAAGCCTTGAGCGACATGATCCAAATCCAATGCTGATCCTGCCTTCAGCAGGAGGTTGAAATAGAGACCTCATGATGTCTCTTCCAACCTGGCTTCTATGATGCTAAAAAAATCTACAGTGTCGAGAAAAGCAAAGAACCTCATAGGTTTTGAGCTCAATTATCACGCCACTAGGACACTGGTGTGTCCTTCTGCAATTATGTAAACTCTCTGATTTTAGTTTACCTCGTATGTGAAAAGCTAAAGTAACCATAAATAAAGAGATACATAAAGAAAAAAAAAAAAAAGACGACTTCATCTAGCAAGACCAATAAAACTCAACACCTATCAGGGAAGTCACCTAATGCCATCGTATGAAATCCATAAAAGGCAGAAACAGAGAATTAGGTATTGGATGAGAAATAGCTTTTTATTTAATAATCCCACCCAAATACACAACTAGTAAACGATAAAATGCTCCAAATTCCACTTTTATCATGCTAATTATTGTAATAAACATTCAGACTGTGGAAACAGGATTATTTAGTATTCCAACTTTGAGCTACCAGATTTTACAACAGTATATTCCATTCTTTTTCATTTATCCTGTGGGATTAACTGAAATTGTAATACATACCTGGCTACAGCCTCACTGTACACAAATCCAGCATCTGCTCTCTTCACTATTTCAAAACAGAGGTCTGCTCCATCCATACTGCAGGTAAAAAGCAGAAAAAATACTTGTGAGAGATAACTAGAATCAATTACATAAAAAATGCTCCAAAAATGTATTTACTCTTCTTATACAAATCTTACATAAAATACTCTGTATGCATGTACAATGCATTACTAACTAAAACAGCATTTAATAGGTAATCTAATAGAATATGGCTTGCCACAGGTTAACCATTTCACGCATACCCTGAGGTCATGGGTAACAGTTGTCTCAAAACATTACCAAAACCAAACGGTTCTTCTATTGCTTAAACTGCTTGTTGACCAAGGTATGCAAAACAGCAGAAAGTTAATGCCCTGTACAAGAAAGCTCTGCAAGCAATAATGCATGATATTACATCGTGTTCTTAAAAGCATTAGAAGTGTAACTCTATAATACAGTGGTTAGTTATACCAAAAAAATCTTAATCAAACTGAATTTTAAATGAAGACTTTAAAAAATACTCTAAAAATGTAGTATAGTCTTTCCAGTTAGCATTCTCATATGGATAATTAAGGAGTCAAGAAGATACTTTACACCTCGCAATCTCTCTGAAGGAACCTGAAAACAGTGACAGCATACATACTATATCACTAGCTCTGATACCTGATACTTTGTTCCTTTCCTTCCTAATTGTCTGTAGTCTTTCTGATAACCTAACTTCTCAAAACGAGTAGTATGACACTTTTAGATGCATGTATATTAACAGTCCTTAGGCTAAAATTACACTACCATTTCTCCAAAACCAAAGCAGCTTGGTATGGCATAATTACCCTCCTTTTCTTTCACCTGTAAGTAACCTAAGGCAGATTTTATCTAAAAAATATTCCTTGTTTGGTGAGGCAACAAGAGAGTACAAGACTTAACAGGAACAATAAAAATCATATATTATAATTCATGCTTAACATGTCATTTTCAGCCTTCACACCTTTTCTTTTTCCTCTCCACCAAAGACTCAAAGCTGGAGTTGGGGGAAAATGGGAGGCAGGAAGCAGAATTTGCAAAATATCTAGAAAGCCAACATTAACAGGGCCATTTTGGTAAGCTATCCAGAATATCCTCTTTTGCTTTGTTACACACCTGCAACGCAAAACTTCTGCTTTGGGAGCCACAAGTAATGTGCAGAAGTTTTAATTTCCGAATAAATCCCACCAGTGTTTCCATGCAAAATACAATATCATGTGGATAAAGCACTGACAACTGTAAGGGAGACTGGTGACCAAAAGAAATACCCATTCATTCAAGTAGGTGGAAAAAAAGTTCCTTTCTAGTTATTTCAGCACCTGATACCATGTTGAGATTTAACAAGCTCCCAAATCAGAAACCCATATTGCCAAGCCATGACTGCTCATCACTGCATCAATATATTCCTCTGTATGTTTTTCCCCAGTAGTTTTTCTGCCTTGCTCAATTTCATACACCTAGTCTGTATACATAGCTAAATATCACTCAGACAGAGAATATACTGTGCTGCACTATACATAGTACTCCACAGCAGCAATGGGGTCACGTTCAATGAGAACAGCATAAATCTGGAATAGCTAGCTGTCGTGGTTTGGCCTCA
>VZSF01006337.1:0-33930 GCA_013398295.1 Chionis minor
GTAAAACCCTTTTTTATTGTCTTAACACCAGAGGCCAGATTCAGTTCTAGCTGTTAATTGATAATTATTGATACAGGGGGTTACCGTGACCCTAGGTGCAGGACCCTGCACTTGGCCCCATTGAACCTCATGAGGTTCACGCAAGCCCACTTCTCGAGTTTGTCCAGGTCCCTCTGGATGGCATCCCATCCCTCAGGTGTGGTGTTTCAACCACACCACACAGCTTGGTGTTGTCCACAAACTTGCTGAGGGTGCATACCTAGACCATCTAGACTAAGTGCGTATCTGGACACAGCTAGACTAAGTGCAACTAGCTCAATTCCATGACTAAAAATATAATTTACTAGCAATATCCTTCTCCTTTTGGCACCAAACTCATTATCCATGTGCATTAATTTCTGCTTCCACTGTTAGAGACACAAACTTCAAATCCTTCCTGTAATCATTTTTGGAACCCTTTTGATCTTTGAGAACCACTCCTTTGATTATGGTGACCACACTTAAATATCCTTCTCTAATTCAAAAAAAAATCACCGTGGAAATATTGTTGGACAAATCCAGCAATAGCAGATCAACTGACTGGTAGCTGGGACTTTCTCTGAAGGGAGTTTCCACCCACTGGAAATTCAGAAATTATTTCTCCTGTTGTGGTTTCCCCTTCAGAAACCACTCAAAGCCAAGACACCCAATGGCCTTGCTTAACCTGAGCATCTACAGAACTCATGCTGGAGCCTTATCAAGCTACAGGTCTCCTCCCTTACCAAATGAGTGGTGATACTTTTTTTTTTTTTTTTTAAAGGCAAACCACACAGCTTTCTTAAATTCAGACTACTACATCAAAATAACATTACGTTTAATAAAAGCATTGTGCATTCACATTCCAACATGATGCCTGCTGCTGCCCTGTTTTCCAGGTCTCCCTGAAGCACTAGCACCAATTCTGGGAGACAGCCCATCAGTTCTGACCATACCAGTACAGGTTAACCTGACAACTGAGTTTTATAACACTGTGATGTTTTACCAGCGCTAGGAACCTCTTTTATGAACGCCTTCAAAAACTGACGAGGTGTCTTTGCAAGTCAAATTCTCAGACTGCCAATTCAGATAGACAAGGTACAAATTTCCCTAAATTTTAATATTCCTCAGCACCAGTGTCCTCATGTTACATCAAATCCTTGTTGTCATGGGTGGCACAGCTGATGCCATAAATGTATCATGGTGGGTTGACCCACCCAGCAACTCTCTCACTCCCTCTCCTCAACGGCATGGCGGGAGAAAATAAGATGGAGAGCTCGTGGGTCAAAATGAAGACAGGGAGATCACTTAGCAACTACTGTCAGGGGCAAAACAGACTCAGCTGGGGAAATTTCATTTATTGCCAATTAAAATTCAAGTAGAATGGTGAAAAACAAAGATAAAAGTAAAATCACCTTCCCCCCACCTTCTTCCCAGGCTCAGCTTCACTCCTTCATTCCCAATTCCTCTGCCCCCCCACCGCGAGGGGCAGGGTGGGATAGGGAATGGGGGTTGTGGTCAGATCATCACAGCTCCTCTCTGCACTCCCTCCTCCTCACCCTTCTCTGCTCCAGCGTGGGTCCTTCCCGCAGGCTGCAGTACTTCAGGATAAACCTGTTCCTGCGTGAGCTCCTCCAGGTGCTGCAGGTGAATCTGCTCCGGCGCCTACTTCTGGTTATTTCCCTGCGCTCTGATGGCTCTGCTTCATTCTGAAGCTGAGGAAAGGAAAAACTTGCATGAATTCACCGTCAGGGAGGACCAGGAAGCCCTAAGGTCATGCAACTGTGAAAGACAAATGCAACCTTCGGCTGAAGCGGAGCTACTTCCAGTGGAGGAAAGGAAATACTAGTGTAATACAAGGTACTGAGAAGACTTTATATGCATTACTATGTACAGCTCTAAGCCACCGACATTTAAGAAAAAGGAATTCAAGGGGGGAAAAGTGGCAAATAAAGCATTAGGATGGCTGGCAAAATAAAAGAGCAGATTGATTTGTACTCATGAATATGCAAAACAGCCTCCGGGGTAAAAAATAATTATGTAAGGTAAAAAGGCAATGATAATACAAGAACACATTACTGCAAATTAGAACACAGGCTCCTTGGGCAGTATGCTAGCCTTGGGCAGCACATTGCTTGGGAACTTTAATGTCCTAAAAAGGGTCCTCAAAGTTGTCCTCAACCAGTGTCACAGCGATACTTAAAACAATATGCTGCTGAGCAAAAACAAAGAGCTAAAGCATCAGACGATCTACATAGTCAATGTCCAACCGCAAGCTGGTCAGCACTGTACAATGTAACGACTGGTCTCAGCTACCTCAGCCCAAAGCCTCCTAATTTTTTTCATATTTATTTCCTGTGACTCCTAAGCAAGGCTACTGCTGCTTTCCAGGATCCACTTTCTTCCTGTAAATATGACCCACAAGACGAGATGATCAAGCCCATGTTAGATGCTCCATGTCTGCTCTACACAACCACTCCTCTGTATTTTCATAGTTTGCCTGCGTGGCTTTGTTTTTCAAGGTATCGTAATTATCACCCCGATTTACTCTTAAAAGATCCTGACAGCAGAACTGCACGGTCCAGAGATGTAGGAACATCAACCCTCTACCTTCTACAAAATCGATCCTTTCTCAGGTATACTTTTTCCCCGCTCGGTGCAAGCCCCATGGTTAAACTTCCGTGAGCACAGCTTTGGTGACAAAATGCAGTGTTCAGCCGGTAAAGTGCTTTTGGCACCAGAAGCAGCAAAGCAGGAGAGGGAAGCCGCAGGCCTATATAGCAAGAGCAGTGTTAAAAGTCAGGCCGAGTGAGTACCTGGAGCTGACACAACCAATTATCAGTACTAGAACAGTGCGCATCCTCACAAGCCTTTACAGTAAATGTCAGAGAACATTTCGGTGAAACAGCGCCAGCTTATACAGCCCTCTGATGTGAGCTAAGCACTCAAAGCAGCAGAGGGAGCCAGAAAGAGAATCACATGAGGAAATAAGCATTTCGGACCAGAAGTAATGCATCCTTTATCTGATAAAGCTAGTATTAAATTTCCACGGTCTCTGCTCAGGTCACATCCGTAAGGACGCAGAAGTGACCCTAGCCGGCTCATCGGAACACGCACAGGCAGCAGCAAGCAACAGCACAGCCAATTTCCTTGCTGTCCTCTTCCTGGAGGACACGTAGGCCGGCCCCGCTCCCTTCCTTTCACTGCCCCCCTTGACCACATCCCTGCACATTCGCTGCATCATTATCTTTTGTCATTCCACCCTGCTCAGCACCCGTTTCTTTACGGAAAACAGGAAAGCACAATGTGCTGCAAGAGCGTTTTTTTTCTGCTGAGTGACGCTACCACTGGCAGAATACACTTAATTAGCCAATGGGACCCAGAGCATTCTCTGTCTCCTCTAACACCGGAAACCCGCCTGGGGGCTGACAACTAGACAACTAATTTGCTTAATTAATGACCACCACTTATTTTTTGCTCCAAATTATCAACTTCAATAATAATGCCATGACACAAGATCAAAAGTTGCTGAGTAACACTGTCAGCTTAAGTGTGCTCTAATACTTCTCTGGAAATAGGGTGAGAAGTACTAAGTAAAATATATTTACCTATTAATGGAAAACATCTGAATAGCAAAACATTTAAATTCCTTTTACAGATTAGTTACCAAAAAAAATAAAAGGATTTCATTCATACAAATACTATTGTGCATTGTTCTTCTCATCCCAGTCTGTACCCACACACATTCCACAGTTAGCAGAGCTTTATGCATGAACGTCTTATTTCTGCTTCAATTAATCTTAGGCACTTCACTGCAGAGGCAGCTAGTGAAATTATGCCAGCCAGTTGCTTACAGACTGCATTCTTATAAGAATAATTAAAATGCCAGTAATGACTTTATTTTCCTTTAACTCGCTAATGTTAAAAAGCATCACGAATTCCTGCAAAGCACCACGCAAGACACACGTGTTTAATGCTCAGAATTGTATTTTCTTATTTAGAAATGAGACAAGGGGTTTGGGTTTGGTTTTGGGGTGGGGTTTTTTGTTTGGTTTTTTAAATTAAGGTGGCTCATACTAAACCATGAAGTGTCATATGGTACCAAATGCAACATCTTCACAGTTAAAGCCTAATGCAAAAATAGACCACACACTTCAAATACACAAGCCAGAAGGGTCACTTCCATGTGGTGTTTTTTAACTGTTTTAATATATACTTATATATAGCGTAGCTTCTAGTGTTTTAGTCATGTAACTAAACATGCTTATGCTAATAATATGTTAAATGTTGGTGAAGGGATATTAGTTTACAAGTTTTATAGCTATTTCCATAGATACAACATTACCTTTATCAAGTTTAACAGAGTATTTCAAAATAAACAAGTCATCTTCTTAGTGCACGCACTGCAAAAAAACTGTTTAAGCTACAAATAGCAAATAAAAATAAGTCATTATTCTCATCAGTAAATGAAACTCACAGTAGATAATTATTCAATAAAATACTTTTATTTATGTACACAGTGTAAAGATACTGTACCATTTAACAAATATTATATTGTACAAGAGCAGACTTGAATTTGCTTTACACTTCTAAATTCACTTTAAGTGGGAGTCTCCCTGAGGTTAAGAAAGGTGTCTTATAACTATACATGACATCAACATTTGATCAGTGTTATCAGGAAAAAGCAAAAACACCTGAAAGATTTGGACATGGGTATTTAGGGAAAGAACGGCCCAACAGTACATGCTGAAAACTATTAGAGAAAGACATCACTGTGGTAATGTGACTGCTGCAAGATCATGACCAGTACTGCAAGTAAATCTGATAGAAAAATTGATGGGTGGGAGGAGAAATGATGACGGGGTTTGGAAAAAACGTAAGACAGGACATAAAGGGAGGCAAACACAAACTGTGATTTAGGAATGCCAGATGAAGACATTAGGAACCAGATGCCTGGCCAGGGTGTCTTCATTTTTCTTTAAAAAACCCCCAAACAAATAAAAAATACCCAAACCTAACCCCCCCACACCCCATCACAGTTTGTTGTTTGAGGGGTTGGATTTTTTGGATTTGGATTTATTTTTTTTTTTAAAAAAAAAGCTTCATCCAGAAAGGTGACACAAACAGTACTCCTTGAATAAGTCTGTCTAAGAAGAAAGCAGGATGAAGTCTCTAATAGTCACCTACACAAACAAAAGAATTCACCCAAAAACATATTATGCAAGAGTTTTCCAAATCACAGCAGCAGCACACCCTGTGAGCTTTTCTACATCGGATTGTGGATGAGGCCTTATAGGACAGGCCCAACAGGACTGCGATTAGTTTCACATTAACAAAATTTATAAACAAATGACGGCTAGTCTACCTGTGGGTTGAAAAGCAGTTATTTAGTTATAAAAGTAATTAGACACCAAAACCCTCAGCTAGAGAACTTTTTCAGTCTTGTTTCAGAGCAATGAGACAGTCATCCACAATCACAAACCAGACAATCCTCTAGAAGGGAGCAGCCAAAAGGCAGTGAAGAAAACACTCGAGTATAAAAACCAAGAGGCTCTGTGTAACAGAACTGGTAACTCCAACTCTAGGCCATCAAGATGAAGAAGAAAGGTGGTCTGTATTTCTATGTACTGCTGTACTTCTAGCTGGAATGTAAAAACCCCTCACCCCTCAAACCAACAGAAATAAACTGAGTGTTGTTATTTCCTTTATTGCGTAGCTCTCTTGTTCTATCGGGTCCAACAGCATTTAGGTTAACAAGTGCTCTTAGGTATTATTTATTATATTGTTAAGACATGCAAAAGGTTTTCAAGATATGCCATAACAGTCCCTGCGTGAAAAACCTCACACTAAGATGCATGCTAAAAAGATTGCCTTATTATGATAAAAAATGCTGTAAATGAAAGATTTAAAATCCACTTAATAACATTATACAAATTAATAATACAAAATATTAAACTTTAGAAGCCTGATGCCACTGTCATAACCATCCGCCTGCCAGCTCGGAGCACACCTATCTCTTTTATCAGTCCCAAATTCACTACTAACCCCAACCCTTCATATTGTTTTATTTTAGCACATAGAGACTTCACCTCCTTTAGCCAGCCACTGAAAGAATTATATACTTGGCCCAAACTTATTTCTCTTCTGATGCTTCCATTTCCTGCTAGGACTCTTCAGAATTCTGTAGCTGGGATTTTTAGAGTTATTACTTTGTTTTATTGAACCCAAACCTTTAAGCTTCAAGTTGCACAGAAACCATCCTCATTTTATTATCTGGTGGCTTCTCTGCCTCTCCCTTGAAACTCCTGCAAGTGAGGTTTGGATTCTGCAAGATATGCATCTGGATTGTATATCTGGGTTCTGTTTCCAAGGAATTCACCCCTCTCCTTTCTGATAAAGTGCTTTTAACATTACTCCTCGGGACAGGTACGTAATTTTCAGCTTTAGAGAACCCTTTTTTCTGTAGGATGGCGTCCAGACAGGTCACACGGCCAAAACACTGCAATCTCATTCCACCCTGCTTAGAAATAATAAGGCAGCACAAAATTCAAATTTTGTCTACTGAATATCAGCAGGATAACAGATACTGTTGCCGTGTAAAATTACTATGACCCTCTAAGCCTAGTTTTGAATGGGCAATTTTAGATATTCACCACTTCATCATTACCAAGAAGATTGCGACCTAATCCTCTCCTTCATAGAGCAGCCCTTCAACTATATTCTCACACAAAGTGAATTAGGGAACACAGCAACCTGACCACTAGCTTCCTCCCTTCACTCAGAACAAAACCAAAGACATCTGCACCAAAAATTAATAAAATGCGGTTGTTCACACCATGTCCTTTACATATGTTTCCCTTACATATTTAAAACAGTATGCTCCAACACAGATCAGTACATAAAGCCTCTAATACATGCCTTGACCTAGAATTCTTCACAGCTGGGGCCTGCCCAGTCTTATTACTTTGGAAAATGAATCTGTGCAGCAGCAATGTCACATCATACGACAAAGTTTCAAACGCCGGGCTTTTTATCTCAGTAGTTCAACGCGTCAAAACTAATTAGTATCTTTGTCATTCTCCTGCCACTAGGTGTCACTCTCCTCTATCGTGATCTTCATACCGTCGGCCGCTGTCCAAAATTTTACACAGCAACCGTCAGATCAATACCATTAGCGGGAGAACATCCACCACAGTTTGCCAAGCCCTTCCTATCTCAAAAGCAATCCTATTCCTTAGGTCAAGGAAAGATTTAGTGGTGTGGCAGATAAAGCACAAAGGATTGTTAGTGTCACTTTGTATGTTGTTCAGGGTAAAATAAAAATACTAGAAGAACAACTGAACTCCTAAAGGAGATAGGGGCTTTCCTCCACAAAGGAATCATCTCAGGTTCTAAAATGCTCTACAAATAAGAAAATTCCCAAAAATAAGAGGAACCGTAACAGGAGCACTGGTGCAACTAATTGCATGACCACTTTTGTAGGACCTATGAAAAAAAAACACACCTACTTTACCAATCAACCAGCAGTTTTTTCAAGGATGACTTCTGTTGCGGCCTCTTGTATTTAACTAAGTCCAGAAAGGACCACTATGATCACCTAGCTAGACCAGCAGTATAACAAATGCCTGCATCCCCACATGCATGTTTGTGGTGAATATGAACTCCTTCCATACTGAGGGCAACCTGGAAATGACAATTCACTTTGAGTGTTCACTGTCAATTATCTTCTTCAAGTGCACTTAAAAGAAAAACAAAACAAAAAACAACAAACAAACAAAAAAACCACCTACCCAAAACCCAGCCGTGACTGCATCCTACCACTGACCAATTCAGCCATTTGGAATGATTTAATGGCGCACAGAACTAGGTACCCATACATACCTAACTTGGGTCATAATTGATCTTAACAAAAAAACTTAAGAGAATTTCCGGTATCAGTATCTCCAACACATGTGAAATAGGATTTAAGCTAAACTTGATTCAAGCTGAGCTTAATAGACAAATTAACTGTTAAGCCACTTTGAAGCATTAGGACAAAGGATACCATTAGAGAGCATGTCACTACTAAGTCATGAAATACTGTCCAACCTGGCAAAATTGTTGGTGTAATTCATAACCAAGAGGTTGAGGATTTTACGCGTATGCACGTATGAAACACAAACAATGCCTTTAAATACTTCTGGTGCATACAGAATACTATCGGCAAGGAATGACTGTGCTAACGAGTTTCTTGCAAAAGCTTCTAGTTCGTGGGCAAAGAATTACTTTGCATTGTATTCTTCCGTTACCCTACTATGAAAGAGCTGTTTCAGTGTTATATCCTCTTCTTTTGATGTGTTTCACCATTTAAGCTTCCATTTTCCATTGCTTTATTTTCAAAGTTCCAGTCAGTTGGGCTGAGGAGTTGCAGAGTTTTTTTGTATGTCCAGTATGGGTTAAGTATTAGTGTAACAGCAAATAATCCCGAGAATAAAACAATAAAATGAAGAAGTCCCAGATTTTCCATCACAGAATTCCAATTGAAAATACACACCCACCACATATGATAAGTAAGAATCATGCGGCAGTGAAACAGGTGGATCATCACCCACTGGTTTGCCTTCCAGAAAAAGGTATTAGCACAGCCAGCCTAGAAAAACAAGAACAGAAAGTATGCAGAAGTGAGATTGTTACTTCAAGATAAGGCACTGAGGAATCTGTAGAACTAATGCAAATACCTAGCTTTCACATACACATGCTCTGAGGGATTTCTTCCATGTAGAGCTACGGTATTCCACATGCATACGGCATCGTAAGCTCAGAAGGAATCTATACCACCTCACTATCCACATGCACACAGCATCACACGGAAACCTATATGGAGGACTACAGAAATAGCACCACGACAAAAGCAGGTACCACAGTAGCATGGGTGTCAGTTAGATGAACGCAGTTTTGCTGAAAAGCTATTTAGACAAACCACACAGATTACAACGGACAAGCAAGATGCATGAAAACTGCTACAAATATAATTGGAAAATGATCACATTCTTACCTTTAGAAGCATCCAGGAAATGCACGTTGAGGGAGTACTCATCTCCAGCAACATTCCCATCAAAGGCAGATAATGTCCGGATTTCACATTAATTACTAGACCAGCCAAGCCACCAAAAGCAAGCAAGTGATGAACTACCAAGAACACATCAAACGTTCTAAAACTAATGTTGGATACGTGAACAGCTACGTTTTCAAGCAAGAAAAATCCAGCAGCTATTAAACAGTTAAACCAACTCCACTTTTGCTGTGAATACACTTTGTCAGCATGAAAAACAGGATCTATGAGCAAAGCCCATAACCCAGAAACACAGCTCTGAAGTCCAAACACACCACGTGTGACCGCCATATTCCAAAACACCTTCTCCTTTGCATATAAGGCACGGTAAGTGGTACTTATCCATGAAGACAACCAGTGAGACAGAAGAAATACTCCCAAGTAGATTAAAAAACCAGCAGCTAAAAATGTCAAACGAACTTCCCATAACAGATAGTCCCAGTCAAAAATGGTCCCAAACACTGGATCATCGCTTGTAGGATTCATGTCTTCTTTTTTACAGAGCAAAGTCTTGCAAGGGGCTTGACACTTCTCAGCCGCGCTACAGTCTCCTTTATGCCTACTTAGCCTCTGCTATTATGCAAACCAGAAACCATGAACTCTTCTTTTCCATCTGGAACTAGGAGGGGGAAAAAAAAAAAAAAAAAGTGAATTTTTAAGTCATCCACATAGACAGCTTCCAAACCATAGACAACTCACTTCCACTGCAGTTAAGCTTTGGTCCTGTTGCCATTAGGCACAGCCATCCCCAAGACAGGTACACAGGCACAGAAAAAATGCTTAAACAATGTGTTTAACAATTGCCCTGCAAAATCTGTTATAGTACAGATCTGTAATGCACTGAAACAAAGGCTGAAGAGGGCAAAGCAGGAAGGCAAGAAAGAGGAAGGGAAAACACAAGAAGCAACCTCTGTTTTCTTACTTATGAAACTTGTATGTCAACAGCAGTCTGCAGCTATTCTCCTAATCCATTATCATCCTGCTCCTCTGCTTTTACCTCACTTATTTTCCACCACATCCTACAGCTTTGGATGCTGAACAGAATCTCAAATACAGATCCAGGACATAAAACTACAAAAGCTTAATCCAGTAAGCGGGACCGCTTACCACCGCAAAGGGCTCTCAGGATCATATCTCAAAACAAGACTTTGCAATCAGTTTCTGAACATTAAACCACTTTCCAACAGAAAACATATTCCAAAAATGCACGAAGAGTATGGAATGCAGACAAGCAACATTAATATGTATTATTAACAACATTAGTGTAATTAACTGAACAGCCCAGCAGTAAGTGCCTGAAGTTAGCTGAAACTTCCTGAACACGCTGTAGTTCAAAAACACAAGATCTGTGGGGAGAGCCAGATAATGCTGAAATATTTGAACAGCAGCCGATTTTATGAACGATTTAGACAAGATCAGCACGACCGCTAAACCCACCGCAGCCTGTAAATGCCGAGAACCACAACGCCTTTGGGAGCTCGGTGGGAGCCAGAGGAAAAAGCCACAACGACCACCGAGTGTGGAGCCCCTGCCGAGACGCTCCTGCCTTGCTCCACCGGGCGACAAACGCCACCACCACAACCCCAGATCCCGCAGGGACCTGCTCCCCCTGCCCTGCGCCCGCACAGCACCCCTTCCCCTGCAAGACGGGGGGGCGGGGGGGTGGCAGCCCCGGTCCGAGGGCCCCACGCCTCACAACGCGACCTCGACGGTGAAGTCCCAGCAGCCTCCCCCGACCACCCACCTCACCCCCGATTTCCCCGGGTAAAACACACTGATCCGACGACACGAACAAGCCCTGAGCAGCGCAACCCCCCGCGGCAAGTCCTGGCTCCAGCAGGGCCGCGACAGCTCCTCCGCCGCCACGCAAATACCGGCCGCGGCAGCAGCAGCGGCTCCCCCGCCCGCCCTGCCCCGCGGCCGCCGAGCCCCTCACGCAGCCCTGGCGGGGCCGGAACCGGCGCACAGACCTCGGCTCGCACCCAGCCGCTCCTCACCCACAGCGCTGCCCGCGACGGCGGGCCGGCCCTTCCCGTCTCCGGGGCTGCCCCGGGCGGCACGCCGCCCTCACCGGCCTCCCGGTCCGACCCGACACCCGGTAGGCCCGGCCCGGCCCAGGCCGNCCGTGGGCATGGTGCCGGCCCTCCAGAGGGGAGCGTGGCCTGGAAGGGGCTTTTCTTCACCCAACAGCAGCTCATCGCCACCACTGAAAAGTTAATAGTATTTAACAGGCACCTGTTCAACAATTTAAAAAAAAAAAAAAACGTAGTAGTGATGCCATAGCCAGTACCTTTACCTGCAATTATCCGATTTCATTAAAGCCAGCAAATTGTTAAATGGATGTCACGGAGTTCAGCTACATGATTCCCTCCATACTTGTGAAAATTGATGCTGTCACCTCGGTGACTCAGCCCGGACGGCTCCGGGGCAGGACACTGAAACGGCAGCGGGCTGGGCTGCAGCCCCACAGCCGGGCTGGCTTCCACGCACGGCACTGGCAGCCACTGCAGGTGTCGCCAGGGAAAAGCTCAGTCCCGTAAGCGGCCAGGTGATTCCATCAAAAAAGTGACCAAAAAAGAAATGATCAAGCCACAATTTCTCGTACACAGACAATCGGCCTAGAATAGCCGAAATCCTGAGCTGGGGTCTACACGTGGTGAGAGACTCCAGCTGGGAAATCAGTCCTGGAAGCCTTGATGGATGCTCGGTTTCCAGCCAGGGAGAGGGAAGTGCCACCATTCCCTGTGGACAGCTGGGTCCTGCCACCGTAGCAGGATAACTGGGTGGGACAGGTTTTGTGCTTTCGCTTTTAATTGCCTGACAGACCCCCCCGGGCTCCGTGAGAAGTAAGACCTGTTGATAAGCCACCTCAGCAGTTTAGATAGGGGCAGGCAGCCTCAGCTGGTTATGGAAAAATAATCCAGGAACAAAAATCCCCTCTTTTTACCGTGCTGGGTGTGAGACACTGCACCTTCCCTCCGAGCTCCTCTGCAGAGAGCCCCGGGGGACACCAGGGCTTGGCTGAAGCCATGCCCAGGCACTGCCCATGTGCCACCAGGGTGAGTCACCCACCGCTCCACCACCGAGAGCACCACCTCTGCCCAGCAAGCCCAGCTCTGCGGGAAACGCAGGGCGAGAAACCTCAGCCAACATCCTCATTTCATGCAGGGAGCACGCTCATGGTCGAGTGACAGAGATTCTAATGGCACGGGCTGGCAAACTCATCTTGTAGGCAGGATTCATCTTTGCACAAAAGCGAGAGCGAATTTGTGGTAAAGCTCTGGGGTACGGTCAGAGCCCTTTCCTAACCCTGAAGGGGAAGAAGGTCTGCCAGGACTGAGAGACACTAAGCAGAAAATTTGGAGGAACTGTCACTTGCAAAGTGCTTCCTAGCTGGCGGTAGATGTCCATGTAGTAACCTCTGTTCCCCAACAGGTGCTGGGCCTCTCCTGGGTAACACGCAAAGGATGAGAACGCTGAACAAGCAAAAGCCAGGCGAGATATTGTTGGAAGAAGTTGGCACCCCAAGTAACATGATGGGGCTGACGCACCAAGTGCATGCGTTTTAGCTTCCCCTAATTTTATTTTTCCCATAGCTGTCTTTAAAGAATTCCTTTGAATTGTTACACCTTGCGGCAGGAGATTTTTTTTACTTACATATAAGGAACTGTGACCATCCTGTAAAAAACAAGATCACAGATAGGCTGTTGTCTTTCTTGGGGATTTTCCTTCTCTTCACTGCCTGCCTTGCCATCTCAAGCAAAATCTCATCTTTTAATTGCTACCAGCCGTCACCATGACGTAATAGTTTAGTGTTACTTTCTGAATCTACTGATACTACAACCATACTTAGTGACGACTTTTTAATAGGTGCCTCATTATGGTAATTACAATCACTTCAGGTATTTCAAAATAGTTCTTCCTGCAGTGAGGCTCATCTTCCACATTATGTCAGTTCTCCCTTTTACAGCCATTCTGGCTGGATGCTCCAGCGCGGCCTGTCCAAAGCTAAATTTCCTGACTATCTGCACCATCTCAGTTTTGGAAGACTTTCTCAGCATCTTCAGAATGCCATGGCTGGAAGAGCAAAGAGCACCTCCAGGCAGGGAGCCCTGCCCACAGTCTGGCTGATCTGCCCCTGGTAGCTAAGAGCTTCTTTATGCTGGTTCCGTAGTGCTCTTCTGCAGTCAAGAACCAAACAGGATTTTTTGCGCTTTACAATATCTGCATTTTGTTGCCTTGAAGGCTACATCTGTGCAGCCCCTCATGTGGGGGCTGCCTTTTACTTTGAAATGGGATGGCTACATCCCAGCTGCCTCTTGCATATGATTTTGGCACACGCTAGCTCCCAAAGCATCCATAGAAATGTTGGCTTCAGAAGGTCACTTTGACCAGACTCCTGCTTCAAATGGGACCAATGCCCAATATCCAGGAACCGTCTAGAAAAGTACTAGTTGGCACAGGCCAAACTTCTTTCAGGTAGCATACTAATAATTAAATATTGCATGCAGTAATGAATCAGTAGCTCCTGTTGTCTTTACAGATAGCTGAAGATAGTTTAAAAATGTGTTTGGTTCTATCACTTTTTTTTCCTTCATTCCCCACATCAGAGTGCTGCGATCCCAAGTCCTTCTCTTCCTGTGCTTTCAGAGGTGGACCAGTGCCCTCTTAGTGGTGTGAGAGCACCTTCAAGGCAGGGGCTTAGGAGATGTGTACGGAGGACACAAGGCCAGCCAGTGAGATCTTCAGTGAGAGGGGAGCCAACAGCTTGTGCAGAGGCTGCAGGGTGACTATTATAGGACATGTCTGATCGCTTGCATCTATGTTTGGTGGGAATATAGAATATAGGCTTCTATTGCCACTGGCAGTGAGTTAAGAAATATGTTTTCGGGGTAGGTTGAGAAAGGGGTTTCAATCCCATTATCAAATTAAGCCATCCATTGCAGACAACATTGCATCCTGTAAAGATTTGCTTTGGACATGCAGGGGTAGAAAAGCCCAGAATAAGCCACCCTGAATTCTACCTTTTGCTGTGACAATAGAGGGGAGTTTTATGTCTGCAGGAGACATGGCGTGATGGCGAAGTAGCCAGAAATTATCTGTGGCAGCAGCAAAGGGATGGAGATTGGAAGGAATCCTGCCTGATGAGGCTGTTCTCTGATCATTTTATAGCCCTCTCTCATCCTCTCAGTAGCATAAAGTTATTGCCTTAGGTTATTTTCATTCATTTTTTTAATTCTGGAGTATCAAAAATTTGTAGTCAGTCATACTGTATGTTGAACTAAGTCCTATGAATATAAATAAAACCTGAGCCGGTAATCTTCCTAATAGAGGATGAAAAGTCTACTGCTACTTTGAAAGTCAAGATCTTGTTGACTTCCTAAAAGGTTTTAGCCCTCTCTTCCCAAAGTTTTAGAAAAGCTTGCACATTTACAGGCACAGATCCATGCATATGTGCACAACCTGTGCTGACCTGACATATAATCATACATTTTCAGTGACATGCTTCTTGAAATCTTTTTTTTTAAAATGAAATTTGTTCCTTTGCCACCTACTAATCTGCAGTCTGCATTCGCATCTATGGGAACTTCACTACTAATTGTGGGAGCTTTGCTTCAAGTCTGTGGGAGGTTTACTACATGCCCGCCTCAAGGAACTCCGTGGCAATACCAAATGCGTAATCGCACTTTGTTAATGTTTTACACATACTCTCAAAGTTTTCTTGATTCCTTTCCAACAAGTACTTATGCAGTATTCCTACATGCAAACTAGTTATTCCAAGGAGCACTTTGAACATGCTTGTTTAAGGTATTTTTCCTCTCAGCTAATAGGAAGCATACTCGACTTCTTTCAGAAAACCTGTATTACAAGGCTTTCATGTGTGCCAAGGATTCAGAAAGTCTTTAGATTGCCTAACATGTTCACCTACCCAGGCTGGTTTGCTTCCCTCAGTACTTGGAGATCAGCACTAGTTTCTACAAACTCTTCTGCTGTTTCACTTACGGTCAGTTTTAAATGACTTAATCGACTCCTCATGCTCCAGAACAGATAGTGATAATAGTTGCTTTGAAATACTTGATCGTCTCAACTTTTTAAAAAATTCAGATTTGCTGAGCATCCAGACTTTGAGCTGCCCATTTTGGGAAAAACCACAGCAATGAAACTGGCTGTTTCTGTCTGCCTGAGTCTTCTCAGATAATTCAAATAATGTGAAAAACTGGAGATTCTTTACTCAGTCCCTCTCAAGATTATCCCCCATTTCTCTTTATGAGATGTTCTCTGTATAAAATGTTGTCTTTATGAACATTTAATGAAAACGCTGGATCTATACAACCGCTGTCGAGTAGTGTCATATATCCCAGCCTCACTAAAAAAGCTCTGTTGGGTGTAGACATAGTTGAGGATGTTTATCATACCCATGCTGACCCTGTGACGTCTGGCCATTCCCTGTACACTGCTTAATTGGACCTCACCAAGTACGGCCTTTGGGCAATTATTCCTTGAGTATTTCCTCCCTTCTCATTATTTTACTACCATTCAAGGTGAGATAATTCTGCCCCTTTTTCTTCTAATCCTAATTTATTTCTGGTTTGATACAAGACACTCTCAAGGTCTCTCCTGCTTGGTCGAACCATTTCTCTCAAGGATTTCTCTAAATGTCAACTTCTCTCTCCCATTAGCCCTGCAATTAATCTACAATGCGTAAGACATTGCTGCTTCACCTCTTCTTTTTCTTCATACCTCCTTTCCATTTTGCAAGCTTCTATTTATGTTCTGTAATACATGCTGCTTAAATAGACATAATAATATAATTCCTCCCCCCCCTTCTCTATAACTCTGTGATAGCCCTAGCCAGTCAGTGCCTCTTTACGCTTCTCCCTGAGGATTTTAACTTCCTAGTGCCCAACATCACTGGTGTTACACTAATCACTTATTTTACCCCATAGGAATAATAAGTAAGAGTAATACCGACTGTATCCAGTTCTGGATGTAAGTTCCTCGGTTGCTTCTGGTTGGCTTCAGGTAACTAGCATGAGGTGACGATACGAGCTTGGGTTTGCAGTTGAACCCTTTTATTCCTCCCTCATCAATCTGCATGTCTTAACAATGTTCACTGGAACCAGTTAGTCTGCCTTAGTAGTTAGGCTCTTGCTTCACAGCTGTAGTCATGAAGTTTAGTCTAACTGGTGTTTCAGGTTTACCCAGAATCTCTCGTTCTTCTTTCTCATTTCTCACAGAGTTACCTCCAGTGTGTCTTGAGGAATCAAAGGAAAATCTTGTGTCTGTCTCATGGAATATACGCTTATCATTTTGGAGTTTTATTTAGCTCCCGGTAATCTTACCTGAATAGAAACTAGGGGCTTTACTAGCAGGCAAAATGATGTTGTCAAGTTAGAGTGGCCAGTGACTGGCTTACCAGTGGGTCTCTAGCAAGGGTTTGATCCCAGAATACCACCTCAGACCATCTTTAAGTTGTATCTGTCAACAGCTTCAAAGAGTTCCTGTGAAAACTATCTGAGATGAAGTCAAGAACCTTACAACTACCATTTGGCAATGGTGGGCAGTGACCAGGAACATTTCTGTGGCCTGAGTCATTAATCTAATAAGTTTACTTTTGAGGACTTCAGTAAAATGACAGCAAATCCTTCACATTGACAAGGTTCTCAACAGCTTAAACAACTTATTGGAATAAGCAGTCCATAAGCAGTAAAGAGGGTGGAAGGTGACAAGCTATTTTCCTGTTTTCAGCTTCATCCTAGTGGAGACATTCAGGTATTTCACAAGTTGCAGTACTGTGCAATAATGGCAACAGTATAGAGCAACAATTAATATTAGAAATACAGAACAAATGGAAAGAAAAAAAATTTTTGTTACAGCATTTTGCTAGGGGTAGTTGGGAGAAATGTAAGTTATGTTTAAAACAGCAGCTGAGAATGCAGTTTCATGGCAGGTTATTCTAGACTTGCAAAAGCTGGAAATCCTTTTTTATGTAGTCTATTTGTATTTGCTTAGAATAAGATCATTGTAACCATTTACTTCAGATATTCATAAAAAATAAATTCCACAAACCCAAATTAATGTAAGTAAACAGCAGTTATCTAGTCTTTGTTAATATTTAATACATTTTTTTATTTAACTAAGCCTCTGGTGCTGGAAAACCTTCCTAATACCTTCTTTCTCTCCAAAGTTAGCTTCATATGCAGTGGTCAAGAGTCAAGCATTTGATGTCTGCCACAAATCTGTCAGAGTGTTAAATGACCCTAGAATTTTCAGCATGGTCTGCTATTTACTACTTTATAGCAACTCTGTGGTGTGCTGAAACAGAAGGCACATGACCACTGAATTGATTTATACCAACACATGATCAGGCCCCATGTGGGTTTTTCCACTTCTTTGTATTCCATCCTTCCTGAATTTTCACTTTCAGTAAAATGTAAACTGGACTTTATTTCACTAGACTCTAGCATACTACAGTAGGTTCGTCAGATAGTTTAATTTGAAGGACAAAACTTAAGGCCTTCCATTCACAAGACTCCTATCCACAGAGAGGAAAGAATATATTTCAAAATATAAAAGAAAGAGAAACATGGCAGAGAATTCTCTGCCAAGTTATTCTCTCCTGTTTCTTGCAAGCTTAATCAAAACCCCACTGAAATAAATCCTAACAGGTTTTAGACATAACCCATTATAGTAGCCTTAGAGTATTTTAAGATTTAAAGGAAAACACACAGTCAACAAATGATAAAATTGAAAAGAAATAAGGTTTTATGTAATCTTACCCTTTGCGCATCAGCCCACAGATTTCCATAGCGCCTTTTGAACCAGGTGGCTGCTTTCACACAAATTAAATATGTTCTTAAAACTTTCACAAAATTCAGTAGAAAGGAGCTCCCAATTAGTACCCCATGAAAAGAAAGGCTGCACCAGAAAACAACAACTCTCTGACCTGTTTGGTTACAGGCCAATCAGTTATCACAGACAGCCCAAAACCAACAGCACCTCACCAGATGCAGCCACAGGGGCAGATCGTTCTGCAAGTTGCCAAGGACCACGCGAGACAGCCGGGAGTAGTATGTTGCGGAAGTATGAGAGAAGTTTATGGCAGAAAAACCACAGGAAGCAAGTTTCCTTTTTCTTGCTTCTCTCAAAACAATTTGATTTGGCGATTAGTAATGGCTACTCAGAAGCAGGAACAGGCTTTTCAAGCCTAGTCCTCAGAAAAACTCACACCCAACTGTATAAAGATTTCCAGTGGGATTTCTCACAGTGAAAGGCGTGAGTAAGCCTTTGCGGACCAAGGCTGTCGTCTATTAAATCTATGTGTAAATATTTCCTCACGGTCAAAGGGTTAGGCTGCAGCATAGCCCCACTGGTGACCAGCAAGCTATGGAAGGAGCCAGTTTTCAGTGGCGTGAAGGCTGATCTGTGCTACAGTTACATACCCAGCCTCCTTTCTTTGAAAATGATGCCGCAGCACAACGCGTTACCTGTTTGCTAGGTGCACACAGCATGTCGGAGATGGGTGTTGGTTGCTGTTTGTTGCATCCTTTTATTTCGGAAGACTGAGGCATTTGAAAATACAGCACAAGGAAAATGAAAATATATTCTGCATAGTTTTTCAGTTCTGCACTTTTCAGTTCTCCTCCTGCTGGCCTCGGTGTAATGATTAACATCTTACTGAATGCTATTTTCTCACTTGCATAGAACTTGACAACTTCCCTAAGTGTACAGTCAGTGTGGTTTTCTTGTTCTTGAAAAAAGGATCCCCATTCTATAAATATTCATTTTAACTAATTCTTAGTCTTCCTATACCTTCTGAGACGTTATTTTGCAATCAATTATGTTAATAAGGGAAAAGCTCCACTGAGAGATATAGTAGAGGTCCTCACTGTAACCAGAGTACATTTTTTCTAGAAAGGTAACAGTCTGGATGGAACTTTGTAATGAAGTTGCTATTTTTGAGAATCGACAGAAAAGTAATTCCTGCTTACACAGGCTACAGAAATCAATGGTTCAGTTATTTGAAAAAGAAAACCAGTCCCATCCCCCCCCCCCCCAAAAAAAAAAAAAATCAGGCATATCTTATATAAGGAATCCAAATGAAATAAATGCCTGAAAAATAGAGAACAAACTGAAGGCAGAAGAAGCCAATTAATTAGTCAACACCTCTGTTATAAGGAGACCATTTTGACAGTGGTGAGGTGCAGGATCTCTGCTGTTATGGCATCTCCAACAGATAGGTTATTATCAGAAACTAGATTTTAGCTGCCAAGTAATTCTAATTCTGATTTGGTCTTGAGGCAATTCCAGGTTTCCTAAGGGACAAATAAAGATTCCCCAGGAAATGTTTTTCCAGCTCAGGAACAGAAAGAGGTGAAATGGCTGCACAGAATAAAACCTCCCTTCGGGTCTTTTGGCAGGAGTGAGCTCATTTTTTTCTATAAAATGAAACCTAAATTTACCGACACTACAAGAAATCAAAGAGATTACCTAGGAGATAGCAAGTGTGCTCATGAAATCATCTTAGGAGGATCTGCAGAACATTCAAACCCCCGGCACGTATAAAGGGACTCTGCACTGACAAGGCAATAGATTTCTGTTTGCTAAGGTTGTAGTTTCATTCTACTGAAGTCACTGGATTTAAAACTGCATGCCAAGAGAATCAGATTAATCATTACCACTGCTGAAGAAGATAAACTCAAAGACAGGAAAATACTGTGAGTATTTCAGAATGGCAGATCTCTGGGGAAATCTGATCATCAGCAACATATTGCAACAGCAGTAAGTAATAAAATACCAAGTTTGCCTGAAGCCCAAACATAAGGATCCACATACACACTTCTTATTTTACTCCATTTAAGTAGTTATACATTCCCCATTCTCCATGTTGTATGCAATACAGATCTGGCATTGGTACTGGAAGCAGCATGAAAGAGGTGAGTACCTTGGCCACAGCAGCAAATAGCTTAAGTGCAGTCTATTAAATGAAGTTTTTGTGACTTGAGTTACTATGTCTTGCAAACTCATTGGCTATCACAGAAGGTGAATTTTTAATGAATGGACTTGAAGAATGGAAATGAGAAAATACCTCCAGCTTCTTCCAAAGTAACAATCAGGAACGAGTTCAAGTACTAATTAGAGTGGTACTGCTGCATAACAAAAGTCACAATATGATTGAGGCCAATGTCTTTAGAAGGAAGTGGGAAGTGAATAAGAACAAAGAAGGGAGCTTTTAGAGTGCTCAGTGGGAAAATTAAAATTCAGTATTAAGGGCGAGATATGCAGATGAGATCAGGATGGGTAGAAGCTGCCACAGGAAAATCCTACTTCCTGTTGTGCTCCTTATTTTAGGGAGATGAGAAATCAAGCAAAACTAAGGCTGAAGCACATGTTTGCTCCAAAATCTGGCTGTGCTAGCAAAAGTTGTTGGCTTCAGCTGAGCACTTCTCTCGCCCACCATTCATGGCAGCTTACTGCCCCTTCTAATCTGCTCCTGAGCTGTTTATATGCCCGTCAAAGCAAGCTGGGTTACTTTGAACCGTAACCCTTTTCTGACCTGTCACATTTAGCTCCATGTGGGTAAGGAACAATTCCGCAAGCAGCTCAGCTAACAGCTGGGAGGGAACTATAGCATCTGGCGGGAAAGCCATAATGGCCTTCTAGCTGACATAGCCTGGACCTGCAGAAGGAGTTTGTGTCCATTTCATAATCTGTCTCTCGACAATTAGTGGTGACTTCCATGACTGCCATTTGGAACAATTTCATATGTGAAAAATTCATAAAGCATCAGCCCTTAATGGCAGCAGAAACAAGCTAAGAGCTTTACAAAAGAGAAATCCTTGAGGAAATCTGTACACCACAGACCTCAAGTTAGACTAATGTGTGATGTGGCTATAATTGGCAGGAGAAAAAACCCCAGCATTGCACCAAATCCAAAATAGCGTGTTGTTTGGCTGAAACTAGCAGCAAATTGTCTTCTCCCTGAAAATAGGATTATTATACCTATATATGCCAGATGTGAGGCCAGTAGCGGCTACCAAATAACTAATGAAAAAGAAGTAACAAACTATAATAAAAGTGTTGGGTGAAATCTTATTGCTGAGAGTAGTCCATACAGTATGGTGCAATGCTTTTGTCCAGTTCCCAGAGCTTCAGTGTATTGTTCGGTGTGTAAGAACAGAATATACCTTCATTGCTAAGACATGTCCCTTCTCCAGACTCAAGCCAAGTTGTCTTGGATGGCACACAGTCGTCACCTATATAGGTGAAAGACGGGTCACTATGCTTATTTCTCTCAAATGCAGAGATGTAACTTCAAGTTACAGCCCACTACCTAACTCTACCTAACACTCCCCAGCCCCTGGAAAACAGATTGTGATTGACGTTTGACACCCAGTCACAGAGAGGTTAAGTGAATCCCCCCCCAGCCAAAAATAAGGCAAAGTGATGATTAGGCTACAGAAATCCCTGACTGTGAGCGTACCAGGAGGCACTCTTAGATGTACACCATCTCGACAAGCGAGCACAGTGTTCCCGGGCTGCGCTGCAATGCATTTTAAAAGGTGCAACAGTAATAAAACTGTTGTGGGACATCTGTCAGTAGGATATAGTTACAGCCCCAAATAATGTCACCTTCTTTGTAATCCTTTTGGACAACACTGCCAGTGAAAATGTCCCTATCTGGTGGCCGTGTGACCTCCATGAGGGCTTGTTGACAAAGACTGCGATACGAGTTAGAGGGCAGGATGTGTTCCAGTGGTCAATTTTAGGGTTGTTGCTGGCTGCAAGAGGAAGGAGATATCCTCTGTGAAGGATATCTTGATATTGTGATTAGGCTAAACAAATCAAGACATAAGCCTTGCAACACATAACCAAGCTATGAGGTTGTTATTTGCAGTGGATAAATTAAAGAACTCAGTGATTAATATAGGCTTTACAATTATTTACTCCAGCCTTTCGAGTAATACAGGTCACTGGACATCCATTAATTAATTTGCTTCAAGCCCAATAGATGTTGCTGAATTAAAGCATGTCTATCAAATAAAAATCCAATGTTGATTTAATTCTTTTTAGTGGGGGGCAATCTTTGATAGATTATTTCAACAGTTAGCATGCACACAGATAACTAATGAGAGCATTATTTATGGTCTGAATTAGTTTAGCTTCATCTCCCAGCCACTGAATCTCATTATACCTTCAACAGCTAGATTTGGCATTTATAAACTGTGATCAAGGGGCCTTTAATCTTTGATCATTTAAATAGATCATGCTTTTAGGATGATTAAGCAATCTATAACAAGTTTTGTAGTTTTCATCTAGAAGTTTTTTGCATCATTATGTCTTTGGACACAGTCTTCTAGCAACTGTTTTATGGGCAATGTACAGGAAAATACTGCGAAAATGCATTTTCTATTTTTTAGCACCCTGGTTGCACACAAAGATTACCAGAATGATCTCCAAATTTCTTCCTACATTTCTGTTTCCCGAACACTATCATGGAGATATGTTCTATGTTCTTTGTGCTTGGAGTCACAGTCTTACTTCTGAGTCGGGTAGGTGTGCAGACATTTGCTATGTAGTCAAGTGGGGATTAGTGATGTCCCACTAATTCACTGCCTGCCTGCTCATGTGTCTTGCTGGCATTCCTGTTGGACACATAAGTAGGTGTTAATCCTCCTCACCTGAGGACTGAGATGCTGTAACTGAGAAGTGATAGACTTAAACAATTCTTCATCTGTAATTGGCTTTGTGAGTTCTGCTAGTCTATTCCTGAAAGACAAGACAGGGAACTTAAAACATTATTGAAGGACCTTTGATCTGACACAATATGGAGGGTCTTACTTATCTACATGCAAATAGGCAGTAGAAGGTGTGCATTTTTAGAGAAAATTGTCTGTATATACACAAATATTTCTAAATAAAGTCATTAGACTAGACTTGTAAATACTGTCAACACTCTTGGACAAGAAAACATGGCATGACTGTTCTCTTAAAAAGAAGACATATTTAAAAAAGCTCGCTCATAATATATTATTAACTGAAAACTCTCTGTTTTCAGGAAAGCAGCTCATAGACAGACATGAGACTAACAAAGCTGAAAGAACCACAGAAACAAGCGGGATGTGACGTGCCAGATCCATATCAAAACAGCTGGGCTGTGATGATAGATGAACAGCTGAGGAGGGCAGAAAAAATGTGAGGCAGACTGCTGGTCCAAGTTTGGTGTGAGTCTTGCCCGGAAGACTCCAGGCAGTAGGAATGTGGGGATGTCTAGACAGAAATCACAACTAAATTTACAGTAAGACAATTTAAATAATTAGGTGGATCATGAGGGTCTTCAGCTGACCAACAGCAGGCTGCCACCACTAGACTCGCATGGACAGTTAGCCATCTACAGTGCAGTGGCCGCTCAACAGAAAACACTCATCCTGGAGCAAACCAGTTTTAACTGTCGCTGAGCAGTGACTACTCAACAGAAAGGACAGTTAACCTGCTGCTGATCAAACGTATCTTAATGTGCACCTTTGCACTGTCGGTAGCTGCTTGCCCGGGAAGAAGGCGTTGGGAGTGTGCTTGTGCGTGCATGGGGCGGGCATTGACAATGATCAATGTCATCAGGCTTGTCTAATAAATACTCCTGTCACGTCTACTCCCTTCTTCCGTTTTGTCATACCCTCGGGCCCAATTCTCAGGTCCCTCTCACCACACTTCAGCATCCACCTCCCCTCTCTCCTGCTACTGCAAAGTAGCACATCCTCAATGTTTTTCCTCTTCCCTACTAAAACAACCCTCCAGCCCGTACCTCTCCTCTTCCCTGGGCCCCATCCCCAGAGCTCTGCTGCCAAACTACCAACCTTTACTTACAAGGTCCTTTATCCAAAGCCATGTGAGTGCTCCTGGGCATCCTTCTCCCAGCATCTTCATGCCACAGTCTTTGAATCCTTCCCCTGGTATTCCTTTCCTATGTTTTGTCCTGCTCACACTTGACAGATCAGGTATCTTTAAACGATGGAGAGAGAGTGGCTTTAAGATTGCCTTCTCAGACCAGGCTCTGACAGCTCCGTTAGTACCATGTTTGCTTTCCTGCTGACAGGATAACAGCTTGAGATGGTCTGAAGGGAATCTTTTTCAGCTAAATCTTAAATCTTCTAAAACTAATGCTTAAAAGAGCTCCTTCTTCACATGAAGAACAACATTTAGGCTAGGCAACAAGTGAGACTTTACTTGTATTTCTTATTTAGCATTTCTCAACAGCCGAGTGATGTTTCTCCAGGGGCTGACAACCCTGAAGGAAAAAATGGCTTGATGCCCTATCTGCTTTTAGCCCAGACTTCTTGCCAGATGCGCAATAGGATGGCAAAAGAGATCAGAAGCTAATTCAGCAGAAATGTACTAAACTCGGGGAGAAGTTTGGAATCTACCCCATACAGGTCCGTAGCCATAAAAACATTTATGTGCCCAGTTTTATGAGCTGCTGTGCAATGGTACCATTAAGCACTCACTGTCTGAGGACTGTGAAGGCTGTGCCACAGATGATTCATATCATGCTTTTCGCAATGGCCTGAAGTAGAGGACAGAAAATATGCCCTGTGAAATCCAAGGACAATTTCGCTTGGAGACTATTTAAAATAAGAATATTTCCATGTATGAAGAACAGTGTCAATATTTGAGGAGACTACAGCCGAGAGGACAGAGGTAGTGAGCAGAGCCCAGATAATGTGGTAGAGTCATCAGACTGTCAGGCAAATGTTTAATATGTAGTGTTGAACATCTTCTCTGTGCAGTACATTACAAGCCTCTGCAGAGGGGAAAAGGGGGTGGGGGGGCAAGGAAGGGAGGAGACAAAACTGATTCCAGGAAGAAAACCTGTAAAATGTATTTTGGGTACAATAAATCAAATATCAATTTTAAATACGTGAACAGCGTTTATTGTGGACTGCCTCATTGCAGGGATTTGTGGTATTTGGTGTTTCTTTTTCTAGTGGGGAAGAAACACTCTAGAAAAGCATCAGAAAAAAAACAAAAGGAAGAGTAGAGATTTCATTTTTGAGTTTGGGAAGAGTTTATATATATGAAACTTGTTTGTCTGTATTAAACCTGACAGCTGGTAGAAAACAAGTGCAAAATCACTTTAAAAGAGAGATTTCACACCCTTGTCAGTGTTGCACTTTGATGCCTTGTTACTCATTCTTGCTTTCAAATCATAGTTAAAAATTGAGATTATGTTTATTGATATGTCTTAAAGGAGCCCTGATTTTCGCTTTCTTTGTTGTGATTTAGTACATGTGCAAAATATGGTAATATTACAAAATGTTTATTTCTGAAGGTTGAAGGCCTGCTTAAACTCTGTGAAAGCATTGCTTACCAGCCACTTGTTTTTCTACCATAGGTTAACCTAATACCCCTCAGCCGGTTTGTTTACTATATGTGTTAGTTCATTTTGATAAGTATATTCTAAATCAAGCACGGACAATGCATTAGAGGTTTGCTTTAGTAAGAGGCAGGGTTTGTCTCAGGCAAATGAAAACTGGTATCCTTTCTTTTCAACATTGCAGCATTTTTGTTGCATCTATGTATGCATTTATCAATTGATGTTATGGAGTTTTGCTGAAGCTAACTGTGGGTGTACACCGAGCATGTGGAAAAACAAAATAGACATGTGCTTGTGATTTCTGTCCCTTGCATGCGTGCTTCAGGCAACTTATCTATAAAACAGAACAAAGTGCAGCTTGAATACATACTTTATTTAGAAAAGATTGGTTGGAGGAAAAAATTCACAGATGCTCACAGGTTGGCTCTGGATTTAGACAATCAGTGAGTGGAGGAGAAAAGGGGTGTGATCCTAGACGTCTTCAGAAAGGAACTGGCTCTTGGGAGTGAGAGAAGGTAGAAAGGGCATTCATGGTGTCCAACTCAGTCTGAGGAATGTTATCTCCCTAGTTTCCCTCTCGTCAGTGGAGAGAAAGTGTCTTCTCTAGGGAATGCTTCTCAGCAGGTAAGCTCTGTGGGATCTGCAACCCAAGAGACGTTATGGCCTTGGTCACCATCTTCTAGGACCGTACCTCTTGTTATGGCTTGGCTATTAGAAATATGGACTTAGCAGTAAGAAGATACTGTTGCAGTCAGCGTAGGTCAGCTTCACATAAGGCAGGAAGCAATGCTGGGTGAATGTCAAGGCTACATACATCCCTGTGAAGGATGAGCATGCTTTTGGGAGCGGTTTGGCTCCCTGGCAGTTGCACGGTGAGCTGCACCAGACCTGAGATGAGGCAGTACCAAGTGGGGCTTTGAGGACAAGGCCAGGGATCCACGTGTGCCAGCCCTCTGCCTTGGCGTCTCTCACTGTTAGGGCAGCTGAGGACCCCGGGTTGTTTGTTTCTGGGTTATAAGCTCTGCATTTCCCCATGTCCCTCAGAAGCTGCCCAAGGAGGAGCGCTGACACCGAGTAAATGTGGTATTGGCAAGAAGGTAGCACACGAGTCACAAAACAGCAGGCACGTCAGTTTGCGTAGGAAACGCGCTGGCTAGTACTTTGGATGAGGTCTGGCAGCCAGAACATTGCATGAGGAGTACAATGGCATTTGCAGAGAGGAGAACCCTCTACATGCACCCCCATCTCCCTACAGGACTGCCTACTCAGAGAAGAGAAGTCATGGCAGGTGTGATCTTCTGCCTTTCCCTCATGTATTTTCGCTGTCCTTGAGGGACACAGCAGACAAGGATTTGCTACATCTGCCATCGGGCCCTGTCAACCCATCTTCACAAACAGCCATCCTTAGGTCTGAGGGTGCATTTCTGATGCTCAGGTGCAAAGTATTCTGCATGTTTTTGCTCGTCTCACCACAGATGATCTGGCATCACATTAGGGGAAGAGATGGCACTTCACACGAGTATTGTAGGGTACAGAGCAACCTCTGTGACAAGATGGAAGCAGTTGGGGCAGATTGATGACAGCACAGGAGCAGGGTGTCACGGCAAGGTTGAGGAAGAGAGAGAGAGGTCCCTCTCACCACCCTCTCTCAAGACTTTGGGATTTTAGCCCTTTTCTGGAACAGTTGGTTGACCACCTGCTACACTGGGACCATTTGAGAGACAGAATGAAGACAAATGGCTCTTGCGTCAGGCACTCCAGATAGCTGTGGATTGGTGGAGGCAGCCCTTGGAGACTGAGCATCTCCAGTCGGCTACCATGCTTGTTCAGTCTGTCTGGGAGAATACCAGGACACATCATCTGCAACGCTAATGGAGTTGGCACTCCATCAGCGGCCTTGAATTCTCCGTCTACTTGCCAGAGACAGCTTGAAGCAGCAGGAGGTTCTTAATCTGCTCAGATCTGACAATTAGAGACAGAAAAAGAAAGCAGCACAGTACCTCTGACACAGGAGGTACAAATTAGCTCATTCTTTCTCACTTTCTCTATCCACACTCCTTTTTGCATTCAGACTAACCTGCAGACCCCTGCAGAGCTGTACAGGTGACTCGTGCTGGTTCTGGAGCCCCACCAGCTGCCCCAGGCTCATGGGATCCATAGCCAATACACCATCCTGCACGGTGCTCTCCGGCAAGCATGGTCTGGTACGTGCTCTGCCTGCGACAGGACCTGCCAAAGGATGAGCGCAGCCTGAGCTCCACACACACGGCTGCTGTGTTGGAGAAGTTGGAGTCTTCCAGCTCCAGAAGACTGAGGAGACTGCATCGAGACAGCAGTGCAGGGACAAGATCAATAGCTCCTTAGGTAGCTTGCTTGTATGCTCTTAACTAATGACTCTGTTCAGTTAATTAAATATTTCCCTTTGGTTGAAGTACTGTGCTTTTCTTGTCTCCTTAGGGATTTCTGAGGCCCTTGCTGCCTCATTCTTGCCCCTCCCTGGCCTGGAGCCATGTAGAGGGTTGGCATCTCCACTGTGAATGAGGGCAGAGGCCAGGATCCAGTGCACAGCTGGATATGAAGGAGTATCTCTGTGGAGAAGGCGGCAATAGAAATGGATATCCACCATGGCTCCATCCTGCAGGGCTTCAGCTTTTTGGCCGTCAGGGCCCCAGGGGACCTCAGCCCACCTAGCAGGAGGTTAGCTACATGGGGGATGCAGACAGGGCCATGGCGCACGCCAATGCCTTCACAGTGCCAACATTTGTGCCCCACAGTGGGACACGGTCCGGCGTTGTCAATGTGTGCCTATATGGCCAGTCGGGAGAACTTCTGATCAGCTGGCTTTGTAATGTCAGGAAGCTTTATCTTCCCATAATACGCCCCAAGGCAACCTACGGAAGCAGACTCAAAGCCGAAGCTTTGGAATTCAGCCTTCACTGGGAAGGAAGCAGCTCCAGTTAACATTTGGTTTTCCACATTTCTGTTTACTTTCTTTAACTGAAATAGGCGATGACTCACAAAAATTACTCACAAAGCAAATTTGATTCTTTCGGAATTTAAGGTCTACAAAAAGTCAACAGTCTAACGAGTCTTGTTTCCACAGACCGAACTGATCCACGGATGTTATCTTCTGAGTCTTCCAAAGGCTCCTCTAGCAAAGCAAAGTAGGGGGTAGCGTCCAGCTCCTGGAGGCAGCGTTCCTGGGGGGATGACAGGGGCTGTGGTCCCCAGGGAAGGTAGGACTGGGTCACAGGATGCAGATTTGGTTACACAGTTTTTCCTCCACCCTGTGGCTGCATTTGGCTTTACAGACTCCTTCTCAGCAGCCAGGGACCTGCTGCAGGGTATTCACATGCCGTTGCCAGAAGCTGTAGGGCCACAGCCCTCTAAAGGTTGGCCATCTGGGGCACAGGGACATATCAGGGAATACATTTGTGGTTTCTTCCTCAGCTTCAACGTCTGAGTCCACGTCTGTTTTGAGGCAGGTGTGAGGGATGCAGTTTTGCCTGCTGGTTGGTTGTGAGGCACAACATGCAGTAAATGGGACAGGGTCTGTGGGGCCCTGGGTGGCCATGGGGACAACCGGCCTTACGTCATCAAAAGCGTGACGCAGCATTACCTGGGAGAGGCTAATTAAATTCCTCTACAAGAACTCTACAATTTCTTGCGGTAGTTCCTGAGTAGTCAATTTTACAACTTTATGTAGCCTAAAAGCAGCCTGTAAGAAAAATAATTAACAGAATTTAATAGTTTCCCTACTATTGTTATCCGCTAGCGGATTAAATGCATGACTTATAATTATGACAAATAAGGTCAAGCACAGGGTAGGATTGAGCTCTATAATAAAAGCTTCCAAATAAAACAACTTTCAAGAGCTTCGTAGTAGAGGTGTTGTGGCTACCCTGTAAAAGTAAATGAAATTCATTGCTCAGAAAGGTTTTGGATGCTGTTTCCCACCAGTATTTTGCCTACAAAGGACATTTGCTGCTACATCTCATTTGCTGAAGATTAAGATTAATACACCACAGCAACAGAGGTTAACGGGCAAATGGCTGTAATGAGATGTTGTCTCCTGGATGGGAACTTGGGTGCGGCATTCTGGGGACAAAGATCTGACCCTTTTTGTACACCTCTTCATGGGATTTGTCACTTTTTGTCACAAATTCTTCTTGCCTGAAATTCTCACGATGGAAACACGTGGCCCTGACATCAGAGCTGCAGGTCCCCAGCCGAGAGGACCTGGGAAGAGACATGTGGTGCACCCACCAGTGGATTCCCACCAGCCCTGCCACCCGAAAGCCATGGCAGCTGGGACTTCACGTCACTTTTTGAAGGACTAACCCATTCTCCCAGTTTTCACTATTTTCCTTTTTTGGTTATTTGTTTGTTTGGTTGTTTTCTGTTGAGGTTTGGGGGGGGGGGAAGTGTTTTTGTTAGTTTGCTTGGTTTTGGTTTTTGTTTCTTGTTTTCTTTGCTGTGCAACTATAGAAACAAATATTAAAATAATCATCCCCTGGGGAAAACAAAACAAGAAAAAACAAGACAAAACCAAACCAAACCAAACAAAACCAAACCAAACCCCTGCAACTTTGCCGGCCCCTTCGCCGCCGCTCGTTGCTCCTTTGCTGCCACCTGGCGCGGGAGGCGGCACGGTGCGGGGCCGGCGCTGCCCCCGTCGTAGCAAAATTGATATTAACTAGAAAAATGAAACGTAAAATGTAATTGAAGCAAGGAAGGCAACCTGCTGCTGAAGTCCTCTATACGGCCCCAACCCTATTGAATTATTTACCTGATATTAAAATAGAGAAATAGTAACTAGACAGGATTTATCCATGATTCAATTAAGGAACTAACCACCAGACAATGTAGCTTTGTGGAGAAGTAGGATATTCCTGTCCAGAGAGTGATGAAACTGCAGGCCCGGTCAGCAAACCAAGAAAACCTCCTGGAACTGACAAGACTAGAGGAGAAGTAAGTAAAAGATAATTTCGGCAGGGGGAGGTCGTGACCACCGACTCGTTGACCACCGACTCGTTGACCATCTACCCAAAGGAATACCACCTACTCAAAGGAGAACAAGGGAAGAAGACAGAGTCTGCACACTAATTTACATGGGAAGCAAAGAAATTTTAAAGTGAACAACAATGCATAAGTGTTAATTGCTTGAATATGTAATAATCAGCATATAAAAATAGAGATTTTTGCAACTAAGTTGTGCTCCCGTTTTAGGACGAGCACCCCATTTCTGTGCATTAATGGATTAAACTTGGAAATANTTTCTGTGCATTAATGGATTAAACTTGGAAATACCTCTGCTCTATGTGTTATTGTTTCACTATGAAAGAGAATGGGACACTCTCCCCCGGAGTAGGAAAACTTTGTTACCTGGTTCAAAATGGCAACAACCCCAAACAGTGAAGTAGGGACTTATTTCTTAGTGGTACACAGACTTCTAACACAGTTCACAATCATAGAATCATAGAATGGTTTGGGTTGGAAGGGACCTTAATGATCATCTAGTTCCAACTCCCCTGCCATGGGCAGGGACACCTCTCACTAGAGCAGGTTGCTCAAAGCCCCATCCAGCCTGGCCTTGAACACTTCCAGGGATGGGGCATCCACAGCTTCACGGGAAACCTGTTCCAGTGCCTCGCCACCCTCATGGTGAAAAATTTCTTCCTGAGATCTAACCTAAATCTCCCTCTTCCAGTTTGAAGCCATTACCCCTTATCCTATCACTGCATGCCCTTGTGAAAAGTCCCTCTCCAGCTTTCCTGTAGGAAAGGTACTTAAAGGCCCCCTTTAAGTACCAGAAGGCTGCTCTAAGGTCTCTCTGGAGCCTTCTCTTCTCTCTGAACAGCCCCAGCTCTCTCAGCCTCAGCGCTTCATCTTTCACAGCACTGCTGGCCAACCTTGTGATGCCTAAGTCAAAACTCCAGACTGTGATATTTTCAGCTGCTGCGCCTCCTGGCTGTCTCTCCACTGGTGTAACCCATCTCCTCCCCAGCATGCCAGTCCCTGAGCCCACCTGGGGTCCAGCTGCGGCTGCCTGGTGCCCTGCTCTCTGCCAGCACCCCAAAACACCGTTGCCGCTGGGGCTGCCCTCTCTTCCCCCAGGTCAGCAAGAACATGATGCTGAGAAGGATGCATGAATGTTATTTCCTGGAAAATAGACAGCAACGCTGCTCGGCTAACATCAGGACTTACTCAGAAAGCATGGTGGCAGACACATGGATATTTAGACAGAGCCACAGAAAAGGGACACAGCTCCTTGCCTGCAGAATGACTCCCCAGAGTAATGGTAGCAGTGGCGCCGTTCCTTTGCATCACTTCAACACTTTTCAAGAACACTGCTAATAACAAATCTGTTCTGCCATTTAAACTCGGTGCTAGAAATCCTTCAGGAATGGAAGTTGCGGTGGGAGTTTGCTTTGCAAATAGTTGCGGTAATACCACTTAGGAAGATGGAACGGGCAGAAGGCTGGTGTGGGACACATACGACACAAACCTGCAGATTTTAAGTTCACCCACTGTTTCAATTTAAAAAAAAAAAAAAGCTTTTTAAGCAAACAGTTACTTAAGCATCTTTAGTATTTCTTTGTTGGCAGAACTGAAATGAGATCTGAAGCTCGCAATGAGTCCCTAAAATCTTGTCATTTATCCCACATGCCTGGGGCTACAGCACGCACAATGAGTGTCTGTCATTTCTGTGGACTTTGCTGTGATAAATATAATGGCCCCGGCTCTTATTTGTATTAATGCCATATTAGTGTCAAGGGGTCATAAAGTGAATTCTGTTTCTTATCAAGGTTTAGGAGCATAGAAAATAGCGAAGCAATCATAGACAGGCACATAGTGATTGTCTCCCTGTTTTCTGAAGAAAAACATAAAATGGAGAAGAAGAAAAATGTGGATTTGCTGAATTCTGATCATTAAGCTGGAAAAAATACAATGCTGTATTTACTCAGAGCATTTAAGGATAGATGGTATCGCTAGGCCATGTAATCTAATCTCCCGCACATCACAAACCGTTAACATTCACACAGTCCTTCCTTTATCAGGTGTCATCCCTTGAGTTTAACTAACGCTTATTTTCAGAAAGCCAGTTATTGTGCTTTTGAAGGCCGATATAAACGAAGAATTTGCTGCTTTTATTAGCAGCTTGTTCCAGTGACTAATCTCAGTCTTAAAATGCATGCCTTTTCTGCAGTTTGAAGCAGTCTAGCTTCCCTTTTTCACATTGCCTGTTACACTTTTCCTTGCTAAATTAAGAAGCCTATTAATTTCCAGTATTTCCTCCCTGGGAAAATACTGATGTATTTTAATTGGATCACATGCCAATTTTTTTTAATTTGGGGGGGGGAGTGGAGAGGAAGTGGGTTGGGTGGGCTTTTTTTTTGATAAAATAAACAGTTTATATTATTTTTATGCTTATTCTGTGAGGCATTTTCTGAAGTTTAATATAACTTGCATGATTCGTTAAATTTGCTGGTGTCTTTAAAGACTATATATCGACTATAAATAGTTTATCAAAATTATAAATGAAGGGGTTTTTAACCCTCGATTTAGCTGAACTTACTTTCCTAGCTGTTTTACATGTTTACATTGTTTAAAGTTGACACTTCTTTTCATCATTCTTTTAATTCCATCATAATATTCTGATTCATTGATGTTGAGACAATTTGCAAAACTGGGCTATTAGAGGAAGAAATGAGTAATGTATTGGACGATTCATTGTGGACTGGCTTTATTTTTGGTTTCTCGATGATTTTTTCTCCCCTTTCTTGTGTGGACAGCACTTATCCAACCAAAGAAAGTACTAGTGATATTAATAGCAATGGATCTACATTAATCCAACATGGTGCAAGACAAGCCCACTTCCAGAAGGAAACTTCAGTCAAGCATTTTGGAAGGTAAAGGTTATGGCTCATGAGGAATATTCTTTGTTCTCTCTGCTTTCAACTAGGATGTCCACTAGTACCCCAGCTACTCTTTGACTCTCTCTGACTCAAGCTGTACTCTGACAGTTAGCATCAGGCTCTAGTAAATGCTCCTTTATTAGTGCTTTGAAAATCCATTTCTAGTCCATTAAAGTAAACCTGGAAGTGCCCTGTGTCTTCTCTGTAGCTGGATAAACACAACATAGTCAATTAATGTTTCACGAATAGGGACACTAGGTTTTTCCAACCCCAAATATGCTAATTGATGTTACTTTCCTCATTAGAGAAAAGTTACTTGGCGTAGACTGCAACCAACCAGGAGCAAAGCTGCTCTCAGTGATTTTTCTGCTTGGCCATTGCCCACGTTGGTGGGCTGGAGCAGGGAAGAGGGGCAATTGCAGCCTTGGGGAAGAAGATATTTTCTCATGTCAGTTTTCACGTTGTGACAGTTCATCCTGACTTTTAGCACAAGTTTTCATGCTCAAATTGTACTTTTTTCTTCTCATATGAAA
>VZSF01006338.1:15437-112012 GCA_013398295.1 Chionis minor
TCTCCTCCCGCCGCGGCTCTCCTCGGGCCGCCGCCTGCCTGCCTGCCTGCCCGCCCGCCCGCCGCCTCCCCCCCGAAATTGTTCCCCTTCCGCCAGCGGCGAAGTGCAAGTGCTGCGCCGGAGGATGCGGCCGTTGTCGCTGGATGGAGGGAGTCGGGCACTTTTGGCATCATGGAGGTGGGGAGGAGAGAGGGGCCCGCAGCGGAGGGCTCGTCCCGGTGGGGGAGGGCGCCCTCGGGGGCGGCCGGTTTTACGGCCAGAAGTGACAGGGCGCCTGACGGCCACCGCGGAATGACTGCAACTTTCTCCTGTCCTCCATCACGCCTTGGATGATAATATTTTTCTCCTCCCTCCCCTGCTCCTCCCCTCTTGTGTTACACCGACAGCGACAGCAGGGTGTTGTGGGTGTTTGCAGGGAATATCTGTATGAAGGTTATGAGCAAACAAGTCCCTTCGCTCTTCCCTTTCGGGTATTGTCTCGTTTTCCTCCTTGCGTTGAAATGCCTTGCCACAAGATGTAGCAGTTATACAGCTAGTGAATTGCTGGGCGCTTTTAGCTAAAATAACTACTTGCTGAACGCCGGTTAGTGGCGGAGGAGAACTTTTATAGACGGGTACTTGCATACCGAGCAGTTGTATAATTTTACTCGATTTGCCCCAGTTTAATGAATGCCATGTAGCGTTTCTTGTAGCGTCTGCAAAACGTCATCGCCCAAGCAGGAAACTTGCTAACTTAAAATAGAAATAACAGTGAAAACGGGGAGTCTTTGTTTTTCAAGTCTTCCTGTAGCTGCTTGCTTGCTCGCTTGCCTTTTTTGTTTTGTTTTGTTGTTGTTGATAAGCGATGTGAAGACGTGGTAACAGGGATTCGACATCCTGCAAACGTATAACGCCGTCCGCGTCTCTCCATTTTCCACGCCAGCAGTTGTCAGACTCGTATCACTCCGTGTCACTTTTGCACACGCTCCTGCAGGTAGATTGACATGAAATGCTCCACAAAATATCTGGAAAGGAATTATGGTATATGTTAAAGGTGCTGAGTAAAGTGGCAGGCATTTTGTGCTCGTCTTCTCTAGGAAGCCGGAGCTCTTAGAAAAACAACCACCACCAGCCAAATCTATAGTTTTAAGTTTATCAAGAGTAGCTTTCTTCAGTGTTGCAACACTTGTTATGAATATGCACGCACACAATATTCACGTAGAAGGTATACGTGAGGTATTTTTTGGATGTATTTCAGATACCTGGCATACAAGCCTGAAATGGTTATTGCAGCACAACTTGTGTTTATTTTAAAGAAAAATGGTGTTCCTCAAGTATCTCTAGGCAATTCTATGCAGTTAATTTTTAATGGGGTGCTGCTGCTTTTTACTTTTTTTATTTCTTGCAACTCATGCTGATGAATTCTTCTGGGTACTGTAATTTACATCCTCTTAATACAGATTCAGGGGTTACAGAGTAATCAGGACGCTGGTGTGTGCTTGGTACTGTAGTGTACTGTGTTTGCATGGTGTTCCCGGGTCATGATAGTTGTGCGTCCCTACGAGGTAGTTCTCTTTGAAAATCTGCAGAAGCTGCCAGCCATGCTTGGGTTTGTATTTTGCGTTCATGCTCATGGGATGTTACTAGCATGCCTTGCTTTACGTGTGTACCTTTTACAATGAAGTATCTTTCCTGAAAGCCCCGAAATATAAATATGTCGGTATGTTTGTAGACATGGGCTTATACACGTGAAAGAATGATGGCGGATCAAACTCGTCAGCGTGCAGTATTTGCAGTGCGGTGTATTTATAGGAGTTGGTGCTGCCATCGATTCTGAACTTGTGATACCTTGTGATGTTAACAGAGGTTACGAGCTCCGGAGCCATGCACGAGGCTGCCGGACCATACTGGATCGGGGAGCTGCGTTACTGCTAACGCCTGTGCTGGTTTGGAGTGGGTAATATTCCCAGATACGATGCATTTGGTGCTTGGGCTGAGCTTGTGGCCCGGCCTGGCCCTTCTGATTAGAGGATTTGAATCCTTTTGTTTGGCTTCTGTGACAGTTGTCCACTTTGCCTTCGGATGCGCAGGCCTTAACCGAGCGCATCGTGTGGGCTGTGGTTTATCTGAGCTATACCTGTGCTTCACTGTGAATGCTTGGCATGAATCCACATCTCTCATATAGGCTTCTAAAGGTTCAGATTTATTAAGAACAGAAACCTCCAGCACCCTGATTTAGGAAGTCCTAAAAATATTCTCTGAAGCTCTAATATGGAAAAGCAAAAAGAAAAGCTCTGGCATAAATAACTGTTGCACAAAGTTGTTTGTTTGTTTGTTTGTTTGTTTGCATAAAAAAATGCAATGCCTCGATAGTATCAAAAAGGCATTACTTGGGAAATACAGGTGAAATTAAAGAAAATAAGTAGTCTTTTTTGAAACACACTACAGCATTTCAGCAACAATTTTTGTTGGGTTTTATCTTCTATATCTTGACTTGCAGGGGCATCAGGGCTTCAATGTATGGATTTAAATTTATGGCTTAAGGTTTTACACTGGAAGGACTGGGGTGGGCTTCAGTGCAGTTGTATCCGTACACTTTTATTGTATTTTATTGTATTGTATGTAATGTCTCTTGTTTGCATTGTAGTATAACTTGTAAATGTCTGTAGTTCTGTCAATTGTTTTATATGCCAGTAATTTATGTGTGGGATGTGTGGTCACTTATTCAAGAGCCCTGCAGTAGATGCTATCAGGAATTTAGGAGGACTGTTATGCAGTATTATTTTACACACAGTATGTGATTGTGTGGCTAAGTCTTGTGCCACAGCTCATGTAACTGCAATCGCACAACTTCATGTTTTGAATTTCTTGACTTGCGATTGCTTTATGCGTGTAACTAGAAAGACCAAAGCACAGAGCTGGAAAGTGCTGTTTTGTAAATGGGGGGTGCTCAGGCTAATGCAGACAAGACGGAGGGACAGACGATATTTTGGGAGATACATGTGAGTATCTTGGAATGGCTTCTCATTTGAGGTTGGGGGCAGTGCCACAGTGCCTGGTAGTCAAGCATGATGCTTTGCAAGTTGTTTTTCGTGTGTGCTGTTGGCTTTGAACACTTCACTAAAAGCAAAACAGAATGCCAAATACGACTTTGAATTACTGCGACAGGAGTATGAATTTCGGTTTTCAAATCTGAGCCCAAATGAACGTATGATGACAAAATGGTAAATAAACTCACGACATGTATTTCTCTCCTCTTTGAAGAGCTGATGTTGCAGGTGTGGCAAATTTTGTTGGTGACTTTTTTTAATTTGATAAATACGTATTATTTGTTTTTATTGTTACATAAATGTTATTGTAGTTGTCAATCTGAGCATAAAGGTACAGTTTATTTCCTCGAGTTTCTAGTCTAGAAAATGTTTCTAGATGCTGGGTTGTGTCGCATATGCTACGCATGGTATATTAGTCCATGAACATGAAAGCTGCCTGATCTTATCCAAACTGCCAGGGTTGGGGGTTTTTTTGTTGTTTGCTTGTAGTGTAAAAACTTATCTGCTTTATTTGCTTAACCACTAAGTTCTCAGCAAGTTTGTTGGTTTTTATCATTCAACTGTAGATTGAGATTTTTGCGGATTTGGCTCGTTTATGTGGGAGCAGAGAAGAATGGGAACATTCGCATTTAAAGATGATGGTGTATTTTTACTTAGAATGAGCACAGCAATCATAAAAGGTTATTTAGACTGGCTGTAGCGCGAGCAGGTGTTGTGTAAGACTTTATGTTGTTCCACTGATACGCACAGATTCTAGCTTGTGATGTTATTGCTGGTTTTGTTGCAGATGTGTTTCTCATAGTGAGCTGATGCTTATGCCAAATTCCCACAAGATTTTATAGCATGCCCAAATGAGACATGGGAAGAGATGACCTTTTTTTTAATATGAGCCCTTGTTTGAATCTGGTTTTCTAAAAGGCAGGTGCTGCAGAGAATATAGCGAATCAGTATTTGGGTGATTGTTTTGTTTTAATTCTGTTTTAACTTGCCTAGAATGGAATTTCCCATTAATGTATTCCATTTTAAATTGAGAGAGAATCAATATCTTTAAGGGCAGGCTGTATTTATTTATTATTATCTCCATTCAAATTAAAAGCTTGTTATTTCTCTCATTCTGTTTTTCCCTATAGGCGGGGTTTTTTGCTTTTTCTTTTAGCAAGTGAAGTTTTTTCTTCAGCAAGCTGAAGTAAACTTGCTCATTATTAATAACTCTGGTCTGCAATTAGTCTTGACACTTTGGATTTTCTTAGAGCCTGGTAATCCTAAATGATTGCAAAATACTGTTGGGACTCCTGAGAAAGGCTACTGTGCCTTTGTTATACGTGCATCACTGTCAAAGTTAGGTCTATAGAGTTCTGCTACTGGAAGAATGGATATTCCAGAAATATGACAGACTTAAATAATCTTTTATTCTTTCTGTGTTCTTGGTGTAAAGTTGTGTTTTGAAGTAGTACTTGCTCCCAATCCAGATTACTCACATAATAAATTTCTTGCCCCCATGCTGAGTTTTTTACACAAGAAAATGTTGGGAGTTAGTAAATTGTGTTTATGTGGTACAGTATTTCCTGAACTGTGTCTCCCCTAAAACTTAAAAGCACACAAGGAGGGGACAAAAAGCTTTGTCTTTATGAACTTTCTGAACTTTCTCTTTGGCTTGGTGTGTTTTGGCTGTAAAAGAGAAAAAGGGGAAATTCGGTTTACCGAGTTGCTCTGAGTGGAGGTGAAGGTGGGCAGAGGAAGAAGAGCGGTCAGAGTTTCTGTTGGGAATGCCGGTGCTCCAGTTGTGATCGCTGGAGTGCGGTTAAACAGAAGCTGGCCACCATAATACAGCCCAGTTTCTTGGGTGGACTTGCAAGTGGAAAACTTGTGACAGTTGCTGAAGATAACAAGGGGCCAGCACTGCACTTTATGTTCAGTACTTAAGGATCGAGTTTGGTGGCAGTAGAGAAGGTTTAGTGATTATCAGAAGGTATTTTGGCTCCTGCATTTCCCTTCGTCTTGACTTCATCCTTGCTGAGATGCTCTGTTTGGGATAGAAACTAAGGGTCTGCTTCCTTCGCAGGCACCGTCTCTCCGGAGGTCTTAGTCCTTTCTTTCGTTCCTGAGCAGAGTGTCGGGATATGCCAGCTGAAAAATCCTGGCATCCAGCCTTCCTCTGGGGAAGATGTGGTAGGTGGCGGGAACATGAATGCTTCTAAGCTTTGAGTGACCTCAGTCAAAACGAGTCCCCGAAGAGTGGAGCAGAAGGGCTTAAGTGGGGTTGGACATGCTGAAGATTGACGGGGGAAGGCTGGGGCTACGCGAGCCTTCGGGGGTCGGTCCGTGCTGGAGGGATTGACTGAAATCAGGGTGATTATATTACTAATTTTAATCATGACTTAAATCAGCGAGCAGGAAATCCTGATTAAATAATTGTTTTTAATTTTATTTTGCGTTTGGGCTTAATTATTTTTCCTAAAGAAAAGTTGATTCTAATTGGTCTAATTTGATCATGCCTCTTGCTAGGCAGGAGAGTACACATCTATCTATATGCATTTATTTAAGTAGTTATGCAGCTTAGATTCTTAAGATTTAAGAAACATAATTCCCCATGCTTTAGACAGCTTTTAGCTAACTTTATTAGCTAAATAAAACGAATCCTAATTGTGCTGGATACACAAGAAGAAACAAATGTATGCAAGTGTGTTTTGCAGTTAAACCAGATTAAGTAGAATTGTCTGTAGTTTGTGAAACGAGTCGGTTATTTCTGGTCACCGCACCTTGCGAGATTCGGAGTTAATAGAGCAAATCCAGTCACCGTGCCTTCTTGTTCAGCGTTTGGAAAAGAAGCCAGGCTTTCTTGCTTTTCAAGTTGTCCATTGCTCTTTAGTGGTTCTGAGTGAACCAACTGTTGAAGTGGTTGGACAAACAAAAATGGCAGAGGCAGTTGCTAGCGAAAGCTGGTCGAGTGCTTCAGAGCTCCAATTCAGGTGGCTCAACGGCGGCTTCCAGTGATGTGAGGGTTTGGCTGTCAGCAGAACATTAAAGTTTATATCATTTGAATGTATTTTTTCCCTTGTATGAATTTAATAGATCATAAACTTTTAAACCTCACCATAGATCTGTATCGCTCCAAGTTTAGCTTAAATGTTTAACGCTGGAGCGTACTTTTAAAGTACACAAATAAGAAAAATTATCCACCCGGCGCTCTAAAGGCCTTTTTAGCTTTAGCTGGAGAGGCTCTGAGGCCAGCAAGTGTCCTCCAAGGATTTGCAGAGAAAGCTAGGGATTGTTGGATGATTACAGAACTGTGACGGGAATCTGGTAGCTTTGGAATGGAAAACTTAATTTACTGGAGCTTTTACGTGAAACAACGTCACGGAGAAGGTTGGTATTCCCTGGGACCGCCTCTATTTACTGAGAGATGACAGCAGGAGCATTAAGCAGTGTATCTTGCCTCATCATATCTGCACAGTTTTAAGTGGGTGGAAACTTAAAGGCTGCAGTGCTTTCTTTATAACGTCCTTAAGAACAAAGCACTCTGCACTTCAGATTTTAAGAGATGAGGATGGTGGTAAGAAACTCCAGAGTGCCTTTTACAGGAAGTGAAGCCTGACCATAATTAGTGGGGGATTGGCAAGTAGTAGATTCCCTTTCTTAGGACTTCTAATACAGCTATACTTATAAGAGAAAGGGAAGAAAAATAACTCCTTTGAGGAAAACCAGGAAATCTTGATTTTTTTAGAAAAATCCACTGTATGATGTCACATGCACACAACCTGTAGATATTTAAGTAATTTTATGACTGTACCTTGAGCTCAGATCATATAGATGCTTCTGGCGCTGTTCTGCAGCTGTAGTTTCCGGTGGATTGCAAATATTTATTTATCTATTTATTTTGTAAGTAATAGAACTTCTGAATTATATACGTAAGGGCAAACTGGAAAGTAACATTAAATATAAAAATAAATATTGAAGTTGCTCTTCATAACTCTTGTAAGTCTGAAAGAATATAATTTAGATCCTGGTCTCCACTCAGTGGGTCTTTGATGCACTTGGGATCCCGCAGCTTTAACAGCAGAGGTGTTTCCCATTTCTCTTTTCAACCACTGAACTCTTGGAGCTCTTGATTTTACAGGGACAAGTTTGGATGAGGCTACAAGTAGTGTTTCAGATACCTCTTTCTTTCATTGCTGTGGCTTAGGCTAATCAGGCATAGCTCTATTTGTTAAGTATTATGTTTTCTAGTTAATGCTGTGTTCTGATAGGTTCCACAGTTTTGTCCCAATTTTGCAGCTGTACTTCAGCTGTTGCCTTTTTTTTTTTTGGGTGCCCTAATACCTTCTTTCTAGCTATTTTGGTCCTCAGGGAGGTTGAGGATTTTGCTCTTTCTTAGCTTATTCCTAGTAAAAAGAATGTAAGAAGTAGTGTCCTTTAAGTTGATATTTTCATTATAAAGCAATTGAAAAACAAAATCCACACATTATTAATAATATTCTCTATAACATCACTAGAAACATGTATTTTTAAATTAATATATACAGAATTATAGTTGAAAATGTTTATTTGTTTAGACTGGACAAATTTTTTTGGTTGACACTGGTGACTTACAGCAAGCTTTATATTTTTCTAAGTGACATCATTATGAAGACCAACCTTATTTGCACAGACGAGATTATAATGAAACCAGTTCTCTAAATAAATATGTTGTTTGTATGGTGAAAAACTGAGTAACTTTGAAATAGCTTTGTTTTTTATCTTTTACAAATATTGTTAGTTTATGTAGGAAAACATTTTGCAGGTATTATGCTGAAGACCTTAATTTATTGGCAAATTCTTTTAGTCTTGATGAGTAATGATCTGTTTCTAACAGTTCTGTTAAAAGTTGTATTAAAAGGTGTATCAGAAGTTTTGGACCTTTTCAAAGTAAAAGTCCTTTGTTATTGCTAAGGTATATCCAGGAAAGTGTCCTGCTTCCCATTCCCAGCTCTTTTGTCCCCCCTGGTATATTCCCGTCACCAGCCAGGTGGGAACTTACACTGCAGTGAGAAGAGTGGTGGTGGTCTAGGTGATGTAATTATCTTCATAAAGTAATTATTTGTTGTTGTTTTAGTTGTGGTAGTGGTGATTATAGATTATTAAGAGTAGATTTATCCTATTAGTCACTAGCGGTTTTGTTTGGGTTTGGTTTTTGTTTCTTTTGCAAGTCAGTTACTCATTGAACTGGCTGTTTGGGAGTTGTTGCTGTGTCTTTGGTACACATTTTAGAAACTTCTTGATTCTCAGTGTTGCATTTTAATTTCAGTAGTTTTATTCACATCACTGAACTATGGTAAAAGGCTATCTTGCAAGTTTTCTACAAGCTTTAACTTTGAATAAAGTGGAGTAATTCTTGTTATAGTACCTTTCTTTGCATTTAGTATTATGAAGGGCCATTAGGAGGAGTGGGATTTTCATATTTTAAAGTTACTATAGGATGCAAATGGAAGTAATTCTGGAAGATGCAAGTTTAGAATTTTTAAATGAGATACAAAAGGTACTTTTGGCTGTGCATGTTATTGCCTCAGTATGTGATTGCTTTTTGTGAAGTTCATTGCCTATTTAATTTACCTCTACTTATATAATCAGATTGCATATTACCTCTTTCTAATTAAATTGTATTATTAAATGATTGTGCTACTAATAATGCCTAAGAGGGGTAACACCAGTATTCAAACTATGAAAGGCAAATACCATGGTCTTTGCTTCCTTGTTAGGTGGTATTTTGTATTCTGCATTCATAGATCTGGTTTTTCTCTCCCAGTCCCTTGTGTGATATATGTTGTCACGTTCAGAATGTCCAAGTGGTTAGTATCAAGGAAGAGGCAATTTTATATATCATGCATATACACACTTTTTATGTAGACACAAAATGCATGTGTGAAGTCTTGATGAGCTGTCTGTGTAGTCATTAGGAATACTAATGTTGTTGTTAGGACCTCCCATCCCCCATAGCAGTCTCATAAACAAGTTAAGCTCACAAAAAAACTTCTGCTTTTTAGTAAAAATGTTCTAAATTCCTGTTGTCTGCTGTTCCATACTTAAAAACTTGTTTCATTTTTTCAGATATGTAATTTTGTTAAACCTGCTGATGAGTATTGCAGATGATATAAGATTTGGCTGCTCGTTTTGCCATATCTTGAGTTTCAGTTTTTTTATATGGCTGTTTGCTTTTAAACAGAAGTCTAGAAACATGTGGAGTTCACAAAAAAGCAGAGTCTGGTTGTGTATTAGATTAATATATTAATATTATATTTCTTGGTTTTTTCTTCCTATTTGTTATACTTGCAACATATATCATAATTTGGGAGTGAAACATTGAAGCTATGACAAGGAAATAATTTCCAGTAAATGACCTTAATAGTGGTATTTTCTCCCCCCCACCCCGTGTTGTGTGATTGAAAGTTGACCTGATTTGTTCTCCTGGCTAAATCGCAACATGCTGTTCTCTACCGAGCTTTTCACTTGTTTTTCTCTTCTAGAGAAGTGCAAACAACAGGCACCAGTCTCTGCCAGTGTCTGACACCACCTTCCTGCTGTTTTCCTTAAATCTCTCTATTCCTTCAAGTTTGTTCATACAAAAAAAAGAGCGAGAGAGAACTTACTATTTTTACCCTTTTTTTTGTTGTTGTTCTTGCAGCTTTGAAATCACATCTTTCTAAGGGGAGCAAGCGATGAGGCAGCAGTCCCAGCGACTGTCAGGAGTTGCAGAATGTGGCTGTGTGCCACCATCCCTATGGCTCTCCGGGTGGGGTGTGTGCTGTCTCCTAGACCAGGTCCTTTGGCCTGCCTCCTCCCACCCCTGGTTTCCATTCGTGACTGGTGCAGGCCCATAAGGCTGACCTCCAGTCTTGCCCTGGTCCTCTGCTCACCCTGAGCTTCTCTGAACTGTCGTTTTGCTCCTCAAATCACAGTCCCCCTGCTCAGCTTTCATTTGTGCGCAGTTGATTTTGCTGAAGGGGAGGGTAAATCTTTGATAAAAGGAGAGGGTCGATGCGGTAGAATCAGGACCCTTCCAGATGTTCAAGTGTTGACCGCCGGCACTCAGCTGGAGTCACACTGGGTGACACAGTTGTGTAGGGAGGTAGCTGGGAGCCTGTCGTGTCCCACGGCATGTCACCAGGCGGGGGCTCTCCCACTGCAGAGCTGGCAGCAATGGAGAATGCTCCATGCACGTAGGAGTTCACAGTGTCTAGAAAGACTGGAGGGGAATGTTGACTGAGCTTGGGCGTCAAAATTCTGCTTGACCACCTGTTAACACTTGAGAAAAAGTGAAGTCCAGTTTTAAGATTGTTGTGGATGAAGGTCCAAATGAGGGATTTTTGGGAAACAACAGATCTTGTTACTACTTTTTTAGTCTTTAATAATGGGAATTCTTCGTGTTTTTCAGGTTTAAGTCAAGACAGGTCATTACAATTGCTTTTTGTTACATCCATTGAGTCATAGAATCTATTCAATGTGATCAATTGAATCAATTCTAGTGATAACTACCAAAATAGGTAGTGTGATGAGCTGTTAGGGATGTAAATGGGGTGAACTGTTATTTTCCTAACAGTTATACCAAAGCCTGCATGGTGTACTCAGTCATTTGTGTTTGCACGTGCCACCTCTTCCTTGGAAGTTTTTCTGTGCGTAGACTTGTTGCCATGCGTTTGTGTTGACTGTGGCACTGTGCAGCACCGGCAGGGCCAGTAGGGCGGCCTCTGGCTTGCCTTTTTGTTCCCTGGGAACTGCTGTTGGCGAAACTTTCTCTTTCCTGATATGTTTTTCTTCAGTTGGTTTTACTAGTTCTGATGTTTCAGCTGCCTTTTCATTGCTGAGGTAGATAGCCCGGGAGAGCAGCGGGCCTGGGTCCACTGGGACAGGGAGTGTGGTGCGTGCACGTCTACAGGCTCACTGGGGTTTTGACCTTATCTGACTGTACAAGCACTGGTCTCATTGGGACTGTCTGCCTTTTCTGAGTAATGGAGGTAAACCTGGCTCGGTTCTGCATCCTCTAATGTTTCCCACAGCATTCTCCTGGAGGAACTGGCTGTGCAGGGCTTGGATGGGCATACGCTTCACTGGGTAAAAAACTGTCTGGGTGGCCAGGTGGTGAATGGCGTGAAGTCCAGTTGGTGGCCCGTCACAAGTGCTGTTCCGCAGGGCTCAGTATTGGGGCTGGTTTTATTTAATATCTTTATCAACGACCTGGATGAGGGGATCAAGTGCACCCTCAGTCAGTTTGGAGAAGACATTGAGTTAGGTGGGAGTGTTGGCCTGCTTGAGGGTAGGAAGGCTCTACAGAGGGGTCTGGACAGGATGGATCAGTGGGCCCAGGCCAATGGTATGAGGTTCAGCAAGGCCAAGTGCTGGATCCTGCACTTGGGTCACAACAACCCCAAGCAACGCTACAGGCTTGGGGAGGAGTGGCTGGAAAGCTGCCCGATGGAAAAAGACCGGGGGGTGTTGGTTGACAGCTGACTGAACACGAGCCAGCAGTGTGCCCAGGTAGACAAGAAGGCCAACAGCATCCTGGCCTGTATCAGGAATAGTGTGGCCAGCAGGACCAGGGCAGTGATTGTCTCGCTGTACTTGGCACAGGTGAGGCCCCACCTCGAATGCTGTGTTCAGTTTTGGGCCCCTCACTACAAGACAGACATTGAGGTGCTGGAGTGTGTCCAGAGAAGGGCAAGGAAGCTGGTGAGGGGTCTGGAGAACAAGTCTTATGAGGAGCAGCTGAGGGAACTGCGGTTGTTTAGCCTGGAGGAAAGGAGGCTGAGACCGTATGGCTCTCTACAGCTACCTGAAAGGAGGCTGTAGCAATGTGTGCTTCTTTTCTCCCAAGTAACAAGCGATAGGACAATAGGAAAAGGCCTCAAGTTGTGCCAGAGAAGATTTAGGATGGATATTGGGAAAAATTTCTTCACCGAAAGGGTTGTCAAGCACTGGAACCGGCTGCCCAGGGAAGTGGTGGAATCACCATCCCTGGAGGTATTCAAAAGACATGTAGGCAGAAGTGATGCTAAGGGACATGGTTTTGGCGGTGGTAATGGTTGGACTCCATGATCTTAAAGGTCCCTTCCAACCTCGACAGTTCTGTGATTCTAAGTCCATTACAGATTTGTTCATAGATTTATGCGTCTTTTAAAAAAATCCCCCTTGTGATTAGCTTGGTTAGCTTTAGTTACCCCCAAAGTCAGGAGTATGAAAGCAGACGTGTTAAGTGTATGCTGGGTGAAACACATCATGATTTGTCAGCCATTGGTAAGTGTGTTGCTCCATCCTAGTAGCACTGGCTGTTCTGTCTCTGTCAAGTTGGCTGTAGGAAGTCAGCTCCAGGAAGCCTGCTTCAGCCATCCAGGGGATTTCATGGTCCTCCCCTGCCTCTGGTGTGAGCTATTTTAAGGAGAACTAACCTTGTCAGTCACGGAAGAGACCTTGGATCACAGTTGGTTTTGCTTAAGTTGTGGCTACAGTGGTCTCCAGAAGCTAGTGTGGCATCCTTTTCCTTTGACTAAGAAGAAATGTGGTTAGTTTTGTAGGGCAGCAAGTACTACACGTCTGAGTGTTTAAGTGCTTCTACATGGTGGGTGATGTTAATTACACATAAGTATTTTTACTGATGTCTTGAAATATGTTTTGAATGTATACCTGAAAAAATAAGATTTTTTGATTTGCAGTGTCAAAGACTTATAACTCTGCCCTTTCCAAATTTCTCGTTGCCCTCAGGACTTTAACTGCGTTTATGTTACAAAATTTTATTCACGTGATCACAGACTTTGTTCCGTGAAGTCTGTTCTTTGCTCATCCTGCAAGATGGGCAGGTCTCAGGAAGGGACTGTGTTGAAAGGAACGATAATCCCTTCTTTCTTTCTTCTAAAACTTGAATGAAACTGATAGTATAGCAGAAAAGAAAGCTGGTTTAAAATTAGGCGATGAGCATTGGGTAGGAGAAACGGCTGTAATGCAGATTTCTTTAATGATAATGCTGAGTAACACTAAAACTGAATTTTTGACATGATTACATAGGATGTTTCTTTGTCAACTGGGTGTGTGCTGAATTTTTAAAAATGTTCAGTACACTAAGTTGCAACTGAATTTAATGTATACTGTTAGTATCAATCGGCTTTGTAGCTGTGCTGTAGGAAGGATGAGTACAAAGTTGAAAATATTTTTTCCCCTTGATCTTTCACTGATTCATGTGTGATTTCATACAAGTCTCATTTTTTCCCTATCTGTAGAATGGGAGCGATGCTTCAAGGTCCTAAGAAAATGTAGGTGTAGTCATGAACATGTCAGCTTTGTGTGTGCCTGTGTTATTTATCTATTTAGAGCCATATTCCGAGAGGCTTCATCCTACAAGGGGCTTAAGAGAAAATGAATCTCTACCCCTATTCAGTGAAGCTTGGATTGTCTTGTTAGTTCAGAGGCTGTTGGTTGAGTTGTAAATTTAAAAACCAAACCAAAACTAAACCAAAAATGCACGAAAACCTAAGGTGCTGCACCTAGTTGGCTGATTCTTTGAGCACCACCTAGCCTCTAGATAGGGTGCCCACAAGAGATAAATGGTAAGCCATCTCGCAGGCAGCATGGCCCTGCTCAGACAGGGGGCAGGTACCCAGTTGCATGAGCTGCCTGCTGGTGTGGTGTTTTCTCACGAAGCTTGTGATTCTACTAAGTTTCTTAATGCAATTTTTTTTTAATTTCAGTTTTTAGTATTTTTTGTGCTTTGTGTGCCATGCAGGTATTTTCAAAGGAGGAAATTGACAGTGTTATTTTGGGGTTAATACCTTTCTTAAAATGGTGTAGTTCAAAAGCCAAAATAGTTCATGAGTCTTGTGGTTATAGTTAGAAGTGAATTTACTGTCCCAGTTTAATTTTAGAGATGTAATAAGCTTTTTTTGCATGTTTGATGTTAAACTGTGGCCTCATGTAAGTAGGTGGCAGTTGAAGTTCTAATCGACCACAATGCTATGAGTGAAATAGATTAACTTATTTGTCAAGACTTAGTATTTTTTGTTTGATTTCTTACTTGTAGCATGTTCCTCACCGTGTAATGATGAAAACAACATAGATCAGGAGTTACGTACTGCGATAGGCAGTTTACGTCCTGTGTGCTCCAGGGAGCAGAGTGCTTGCAGTGGTCAGTGGGCTGTCTGCACTGGGAAGATTTTGAAGATCAGGAGGGCAGAAATGGCAGTAGGAGCTACAGAGGTAAGGAGATTAGGAAGTTCAGGGAATTAGCAACTGAAACATTCTCCTATTGACACAAATACAGCTTTCAAATACCAAATGACTGGTATTATAACTCACATATGAAGTGAAGTGAGGTGAAGATATGCTGATTCTATGAAATTGTTGGGGGGGGGGGGTGTGCGTGGTGTGTTGGGCTGCCTTTCTGCCCTTCAGGTAACTTCCAGAAAAATTTATTTGGGGAAAAGGTGCACAACTTGTATTTGTTCTTCATGGTTTACTTTTTCTGAGGAGTGAGGGTGAGAACCAAAAACCCTGTGGGAAGGGGCATTGCTAGCTCTCTTCCTGCTCGGTAGGCGACCTCTGCTTTTAACTTCCTTTTCACTCCTTCCTTAGATAGCAGAAACTACTGTTTATTTTTGACACGTGCAGAAGGCCTGTGCCATTTTAAATTCTTGCAGAACAGCCATTTCGTGGACTTGAGCGTTCAGAGCTCCCAGTTTGTTTCCTTATAACTGAATGCAGCAAATGAAATTTGCTGTACTTTCTAGTGTTTCTCTAGGTAGATATTTCTTCTTCAGGACTGCTCCAGGCTTTTAGTGATTTTCAGCATAGAAACAGGTAGAGATGGAAAGTAGTGAGCTTTTGTTCGGAGTGTAATGCATTTTTTGAGAGTATCACAAAACTGGTGTTATCTTGTGACCTGTTGGTCTGCATCACCAATAAGTGACCCATGAACTTGCAGTGTGCTTCTCCTTGCTCACTGCCTCTTCCTCAAAGGGATAGGGAGCGTTTGGTTTTGCCACAAATGAAGCTGAAATGGGCAAATTCTGCTTCTCTCCTTCTATTTGGTTACCTTTTTACAGAGCTGCCTGGAAGCAACAGTAATTGCTGCAGATTCGTCTACACGGAGATGAAAAGGGAGCTGGTAGAGATATCTATAGCTGCAGCATATCACCTGCATGTGTGCAGCCTAGGCTGTATTAGTTTTTATCTTGCTTGACACAATGTTGAGTTGAAGGCAGATGTTTGCTACCTAGGACGACAATCTTCTTCTGGTCCTGCCACAGACGTCTCACATAACTTTGGCCAAGAGATTAGGTGCTTTCTCTAAAATACAAATAGGCATTTCTTACCTTGTAGGGGGATTATAAGCATAAACGTCTTCTCTGTGTATTGTATGTTTATTTATTGATTGTAGTAGTGGTACAGTGCAGTGCAAGAACACTGATAGTGCCCTATGGGACACTAACAAGGACTTTTTACATTGGATTGACTGAGGATCCAGTAGACTAAAGCAGCCCAAAGGGGTGCCATCATATTTTCTTCTAATCTTTATTCTAACTTGGTAGCATACAATTATAAAGCAATGCATTTAGTATAGTTTTTCCTTAACCGGAACATTGTTCTTAACTCTGAAGAAAGAAAAGTTGCTGCTTTTGACCTTACAACTCTGTAATGAATCTTCCCTTTTCAGGAGAAAGCTGCATGGAACCTAGACATGATAGTTTAAGGCTTTACAGGAGACTTTAGAAGAGTTTGGTATCACATTTATGCAGGCACAGACTATAGTGGTCAGAGATGACAAGAAACATCAGAAGGATTTATTAGTTGGCTATCCAGTTGCTGACAAAACTGACAGTTGTCTTGAACATGACTTTATTAAATCACTTTAAATGAGTACTTTGTATCTCTGATTATTCCATCACTGTAGCAGATGTTCACATCAGATGCTGTCAGAGTTTTACTGAAGATGCATTTGTTTTTCAGTATCTATACGTTTGTTATAAGTGGACTAAATGCTTAGACCAGTACTTTAGACAGTGAGAGTCAACTAGTCAATAAACCTGCTCTCGGGTATCACTGTCTTTAGCTGTGAAGAGTGCAAAATGGTCAGTGAAGACTGTGTTCACAAACCTACTTGTTTCTTTGAAGCACTCTGGCTCTGCCAATTTGCTATTAAATGTTAGAAGTTGGTGGTGTTGAAAAGCCAGTAAAATCCTTTTGCCAAATCAGAACCTGCTCTTTGATCAGCCTTGGCAGTTCAGAATAATCTAGAGAACAATTGCAAGTGAGTAATCCAGGTTTTTAAAAAAGCAGGAAAGTATGACACTTGGGATTACATAGCAACAAGTTTCAAAGGAATGGATACCATTCCTTGTAATGAACACGTTCAGGATACCACCCATCTAGTTTGTTATATTGAGAGTGTTGACTTGTCAGGCTCATTCTGCCTATGGTGTTGTAGGCAACAACTTGGGAAATCTGTTTTTAGCAATTTTTTTACTACTTAAACTCGTGGCTGTTTTAAGTAGGACATTTCCAGAAGGGATATTATTCACTGATGCTACTTTTCTGTGGAGCATTTTTTGTAGTGGCTTTTCTGTTTGATTGATATAGCAGGGCTCTTGTGATGGGGGAATATCTTGCAGTCTGGGATTTCAACATAGGAAGTACACTCTGATCTTACCTAACTCAATACTGTTTTCAAGAGCCTAGAAAGGGATTACTGGACATGGAGATGAATTTTGGATGTGGGGAATTCTCTCAAGTGTTCTGCTGTTGGGCACAGCACATGTTTCTGTTTTTAAGCCTATGAACTGATCTGTTGAATTCAGTTTGTGTCAAGTTAAGGTGTGTAGTGGAGAGGAGAAAATACAGTGATACCAATCTTAAAACTGTAGCCTCCTTACTGCTTTTGAGGGGCAGCAATTCCAGGATAAGATTTCGAGATACTAGTAATATACTGCATGTTCTTTCGGTTGTCCTTTTTCCCTTCGTTGATCATGCTAAACGTTATTCAACAGACTCTGGAAGGACCTTGTTATGGTTCTGTACATGCAGAGTTATATTAGACGTTTGGGAGATGGATTGGTAGATGCTATGTTGAATGTTCTATGCTATATCTTATCTTCCCTTTATTAATTATTCTATACTTGCCAACTCCTATCATCAATATGGAAAAAACCCCATTGCAAGAATAATGCCATAATAATTTCTGGGGCAAGATGGGAAAACTTTGATCTGTGAAGAACTCCTTCAGGAAGAGCTAGCATAAAGAAAAATCTGGCTGAAAACCAACCTATTACAAGGGTTCATATGCCAAATAAAACTAAACGTTGACTTGTTTTCTGAATAATGAACAGGATTGGAATGAGGCACAGCATGCCATTGTTTCCATGAATATTGCAAAAAAACTTGAGTACCTTTCAGACCCATGAGCACCATTAATTGTTAGACAGACTTCAGGCTTGAAAGCTGTCATAGACATGCACATTATGGTTTTTCAGGTTTGGGATGTAATTTTTAAAGGTGCTCAGTCGGTTGGGTTTTTTCTTAAAGGTTTTTCTGTTCCTTACATTAGTGCTTGTCTGTCTTAGGTGTTGTGCTGCACCTAAAACAGATTGTATTTATACCTGTGCAATAGGTTTGTTGCCTGTGGTGTTGAAGAAAAATGCAGTTACTTATATGCAATAGTAGGGAAAAGGCTGTGACTCCAAAATAAGAGCTCTCCGTTACTTCAGGAGGCCTGTGCATTGCTCTTCAACCATGTGTGTCTTTCAGGCAATTCATTTGTACTTCCAAGGGACAAGCTTTGTAGAGGGACTTGTCAGAAACGAGGCATCACCGGTTTGTCTTGGGCATAGTTGTATGCCTGGTTTGGCCCCAGTTACAATAGAGTAGGCCCTTGGGGAGCTATTGTCCTCTCTGTCATACGAATCACTCCCCGAGCTCTGAATGAACCATTCCGAGTTGCCATCCTTGTGACACCTACCCATATATGTTGTTGGTTTGTGGCCAAATAAAGGCGTTGGTAGGCAAGCTTGTAAATTCATCTCTGCCTCTGCTGCCTGCAGCTGTCTGAGACACATAATGGCCAAGGGATCCTTGGAACAGGGCACCTAGCTGAAAGGTGGGGAGAATTAACCGTTCTTAAAATGTTACTCACAAATGTCTCCTAGCTGATCTGGAGTTGGCCCAAGTCATTTTATTCGTAAGTCTTTCTTCAAGGCGTTAGCAGAGGTTCCCTCAGGAACATATTTCTCTGTAATTCACTTTTCCTTTCCAGGTTGTTGGCCAGACAATTGATATTCAAAAACTGGCAGTGTAGAGACGAAATAGAAAGATCATTACAATTTTTTTAGTGTTAAAGAATTGATTTCTGTTGTGGAACGATTGCAGAAAATTACAGATCTATCCAGCAGCCAAAATTTTCTTTGTTTTAGATCACATTTCTGGACTGTTGAACTGTTGGGGAAAAGTAAAATAAACAACCGTCAGGTAGCATTTTAAAAAAGTGAGCTACGGTCATTTGAAAAAAAACTTTGAAGAAGACTTCCAAAAAGAAATAGCCTGCATCTCAGGGAAATGCTGTTTTTTCAGCACCAGAAGAATTAATGTGCAATGGTAGAGTCCAGGTAACCCAACAACATGTTCTTCCTCATCAGCAATTCAGTTCATGGGAAATCAGTCAAGTTGTAGTGTTTAGGGGTTTTTTTCCTCTCCATCAGAAAAACCTTACTTTCTTGACTTTTTGTTTTAACAAATCTGCACCTAACAATTGTACAACTGTAATCAGCAGACACAGACTTCATAAAAGCACTTCGTAAGTAGATTTTCAAATCATATTTGTCAGAACCTGCTGTCTTCTGATGTTGACAGGAAGACATTTTTATTACAATTTGTTAAATTTACCATAGTTGTGCCTTTTTAGGCCAAAATTTGATGGTTGTATTACTTTTCTCCCTACCACAAGTTTTAAGTAGACGAGAGCCTGATCTGTCTGCCTGCTAATTAACTGTCTCTTTCCCTCCTTTCTTTCACCCCCCCGCTTCCCATAAGCAGTAGTCACCTTTCACTTGCCTGCATCCCTTTGCCTGTTCTTTTGGATACAACCTTTCTCATTTTAAAAGGATCAGTTTGTGGAATAGAAGTTCTCTTTAGATTATTATGAAAAGCATTTTAAGTTCACCTAGGCACCTTAGCAGTGGTAGAGGGGGGTGTTTGTTAGGAGGCAGAAGTGCCTAAATAGAGAAGACCAGTGAGAAATACTAATTTCATACTACTTTTTTTGTGCGCTTCAGTGTTACTGGCTCTGGGATTGAGAAATGCCACATTTTCACTGCGCATTTTAAAAAGACTCTTGATTAATTAAATGGATTCTGTTCTTTCCTGACCCTGGGCTTAGATAAGCCTCTCTCTCATTAGGAATTTCTTATCGCTTGAGATCTTTTCAAACAGCTACTTTCACTTGAACACCAGGATGTATTTTTCCCCTTTTCTGTTGCATCTACTTCTGCTCTTTGACTTCAGCTACAGTGACGGTTTTAAACTCTACTCTAGTACCTTGTGCTTTTTCATGTCATCTGTTGGTTGGAGGTTATAGTAGCTATGTAGTCCTCTGTAAAAGAAGTTAGTCCTCTTGATTGGAAAGCCAGGGATTATAATAAGCATTTCTAAGTTTCCCTGTTAAACTTTGTCATGAGTAATCTGTAGCTGTTTGTTGTTAGTCTGTTAAGTATTTTGGAAGAATTGGAACCCTGGGGTCTTGGTAAACTGTATCCTCTAGTTTTTGGTTACGTAGCTATTGTTTGGAAATAAATATAGTTCTGGGATTTTGTTTGCTTGTTTTAATAAAAGTCTCAGAAAAATAAAAGTCTTTGTTAAAAGTCTCAGTTGTCTTAAAGTCTCAGAGATTACATCATGCTGTCTGCCCTACTGGTTGCTGATTGAGGTTGTGTGGGACCTTCTTGACTTCTGAGGCTGCAGTACTGAATGACTGTGGCCTCGGGACTGTGATTCACGTGGGGTGGTGATGCACTTCAAAGCCTTCTGCGAAGGGCAGGCTGTGTTTTTACTGTTATCTTGGCATTGAACTCTTCTCAAATTACTGCTGCTTGGCTTTATGCTATCATACTAGCATCTCAACTTGTTTTCTTAGCACATTAGTAGATTTTCAGGCTGTTTCCAATTCTGTTTTCTGTGATTCCCCAAAACATGCTGTGGAAGAAAGACTATTCAAGACATGGTTTAGCAACACAGGTCAACTTTGTGGGTTTTTTTGGATTGATTTCTCAATCTCACAGCCCAAATGTTCTATTTTAAATGGAACGGGTGTCATTTTTTCCAATTTAAAAATAATGAAATTTGCATTCACTCCATACGTTTTGATGGCTTACTGTATTTTGCTTTGCTGTGCTTTTTTACTTGATTAGACTTGGATTTTAGAGGGCTGTATGTTCCCTCACTAACAATTTGTTCTAGGATGCTATATTCCGCATTGGCTTTATAAGGTACTGAAGCATATATAAAGTGTAAGCTGCAATAAATAGAAGGTTTTACTATTAATAGGAAGGGACCTTGATCAACATGACAATAACATGTTAATGTTTAACTAACTAGGAAATAGTTTGTTACCAAATAGTTTGTTTTCTTGGAGGCAGAATTATTGGCTTTGTTACCTTATTTTCCTGGAGAATTGAAAGGTCCTTTCGGGTTGGTTCTGAAATGGGGAAGGTCCAGAGTTTCAGAAAGAGAAGAGAAGAATGAAGTAGAGTGCATGGTTTGGTTTTGGGGTTTTGTTTTCCAAATGAGACAATAGAGTAGCTCACTTAAAGGAAGTAGGCATGGATGAGGAGGCAAGATGCATCTTCCTGTTGGTGAAAGAAGACAAGTGATCCTATGAGCTTTTTTAAATTATTATTATTTTTTAGGGGACTGCTTAAGGATTTTAAAAATCTGGATTTTTAGTAGTTTTCTGTAGTCTGCTTTGCATTTGATATTTTAAAGCTTTCCTTTTATCTGCTGGGATACATCTATTCTAGATGACAAGAGCTGTCATATTCAATTGTTATGAAGTTAAATTATTAGACCATCAACATAATGGGATAAATGCATATTTAGGATATTCCAGATTGAAATAAACAGTTACTTCAGGGCTTTAGGGATTGCATTGTAATGCTATTAAACAGTGGTTTCTATACTTGGAATGGTTACCATGCTTAAAGTCTGGTGTTTATCACTTCAAAGATTGTTTGATACCTTTAAAGGAGTTTTGATTTTTATTTTTTTTTAAAAAAAAGGGGGGGGGGGGAAGCTGCTTTTCTTGCCATTTGAGATGTGTACCTTCCCCTCCTCCCCCCTTTCTTTTCCCACCTTTCACTAATTTAGCTGGATATTAGTTAGATTTACTGATCTAAAGGATGCTACTGTCATACTGTCAGCAAAGAGACTACGTGATGGTAGTATTATCAATGTTAATGTAAAGTGTTCCTAAAAATATGTTGGACACAATTCTTATAGCATGTGTGTTACCATAAAATCTGAGTGCCTACTAGGAGTACCTCAGTAAATTTGATTTACATTTGGGCTATTGTTGAACTGTCTTCTTCTCTTCAATAGATAGGTCTCCGTGTTGAAGTATTTTGCTTTGGCTTTAAAAGCTATATGCATATAAGTCTGTTAAAGAAACCAGACCAAACCAGTATGCCTTTCACTTAAGTGAAAGGTGGTTTGTGCTGGCCTTGAATTCAGGAGAAGGGGGCCTCAATCTAATCTGGAGGGTTGTTCTAAGAAGAATTTGGCTTCTGCATAATGAACTTTATCTTCATTGTAGAAAGCTGACAATGTGTGAAGCTGTTGGTCTTTCTTCATCTTGAAGCTGTAATTGATTGCCAGATAACAAGAGTCCATTCAGCGTAATAAGAGAGTCGAAGATAAAGATTGAGTCTTGGAGCTTGATTCCATATTTAGTGGAAAAGAAAAACACGTCTGATCTGTCAAGCCTTTGTGTTTGGGTCTGCAACACTGCTCTGTAGTCTAGCAGTGTTCGAGATAGAGATTGCAGTACGTGTGTATCCCAAAAGATCCAGTTTTAGCAGGTGATGGCTTGCAGTTGCAACTCTCTGCTGAACTTTTTATCCTAAAGTGTCAGTTTTACTGAGGTATGAGCAAGTATCTGGTTAAATAACTGGATCTTTTGCCAGCATTTGTTAGTTGGAGGTGTGGGGCCTTGGGGTACAGGTGTAGTTGCACTTCATTATTCTCTGGTCACCAGTTCTGAAAAGTTCAAACTACAATGGAGAATCCTCTGACTCCTTATGTCTCTGTTTGCTACGGCAGAATACAGTATAGTTTATTATTACTGAATGCCATGAAAAAGCTTATAAAATGCTTCTCTGAATTTATAACTGACTTTTGACATAACCCATTGCTTAACAAATTCTCAGAGGAGTTTGGAGTTCTTTTCAAAAGAGTTCTTGCAAAAAGTATCCTTTTCGGGATACTTCAGGACAAGAAGTATGTATATTTTATATTAGTTTTTAGAGAAGAGGCTGTATATGGTTCTGAAAGATAAATTAATATGGAAGATACTACCACTCCCGAAAAATACAAGAGCTAGGTAGTGTTAGTAACTTTTTTAAAAAAGTGACTAGAAGAAGCATTCCAAAATCGGTAGCAGTTAAAAGAAATAAAGAAAACTAGTTTTTTAGGGCTCTTTTGTAAGTTTTTGATATTTTTTCCAGTTGTTCTCTTTGGAAGATAGTAGAAGTTTGAATGGCAGTGGGTGGCAGCAATGCCAGTCTTTCATTTAGCATCATTGTAAATACGTTTTAAGTACTTCCTGTGTCCTTTGAGTTAGTGAGTTGGCTTTCGGAGGTAGGAATGAAGTTAGTTCAAGTAAGAAGTCTGAGTATATTTTCAAAACTGTAAGTTGCGTTGATGTTGTGGGCAGCAAGGTGTTCTGTGAGCAGGAGATGGATGGTGTTTAAAAAACATTTTTTTTGTCCCTTACATGAAGTGCCTTAAAGCTTTAAAAGTAGGTAACTTGTGCTGAGAACTGAAGGATTGTACAGAACTGCATGTTCTGGAAAAAAACATCTGTGTTTCTGGGAGTGAATGATGTATTTTAAATTACAGCATGAATGAGGAAGGCAGTTTAATCGATCTTTCTAGGATTTGCTCTGTGTTGAAAGCAGGTCTGAATCCAGCTTTTCTGTCATGTCCTTCAGATCACAAGGATGGTGGAGTGTGTTGCTTTTTGGTTCTGGATATTTAACAAAAATAACAAAAAACCCAAACCAAATGCCCCAAACATAACAACAAAAACCACTCCGGTAGAAGTAATGAAGAGAATAGAGTGCGTTCATTAGTGTGCGTAGGCTCTAAAATCTGAGCGGGGCGGGGAGGAAGGATTGTATTTCATCTGTGCTGTGGACTACCCCTCCACCTGCTAAATTACCATTCTGACCAGTAAGGTAACCCAGGGATGCTGATGTGCTTAGTGCATTGGTATCTAGATACAGTACATGAGGCCTGCAATAGCAATTTTACTGTGCAGCACTTCCAATGAGCCTTAGCTATCCACGGTGATTATTGCTTTCCTGTATTTCATAAAATAAACAACATGGGGTATGGTAGTATCTGTATCTCTTATATACACACGGTTTGTAATTGCTAGAATTATGTCAGTAATTTTAAGTAAGCGCTGAACTTTTGTGGGCAGTCGCTATCAAGTAGGCTAGTCAATCAAAACATTGCTAGTCCTGATTCATTAAATGGTTTGCTTTGGTAAATTAAAACTGATTATTTCAGAGTGGGATACACTTAAATACGTTTACTGTTTTGAAGCAAAACAACAATCATTTAAACTCACCTGACAAATCTGGTGTGATTAGTTTCTTATGCTTTTTTAGAGCAATACTTTCCCATTAAGGTATACATTACATACATACTACGAAAGGTGTGCTGTACACATCTGCTTTTTTTTAAAAAAAAAAAACCTTATTGCACAATGTGTAAATGTGAGAAATGTTTTTTGTGTGTGAGAGAGAAGTGTACAATTTGTTTTTGAAACCCCTGGAAGCAGTACACAAACACATTTTAGGAAGCAGGAGTTTAAAGAGGATTCCTGATTGTTCTACACTGCGCATACATGTAGTAAAACAGTCTTTACCCCAGAGAGCTTACAATCTAAAATATGTAGAAATTGGAGGAATTTTTACTAGGCAAGTTTAGAAGCGGCATTACAACATCTGATAATAAGCCAGCTGCAGTTTCAAACTGGGTAATTCCCCTGCGTTGCTGGAAGAGAGACCTCCAGCTCCATATGTGGCTGCATTTGGGTAAACTCCCCTACCTCCAGAAACAAAACGCGGTATCCTCAATGTGCCACTCGCAGTTTGATTTTTTTCAAAAGACGACTCTGCCAACAACACATTTCCTGAATGTCTTCTTCCCAGCCATTCTTCTCCTGGTGCGGTTTTCTTCCATCAGAGGACGTCTGGGTGCCAGGCTCTGCAGTAAAGGAGCACTGACACCACACTTGCTGTCATCTGTCTTCCTGCGGGAATGAGGACAACTTGAATTAGCCAAGTAGCAGAGCCAGTGCTTTCCCTACCAGGAAGGCTAGCTGCATGGCCAGGAGCATCCAAAATGTGTGGTACAGAAAGGCCTGTCTAGTTCTTGGATGTTAAAGATTTGAGAGATACCCGAGAGTCATATAAGAAAGTGTTTTGTGAGGATTAATGGTGAGGAAAGTGACACTGATGCCTTTGTTATCAGGATGTCTAGTTGATGGGTAGAAGATTGTAAGAGCACTTAAAACTTTGCAAACTGTAGCTTTCATGAAAAAGGAATTCCAGAAGCTTTTTTTCATAGCACCGTTTGAATATACATTGTTACCATTTGCAGTCCTTTCTGAACTGCTGTGTTGTCCTGTAGGACTGAAAAGCACAAACTTCGTTAAGTTGTGTCTTAAAAAATGAGGCTATATCAGTTTAATATGGTACTTGAGGGATATGCTATTAAAATAGTTTATAAAGGCTTTGGCATTAAATATTTAAAGTAAAGCAGCTGAAATGTTTCCAATTGAAGATAAACTGAATGTTCAAGTAGTTGAAAAGATAAAAACAACGCAGTTTGTGCAAATACGGAAGACTCTTTATCTAGATCATCTTTCAGACTCATTAAACAGCCGTAAGTGATTTAAATACAAATCAGAAAGCTCCACATCATGTTGCAGCATACTCATGTGGGCTGAGCTCATCAGAAACTCCTTTTGTTCCTCCATTTCCTTCCACCTTACTTTTCCTGCCAATGCCAGCAGTGCTGCTTTCCCCCATTTAGCAGGGCTGTGCTGGAGGCACCACCTCTGCAAGGGTCTCTGTCACTCTTGGCTCCTTGTGTGTTGCTGATCCCGCTCCTCGCTTCTCTGCCCTTCGAACCTCCATATAACCCTGCCTTCCCTTGCCTTCTCATTTTCTTTTTTTTCCTATGATTCTTACTTTCTTGTCTTGGACGTTGGTACATTGATAGCCTAAACAATTTAAATAATATGGAAAACAAGGGGGTTGCAGAATTGGGAGGTTTTACGCTGGAAAGTATTTTGTTCCTGTCAGCTAGTTTTTCCTCCATAACTAATTGCCTGGTTGGCATATCGCACGCTGCAGACTTCGTGTCTCATACATCCCTCTAACCGATTCTAGCTTTCACCAGAATTGACAAGGCTATTCTGATGGATAGAACTTTCCCCAAAATTTCTGGAACTCATTGAGTGCATTTGTTATTAGGTAACAGATGGTGAATCATTGTCAAGTTGAGGGTATAAATCCTTTCTTTGCATAGGCCCGTGGTATGTTTGGCTTGTTTGTAAAATATTCCACTGCAAATATTAGGGAATGTAATTAATTTATTTGTCTTTTTTAGGAGCGATGGATGAGCTTCATAGTCTGGACCCAAGAAGACAAGAATTGTTAGAGGCGAGATTTACAGGAGTAGTAAGTGGAAGCACTGGGAGTACTGGAAGTTGCAGCGTTGGAGCTAAAGTAAGTTCTAAGAGCAGTCATCCAGATCTACCATCTTTGAAATACTAATTTATCTCACGCTGTCTCTCTTGTATATTGCCTATGTGATTTAATTGCAAAAGTACTGGGTTGGAAGAGGCTTCCAGGAAAATCCTTGTTAGTCTGTTACTTTGCTTTGAGGTAAGATTGTTTATCCTGAACCTATGACAGACATTGAATTGTTCTTAAAAATACCAAAGAATGGGCTTATACAGGCTCTTTTGTGGTTTTGCTGTAGTGCGCATGTGATCAGAGATGCAAGTTTTTCCCAGTGTTTAAGTGGAGTTGTCCTTTCTGCAGATGGCCAGCTACTTACTTGAAAACAGACACAGGGAGTCAGTCTGGTGTGACCTCTGTTTTTAAGATTAAACTTGTTTGAAGACTAATATATCTAGATTAACAGAGCCAAATTCTTTCAACTTTTCCAGACGTATTGATTTTTACCTACTTTCATTGTAGACTTTCTGCGGTCTGTCTGTTAGTATATAAACCAAGATGCAACACTTAAGGAAAAACCTTGTGAACATTGAGTCATATGTTACCCTTCAGTTGCAAAATAAATTTGCCTTTATTACTAATTCTATTCAAGTTATTAGCTTCAACTTCCAAGAGTGATTTCTGCAATACTGTTGCCTAGCCAGAGGTACTCCATTTTGTATTGGTGCATTTGAATGTTCTTCACCAAGTTCAGTACTTAATAAACTGATGTTGAAAAGATACAATACTAATTTTTTAGGCACATTTCCCCGATGACCAAAGCACTTTTGAATTCTGTTTCCAAAGTGTCTTCATATTTTAAGTATTTTACACAAACTTGGTTAGTATTTTTCACTTCCTATTCCACATTTTAATTACCAGTCTAGATTACAGAACAAAATACTATGTGATAGCAGATGGTGATGAAATTTCTGGAGACAGATGATGTCGTTATAACTATTAACAAACTAAAGAATTTAAATCAGTGCATAGTGGTCTTGCATCATATCTTCTTAATTTGTTTTTGAGAGTGACATGAAGGTAGCTATCGGAAAGGTGTAAAAAAGGTGACATATCACTTCTGTTACTACTATCTTAACCAAGAAGTGAGTTAAATGGTCAGGGGAAGGAATCAGGTTCGATTGACGCAGTGGAGCTGGTGCAATGTTTGCTCTTTTTATTCAGTTGTGTTCTAATTATCACTGCAAAAATGTACAATTGCCGTATCTTACTAAAATTAAGAGTTGAGCCCAGTAATTCTGGTCCATCTTTGTTTCTTCCTTGGGTTCTCTAGTACTACTTACTCCCCTAATTTATTAGCTCATTATAATTGCTCAGGTAATTACTCATAATTCAAATGACTATTTGTCCTTTTTCATTACTAGATCTGTACCTTCTTTTCACTTTATTTTACTATTAGTGTATTTATAAACCCTTCTATTAGTTTTTGATACGGCTGTGTTGGTCCATTGCTTTATTGCCAGTCTTTCCTCCTCAGAATGTGTCTACAGCTATGTGTGTAATACATTTTCTTTAAAAGTAATTATCAAGTTTCTTGGTGGTTTTTTTTCTTTAAACTTTGATCCCCTGTGATCAAAGCTGCTTACCATTCCTATGAATCTGTTCAAGTCTTTTTTTTGTTGTCTTTTTTTCAGCTGATTTCACTTTTAGCCAGATTACATTCCACTTGCAGGTTCTCAGTTTGTTCATCCAAATTAGCCGGAAAAAAATTGAAATTTAAAAGAGCTAATTTCCTTTTTCACTCTGCTATTTCTTTTCCCAGGCACATTCTGAGATCTGTTTGAACAGATAATTGTATCTCATCCAGTTTGTTTCCAAATGGATAGCTGGACAAAGTGGGGTTTTTTTAATACTACAAAATGCTTTGATAATTGTTGGCAGAAGATACTGCTACCATTGTCTTCTGATTGAGGCAGATCCTCACCTAAGACAATGTTCTTCTTACCTTTGACCAGAAATATTCCGCAAATGATCTTCAGTGTACAGTACGATACATCTTCTTTTTCATGCTTACTTTTTGCTTGGATTTGGGAGGCAGGGAGGCAGAGTGGAATATCAACATCTAGTCCTGTGACTTATTCCACCATCAGTAAAGTGGCAATTATATCAGTTTTGTTTGTATTTCTTTTATTTCTGACCGTTCAGTATATCCAAGCAGATAACGTGAAGTGTAGTAACTCATCTGGGCTGTTTGGAATATGTGCCTTTTTTTTTTTAAAAAAAAGATACAGTCTTTAGTCTTGATGGGAAGTGTTGAGAGGCTTATCTGATTTTTATTAAAAAACTTGATAAAACCTTTTTGATCTCATGCAGAGGTAACTGGGAAAATGTGATGTATAAATATGATCTCCATTGGTCTGCTTTCGTTTTGAAGGCAAAAATAAAAAAACTTCATCTCTGTGTTCATACCCAAATCCCCACATACTAAATTCTCATTTTCCTAACCTAGCAAGACAATACAGAGATCGCAACTGCACTTGGTGATTATTTTTGGAAATGTTCTAGGTCATTATTCTTCTAGTAATTAAATTGAGATGGACTCTTTATTTATTGGGACTACTGTTTTGAAAGTCTACCCTTATCTACTGTTTTGCTGGAGAGTTTTTAAAATTGTTGGGGAAAAAAAGTCTATCACCTTCAAGCTTTTTCAGTGAGCAAGGGTGGAAATATGAGTATAGGTTACTGAGATTATTCTCTTAGCTGACTCTGATGACCAGATCCTGAGACATTGCAAGGAAGAACTATATATAGACATTTCCATACTAGCGACTGCCTGGGGCGGGGGGAACACACGTGGAAATTCTGTGGGTTTAGTTAACGTTTCTTCAGAAATTTTAATTCAGAGATGATCTAGTTTAGAAGATGTCACAGATCAGTATTGTCCTGCAAACTGATGCAGTGCTGGAATTTAATGCTTTGAAGCAAGCTGAGCGTTTGCCTTGGAACTAGTTGTTGTTTCACTTCTGCCTTCTGTATTTGTTCTGCCTTCGTATATGGAAGAGAATAATCCAGCGGTAAAAGATTTTCTTTCTTTTAATAAAAAGAAGCTCAACTGATGTTGGCATTTTTTAAGTGAATGTGGAACAGATTCTTTTAATAAAATGTCCTTGTTGCCATTCTGTGTTCAAAAGATCTCTGAATAAATCATCCTTATAAAAATTTCTAAATAAATATTTTAACTTGAGACTATTTCAGTTTTTATCTTTTTTATTTTTCCCTCACTAGTCTAAATTTGTTACTTTGGGGGAAACGGGTTTGTTTTAAGAATTTAAAATAATATTGTCAATAGGTTGCAATTTTCTGTTATTGAATGTATTAAAAAAATAATCTCTGCAATAGCCAAGTATGTGTCATGGAGAAAATTTAACCCTCTTTTTCTTTGAAAAATGAAAATTTTTAGTAGTCTCCAGCACTGTCAGCAATATTGACTTTTTAAGCCTATTCTGTAGAATCAATTGGTAGGGTTTTTCATTGGCTCTTTTGCTATTCCCAAATAAGACTGAAGCATTTTTGAATGTTCTAGAGTTTTACTTGACTTAACATTAGTTGAAATACTGAATTTACTGTGCCCTGTCAAAACATGCACCTGTCACAAGTGCTCTATCATTAAACAATTTTTCCTTGCAAGTATGAAAATTTTATTACTGTTACTTGTTATAACTGTGAGTGATAATAGTGGATTAGTTGTTTTATCAATCTGTGTATAATGTTTAGTATTTTATTTGTCTTGGTAGGCCTCAACAAATAACGAAAGTTCAAATCACAGTTTTGGAAGCTTGGGATCTTTAAGTGATAAAGAATCAGAGGTAAGTATACAGGGCAGATTCATTATTACCTCAAAATTCTAATGCTAACAAGTCATAATTTTATATTCCACTTTGATGCCTTGTTTTATATAGAAGCTTTTGAAATGAAATGTAAAATACACAGCTAGATAGGAAAAAGCAAAGATACCATCTCTTGGAGGAGGAGACATGACTTCATAAAAGTTTCTTTGAATGTTTGGTCATGAAGCTAGCTGCCTCTGGTACAGCTTTTGGAGCTGAAAATGCTTAAACAGTTTGCTGTCTTTTGTTTAATAAACAATAAGGCTTTTATCGGCACAGATAAACTTTGGCTAGTCATTCGCTGCACCTTTGAAAATACTCTAGAAATGAGCTTGCTATATTTTCTTTAAAAAAAAGAATTTACTCCAAGGTCAGACAGTAGCTGTCTTCTGCATTTGTAAAAGCTGCAGTTGCCACTGTGTATTTTCTTACCTAGTACCACTTCATAATCCAGAAAAGGCTTCATACTCTTATTAGGTGTTGATGTGCAGAGTGTAGACTTCCCTGGAGTAGATTATTTTCCTCTTAGTGACCAGTTTTGATATAGTTGCACTTAATGCAGCGCTTACAATTTACCTGTTTTGGGGTCAGTGACAGTTTTGCCTGTGTACCTCACAGATTGCATCGGTAAGATCATACCCATTGTTAAGTAAGAGCGTATTTCTAGCTCAGACTAGACCCATGTTTGAGAACATGTCGTGCCAAAGGAGGAGTTGTTTGGAATGTGCTTTCGACATTATTTTCACATATTAAAGCTTTATTTTGGGGCTAATTGTTCATTCAGTCGGTCACTACATGATGTTGTCTGGTGTTTGCTTTTATACTGGGCTGACCAGCAAGTGAATTTAGTTGGTTTTCAAGACTGGTGCTTTATAAACAAATGTTCTGTATGTGTGACTTCATGTTTTCCTTTTTTAAAAAGGCTCTGCTATGTTTTGGGGTTTTTTTCCCCCCTTGCCTTTCTTAGCTGGATTTTACATTCAATTGCATATAGACTATTTTCTTAACCAGAAGAATCTGTCTGTGTGTTGTTTTTCTTCATGACTTTTCCTAGAAATACTTTGAGCAGTTGTGCAGCGATGCAGTTCTGATGTAGGCTGGGAATGGAAACGTACTGCAGTAGCCTGAAGGTTACGATGCATTATTGCAATTCCTTGGCAGAAAAATGTGTCTGTGAATAGTCGAGTGATCTCAGAACACTGACTATATGTGTAATAACTTTTTGTTGTAGAAAAATGTTATTTTACAGTTGTATACATGAGACACAGGGGCAAGGCTTTTCCAAGGCATGTAAGTTTGAAAGTTCAACCCATATCTTCAGTCTCTGCACTGTGTTTTAACCTCAAGCTGTGCTTCTGGGTAGGAATAGTTTATTATTTTTTTTAAAAAGTATTCTAAAACATGGATTCTAAAATAGAAATAGACTTTTTTTTCTACAAAGTCTGTACACAGATTTCCAGTGCTCCAGTGCACAGTGCTTCAGGTTTCTTCTGTGTTTTCTGAAAGATGAGTCTTAATGACATTGAATAATGAAATATGATTTCTTGACCCATTTTAAGAAGTTGTCAGTTGTATTCACTTAAATTAAATTATAATTGTAATACCAAATATGTTAATAAGTTTTTAGAGTTTTGTTCTTAAAATAACATCTGGTTACTTAAGCGCTGTAATCCTATAAAAAGTACACTTTAGTTCTTACTGCTGCAAACAGGTTGTGGGATTTTTTGTGGGGTTTTTTTTTAATGCTGTGACAATGAAGGTTTAAGAGTAATAAGGAATTCCTCTTGTGCATGGTAGTGTGGAAAAACAGAGACTTACTCATACAGAAAGCTGTGTGCCATCATTTGATGTTGAGAGACATCTGTTGTATTACAATAGATTCGGGGAGGGGAAAAAAAGTAGAAATGCAAATCTCAGAATCATTGTAATTAATTTCCAGCAAGAATGTTAGTTTCTGATCACATTGTGATGGTATGTGCATGTCGTCATTATGTATTTTCATCACTAAGTGGCACATTAAAAGAAAGTCTTTCACACTTGGATTTTAAAACAAGGCAGGCTTCCCACACATGTTCCGCCCCCCCCCCCATTTGTGTTTCTGGTGTGGGTTGGTTTTTTGGTTTTGTTCTTGTTTTTTTTTTCTTTTTTACTTTTTGCACACAGGATTGCAGACAATCCAATTATTAAGAACTGTAGTCTTTTCTTTTTTTTTTCTATCTGATGGATGTATGAAGAGGGGCAACTTACCTGAATAATACTTTTAATTGAGATACTTCACAGAGGTAAACTTTGATCTGCAAAATAACTTGAAAGCAGGCTTTATTCTGGATTCAGTTCAGCATTATGAGTGACAATCAGTAACTGGATGTTTGATCTTAATACCCAGATCTGTATTCCTGTTTCTTTGTAAGTGTATACATTATTTTTACTTTTTTAAATGCTTTATTGATACAAAGGTACATAGGTCTTAATTTGACTGTGTATTAGCTATTTATAGTTAAGATAAATCCTAAATTGGCTACCTCAAGTTGTGAACAAATGCTTCTGGTAGTCTTCCAATATTTTGGCCTTCCCCACCATTCCTCATTAAAGTAAATTACTCCTTGTTTTTGTTACAAATACATTCTTTTATTTATAACTAGTATTTTCTATTCTCTGCAGATAATGACTTATTTAAAGGACAGCTTTGTCTGTGGCTTGATTTGTCCAGTTTGATTAGTTATTTAAATGTTTTGCTCTGCTTCCTTGTAGCTGTTTAGTTGCTGCAGTTCCCAATAATACAGAACCCTCATTATAAATGTAATTTCAGAAGTAACTACAGATTTGATCTAATTGGAATTTATAATGTGTTGCAGAGTAGAACATTACTGCTGTATTTGTTTACTGTAGTTGTAAAGCTTTGGGGGGAGGGTAGGATGTAGAAGAAAATAATTGTGGAAAACTCATTCATTATGCATATGAAAAATCGTAACTATTAAGCATACTGGAAATCTAAGTGTTGAGAGAGAAAAAAAATAAAAACTTTGATTCTATTACACGTTATTTTCTTTTTTTTTCCCCCTCAAAAAATAACTGCCTAAGTTATGTTGTTAGCAGTTCTACAATAATGGTAGAAAATATTTAACTGTGAATAAAATACTTACCTGAGTATTTCTTTTAAAGGAGATCAACTAGTTGAGAATTGATACTTAGAAATGTTTATTTTCTAAAACAGGCTGTGAAAAGACATGATTTAAAACTATAGAAGTGAAGATAAGACTTGGGGGAAGCACATAAAAATTGAGGGTCAACTAGGATCAAGACCATAATGTATGAGGCTCTGCTAATATGCCAAGCTGTGGGTAACTTTACCATGGCTTTACAGTCTAACTTTGCATAACTTCAGAACTATTTTGTCTTTCTTATGAAATAGTGGGATTTTAATCTAAATCTTGGCTATATGTAAATCCTTCTGAAGTGACTGAAAGCAGCTTCAGTCTTCGTTTATCAGGAGGATACTTCTCAGCCCCATTAGTCTTCAGTTTCTTGTAATTCGTATGATTCCATTCATTAGAAAGGATTTTGGAGAACATTTTCTAGTGATTGATGTACGCTGTACATTGCCATGTGAATTTTGTACTTAGAAAAGGTGAACATGACCTTGTTGGGTAACCTCATTAATAACCTCATTAGTGTGCTAATACTTCTTAGTTTGGAAGGTTAAATTAAACACTGAAAGAAATCAGAAGAGCTTAAGGAAATAGACATTTATGAATTATTTGAGTTTCAGTTTTAAAACTATAAACCTCTTTAAATGTCTGGTTTTTAAATACAGGACATCAATCACTGCAGTTGGAAACTCATTTTGGTGGGGGAATCTTAAATGTTTTGTCATTAATTAGCTTTTAAACAACTGTTTTTCACTTGATATGGTAGGTAAAACTGACTATGTTAGAATGATAACTGCAAATTTGAAAGCTGGGAAATAAGAATAACGTGGAAATACTTGGTTAAATAGTTTCAAATTATTTTTGTGGAAAGACAGCTTAATGTTACTTATTTACCTGGCAGTAATTGCAAATTACTAGAGTGATATTTCTAAGCTATGCTTTCTGCTTTTAGAATAACACAGTCTTAAGATAACTTCATTTCTAGGAGTCTGTGTTGTACAGTTTGCTAATGTATGATAGCACTGTAAAAGATGCGGATTTGGGTTGGAAGAGTTTATTTAAAATCAAGTGTACAGAATTTGAACTTCATTTGTAATGAAGTTGTTGTTATCAATAATGAACTGTTGATAATTCAACAGTTACAATTGTAAAGGCTCCAAAGGTGTTCATAAATGAAGCTATCCACAGAGCTAAAACTTCTAAAGAATGCATGGTATAAATAAGGAAGGCCTTTTTTGTCCTGACTCTTCTTTTATAAACTGATAGTTTTCTACGGATCACAGGTAACTTAAAGTGGTTCTTTGCCAAAATAAATATTGTAGGATATTTGTAGTAAATTTATATTTGAAGATACCCATGTGAAGATTTTGTGACTGAAACGTATTTGAAATACTTTTAGTGGTGGGTTGTAGTTTGAATTTTGATATCATTTGCTGTGTTGAGAAAGAATACTTGAAGCGCAAAATGACAAATACAGTGAAATGATAAAATGATGGTATCATAAAAAATGAAGTAATTTATTGTTGATGTCAAATTTAGTCCCAGATATTAGAGACCATTGATTTCTCGATTGTAAAACGGAGTTTGTGTAATGGCTTCTATGCTTTTTCCAGTTACTGGTATGAGCTGCTTGGAGGCTGAATACACACGCAGCTGCAGTATCTTTTCCTTGAACCAAAGCAGCTTGTAGAATTTAACTTAAACTTATGCTGGGGAGACTAACTGGTTTGAATTCTCAGATCAAGGGAGAGCAAATATAATTTAGAGATGCTTCTGATCGCAGCCCTTTCTTGTTATCTGTGTTGTACATGCTGATTGTAGTTTCTAGGCAACTATATATAATATTTATGGAATAAATTTTTAACACATCTGTATTTTTTTCACTTATCATTGATGTTTTTCTTTGACTTTCTTGAGATAAAATATAATGGGGAGGGGACGATGACACTTTTCAAGTGGATAGATACTAAAATTTTGAACAGTTGCTCTATTTTATTTTATTTTTTTTAGTTTATTTTAAATCCTAAGCAGATTCTAGAAATATATGTTTTATGTTAGTTTGGAGATGACATCTGCACTTCTAAAAACGCGTAACATTTATTGGCTTCCTGTTGAAGCGCTAGAGCTTTTGTGTTTATACTGTGTCAGTGTGTAGAAAACATCATCAAGAATCAGCTCATTTCACTAAGTTTTAAACTTTAAAACACCCACAACTATAATATGACAATCTTCCTAAAAACTAGCTGTAAGTGAAACCAAATTGGGTGTTCATAAAACCCAGAATAGATGAAAAGGTGTAATTGCTTAACAGTTAATATGTAGAATTGCCTTTGGGGAGTCATTGAAGAATTATTTCTCAGTTTCTTAAATATCTTTTCTAACTTGTATTTATCTGATTGACCAAGGATCATATTATCTACTTCAACTATGATCTGAAATTACATCCCTGCTGAATTTTGAAATCATGTTTTATGAATGAGGAATTAAATTTATTTCACAATAATATAGCAGTAATGTAAATAAATAGAGCTGCTGTTGGATCATGTTCTTTTTGTTGTTTGTAGACTCCAGAGAAGAAACAGTCAGAACCTTCCAGAGGAAGAAAAAGAAAAGCAGACACTCAGAGTGAAAGCAGCCAAGGTAAACTAAAATGTAAATGAATTAGATAGTTATTGCATGTTTTTTATTAAATTACAATGCACAAAGTTCTGACTGTTAGCCTTGAAAATTCTGTATTTTTGCTTGCATAAGACAGGTGTTGGGTTTGGGATGATAAATTACATATAATCCCCCACACACGCACTTGTCACTGAGAGGGAGGGGCAACTGGCTGGTAATTGCCCATAAGAATCGTGTGCTACTGTGTATGCAACTTGCAGCTATGATACAACTCTGTCTACTTTTTAAGAGTTGTAGCAGCTCTTCTCCTCCAAAATAGTGATTTGTATTTCTTTTCAGTAGGCAAGGGGGGAGAAGGATTACAGATTATAATACTTGTTTGCTTGTTTTTTAGGTATATTTAAAAATTGAATTTTATTCTTCCTTTTCTATGGATTATTGTACAGTGTAATTTTCTAGAGGGATGGTGAAATCAGGATGAGACTGACTGCCAATTTAAGATTTACAAAACATAGTTTTTGTCGTTCTTGTCTTCAATGTGACTTTTGGGGGAGCAATGGTAGAAATTTAATCTCAAGACAAAAACTCATCAAAAGGGGAGAGGAAATAGTTTTGATAACATCTGTATTAGCTTTTTTTGGTTTCTAACTGAGCCAGGAAATGTCACTTCAAATACGTATCAATGGGCTCCATATCTGGAAGTCTTCATGATGCAACATGTTATTAGTAGAAGAATTATGTAGTTTGACTAAAATTAATTTCTTTGTAAGTGTTGCTTCATAGAGACCTGCTTTGTTCAAAGAACTTGAATGAAATTTCCTACTTTCATTGTTCTAGTAGCCTATCCTTCCCACTACCAATGAGAATTGAAATTAGATGATAGAAAATTTAGGAACTTCTTGGCATAGGCAACATGATTATAATGTCTTATAATTACTATTTTGCTGGCAGCAGCAGTGAAACTGAATAGTCTGCACTGCAGTATTCTCAAGGAACTGGCCTAGGAAACTGCAGTATATTGGTGTGATACAGTACAGTTGAAGCACAGCAAATAGTGCTATTGGACTGAAAAAAGGAACAAGAGAACCATCTCTTGTATATTGCATACTTAGGATTTTGACTGTGTAGTATGCAAAATAATCCATAAATGTTAAAGAATTGACTAGAATGTGGAGGTAATTGGAAAATGGGATAAAATCAGTGTAAATCTATTCATAATTGATTGTGCCAGAATAATTTGATATATTTCTTCAGTGCAGAGTTCTGTAACATGACATAGAATAGATTTTTCTATACTGAAAAGGAATGTGGTATGTCTCGTTTACCTGGATGAAAGCAAATTTTAATTTGAAAAAGCGATATATGAGAATTAAGCATGAAGACAGAAATCACTAGTGGAATTATAGGGTAGGTGAAGAACTGGCTAGAGGGCAGCAACATTGATAGGTACGCTAACTGCGTAACAACTGGAGGAGTTAGCTGTGTGCTGATCTAGTTCTTTGGATTATTTTATCTAAATACCTCTGTTAAAAGTCTTGACATAAAAAGGGCTGCCACATGTTTCTGTTTCTTCATGGTATTTCTTAGTGACTCAAAGATATGCAGTAGTGCCGATATAGAGGCATACTGGACTAGAAAGAATTCTTCAGGGCTGAAGGAATAGAAAAGCTTGAAATTCTTTACTAAAAAGTGCAAAATTACATTTCTGGACCTATGGGTAACAAGCTCCTAATTTATCACAAAAAAAAAAAATTCTTCTATAAAAAAAAAAAAGCTTTGAACAATGGTCCATTTTCAAGATGTCTCCTAACGTAATCTGACCTATACAAGAGACAAATGCAGTCTTAAGATTTATCAGTCATCTTAGGGCCGAACAGAAGAAAGCATTTATGCTGTTGGGTAAGGCATTGGTACGATCTCTAGAATGCAGGTCAAGTCCTCAGGTTGAAGAAAGATTAATTTACATTGGTGGTCCTGAAGTCTCAATACTGAATAAGGTAAAAGAAATCCTACTCTCTCATTCTGCTCTATTTATCTCCCTCGTTAACCCTGTGAGTAAGCTGCTTCATAATCAGGTTGGGAGGAATGGAAATACATGTCATTCTCCATGCCCACACTGTTATTGGCACTTAAGGAAATTCTTGGGCTAAACATTTGGGCAGAAAAACTCATGTGGAACATAAAATGTTAATAGACTTGGTTAATTTCTATATTTTGCAAGCAGGTGAACTTTGAGATAGTGCTTGAAAAGGGGAGGGACTTAGTGCTAAAGGTTTGATCATAGGATGAGAGACGAGTTTCCTGTGATCTAGAAAAAGGTCTAGGCTTGCTGCTAAATCTGTGCTAATCTGGTTTAGGAATTGAAGTGTGACTTAATTTCTGATTTCTCAATGAATGGAATATGTAAATCTCTTTGTTGTGGCCAATCCTTTAATTATCTACGTAGGGAGATCACATATTAGCACATCAAAGAAAACCAATTAACAAGTGATAAGACTTAGCTATAAGTACTGCATAGGTAAAAATGTAAGGCACATCTATAAGTTATTTTATTCAATCAGTTCTAATGTATTAATGTATTTGTTTCAGGAAAGAATATTGGGGGACGTGGTCACAAGATTAGTGACTATTTTGAGGTAAGTTTTTGTGTGTTTGTAAAATTTAGCTTTAAAATACTATTTTAGCTTTTTTTTGGATGTTCCAAAATTTTTGCTTGTAATGGACAGGCCTCTTGAGAGGAAACATTCTTTTTCTTTATGTAAGTTTATGAGTATTAAGATACTTGAAGTAGAGATGCATTGATCTCTTGGTGCAGCCTGAGCTAAAATATAAAAAACATTTTCTTTCAGGCTTTTCTATAAATGGCCAAAGGTTACACTAATGCAAGTAATATGATCTAATTTACAAATTTTCTGTACAGATGAGCTGTATCATTCAGTAGATGTATAGTGTATTTTGATAAGAAGATTGACTAATTGGAAGGCCATATCTTCTCTACAGTACCAAGGTGGAAACGGCTCTAGTCCAGTGCGAGGCGTACCTCCTGCAATCCGATCTCCTCAGAATTCACATTCCGCTCCTTCTTCTGTAAGTTAGTGACCTTCATAACTCCTGGAGATACTTTAGTAGTCTAAAAGTAGAATAATTGAAAAGAATCTATATTCAAGGGAAGAGTTTTCAAAGGAGGGTATCATGGGAAGGAATTATTTCAATAGAAAAAGAACAAACAAAAACCCCCAAGTTAAATATTAAAAATAAAATTTTCTGTTAAGACTGGGACTTTTTCCGAAAACAATCTTTAAATAAGAAGTAGTTATGTAAAATGTTGAATAAATGTTGGTGTTTTAATGACATCTATTCACAGCCTCACACAAAAAAAGGGGAGGATTTTTGTTACTTATGAGGAAACCGAACTCCTAACTTGGAACTTTAAAAGTTTAGGTTTTGATAAATCATAAGTTTTTCAATAATTGACATCTAATTTGCCTTTATCCTTTTAAAATTCTCTTCATTGGTCATGCTAATTATTTTTTTTCCATCTCACATGCAAAATTTCAGTGTTAGCCATACCCCTGTGTGATTCTAAATGGCATTTACAGAAAGGATTTTTTTTCTGTGCTGGTAGACCTCAGCTTTTATTCCATGGACTTTCAACTCCAGGCATCCTCTTATTCTTGGTTATAATATGGAATGTAATACAGATTGTGGAATTTAACTTGAAAGTGGTATTATTCACACCAAATAGAGGGTTTTGGGAAGCTTCAGTAACAGAATTTGTGTTCTGATCTGTACTGGCTTTCCCTTTCTGGTTCTGGTTCTCCCATGGAAAATAACCACTTCAAAACTAACCCACGTTACTTTATTTTTATGTTGTGAAAGCTTAGAATCAGAAAAATAAGTCTGTGTGAGACTGACATCACCTTATGTCAGTCTTGTATTGTCTTAAGTCTTTCAGTCTGTTTCTCTAAAGTGACAGTCTTAGTTTTCTCAGAGAATATATTGCATCCTTTCTAAACTGCAAGTGATAACACAACAGCATAGTGATAGCTCTCAATGCAGTGCTCCAAGTAGTATCTTCTGTAATAGAGATACCTTATTTCTCTATTTTATATGATTTTCTTGCCAAGAGTTGTAAACAAGGCTATGTTCATAATCGGATATTACAGTTGTATCTAAAATCCTTTGGTTTTGTGCATTCCAGGTTCGACAGAATAGTCCTTCTCCTACTTCATTAGCTTTTGGGGACCACCCTGTCACGCAACCAAAGCAGTTATCTTTTAAAATTACTCAGGTAATTTTTGAGTAGAGCTATCCTGCATCACTTCAGACTGTAGGAAAAACTCACAGATAATGTTTATTTCTTTGTCTTTCAACTTCTAAACTCTTGAAGGCTTTCAAAAGCTTTGCTTTTTGCAGTCCACCAAAGCATTTTTATTTCAAGTTCAGCACCTCATAATTTAAATCTCTCTGATTAGTTTTGTGTTCTGCACTTGCTCTGCTTCCTGCATCATGAGTAGTTAGATGACCACGTCGTTGGTAGGCTTTTGCTCAAGATTTTAGCTGTTGCGTGATCTTAGGAAGTAGAGGCTGCTCTTTCAGGCAGTATTTGAAGTGACAGCTGCTGTTGTCATATTGCATTTAAAATCTGACATTGAAGAAGAAAGATGAGATGGTAATCAAAATGATCAAGACAAAGTTCTGTCATGACTTTTAAAAGCCGAAAGCAATTGTTTTATTCCGTCTGCCATTTCTGACGTGATCTGTTCCATGTTTCACAAGTTAGTCAGAACAAGATTACTTCACCTGTTGACCAAATATAGAGAATTTAAAGTATTAGCTGATGTTTACATTCTTGCCCTATTTTATGTGCTTTTTTGTGAACAATAACTTTTCGAGTAGTAATAACATCTTTTAAAACTGGTAGTGGTTTGTCCCAACTGTTCACAGTTGTCCTCATGAAGACGGAAAGCAGTTTTGAATAAGAACCTGCCATGTCACTTTAAAAACACAGGAAAATAAGATGTGCTGGCCTTGTTGAATGTTATACAGTAGTTTATTTCTCTATGTAACATGAGAAAAATAATGCTGTAATTGTTAAAGAAAGGATAAATATTTCAAAATGTTCTTTTTAGACTGATCTCACAATGCTGAAATTAGCTGCACTAGAAAGTAATAAAAATCAAGACTTGGAAAAGAAGGAAGGTCGTATAGATGACTTACTCAGGGTAAGTGTTAGACATGGGGTAAAGGTATTTATTCAGAACAACAGGCAGTGAATCTGAGACAAATATTTTAAATGTTTGAATAATCCTTGTTTTTAAAAATTACCCTGGGCTTACCTAAATTAAAAGGTGAGACGAGTTTTTAATGTTTGTATTTTTTTTGTCTGAAAATCAGAGAAGCCTATAAAATGGAATGCATAAGGTTGTTTTTTGGTTTTTTGGCTTCAGTGCTGTGTCTTGTTAATGATTAAATATGTTTATAGACTTTCTGGAGGTACAACGAAAGCTGATGCTGTTTTGCAGGCAGTTGATTAATTCCTTAGGTTCATAATATAATTGTGAATATCAGTTATCAATGGGACAACTGTTGGCAGTTTCAGAATGGAGCTGATTGTGACAGAAATTACTACTGGCAATAAACAAATACTTTTAATAAGCAACATATGCTATACTATGCTCTGAGACCTGTTTTCAGAAAAAAAATCTTAATGCTTGTGCTCTTGAAAGAAGTGTTGGAGAGATGATACATAGAAATATGAAATATGAAACAAAACCCCTGTATTCACAAGTTGTAATATGTTTAGTGTTTGTATGTGGACAAATACATATTAATAGATACAGTCATACATTATAAAATGGCACATGTAGACTGTTTTAGCACGTGTTCAACAATATGGAATAGACAAACCTAACCTTTTTTTTTTCTTTTCGAAAGAGGAATCATTTAGTATTAGACAAAATAATATTGCTGGGGTTTTTTTAAAGTAATGAGTTACATATAATTGTAACATAGGAAACTTGCTTAACTTTCTACTCAGATTGAAACTTCTATCATTGTGAATTTTTTGTTTCCTTTTAAATTACTAGGATTTCACATGACTTCAGCGGTCAAATATAAAGGATCCGGAGCTAAAATTAAGCTTCCAGTTTAACACTGGAGGACTGGAAAAGTGATCAGTACAATGCTTCTATGTATTATTTATATGCTGAATGCTCTGTACGACAGAGTGCAGCTCAGTGTAAATGAAGTAAAAAAAGGAAGCAAGACATACTTCTGCAGATTGGGATAGAGCTGTGGAATGTGATTTTTTGCCTGTATATATGTGTATGCAAGTTCCTTACTTTAGTCATGTGACAGCAGAGAACTTTATTTTCTTGACAGCTGATTGTAAAAATAGTGTTTTGATACATCTTTTCATATTTTGTATATATTTGTTAGGCTAACTGTGATCTTAGAAGACAAATAGATGAACAACAAAAGCTACTTGAAAAATACAAAGAAAGATTAAACAAATGTATTTCAATGAGCAAGAAGCTTCTAATTGAAAAGGTAAGTTTGCTGCTTTTAAAATGTTTGTGATAAAAACTGAGGGTACCATAGAACTCCATTATGATTCCTTCATTTTCACTTCAATTTTTCCACATTAGTCTCTGAGACTGGAACTTCATATGCATGGTCTGTATCTAGCAGTAAGTGTTTTTATAAGACTGAATAGGCAAAATAAAATGTTGAGCCTTTTTCTGCTTGTGGAAAATGTGCCTTTTAATTTAAGGGAGGTTTTCCCATCATGAGTAATTCGGATACAGCAAAGCATAAAAGATAAGAATTTAGGATGTGGCCAATTTTCTGGACAAACATTAAGAATAAGATTACAGTGGATGAAAAAATTTCTGAGGAGATTAGAATTTTCTGAGTGGATGAAAAAAATCCATGGAGGTGGATTAAATCACTTTGAGACACTTAAGTGGCCAAGATAATTTTTGATGTAAAATGTTAAAATGCTATGTTAGCTCTGAATTAATAGAAACAAGGAAGTGAAGGTAACCATTTACCTTCACACTGCTATGCAGTATAATAAAGAAATATTTATTTCAAATTTAATGCCAATTATATTTAAACTAGCACCGATTTCTTGAAAGATGAGGGTAGGTTGTTTCTCGCTCTCCTCTTTAAAATAGCCTTATTTGAAAAACAAACAAAACAAACAAGAAAAAAAAACCATCAACCAACAAAACCTAACAAAAAGTGAATAGAAAATCATCTTATTACAAATTAGGATACAGCAAAGTTTAAAGTAAACAGCCAAGTCTGTTCCCTGACACTAGCAACTGGATGCTACTGTCAGATACACACCTGATCAGATGCACAAACTGATCTGTTAGAGGACTAGGAAGAGTTTCCTCACTAGCATGCTGTAAATAAATTATTGCAGTCCTTTTAAGTTCCAGCATGAGGGCAATACAGGGGCAAGATGCATCAGATCTGTTCAGCGTGGTGCTAGGTGGGCACCTTCAGACTGCAAATATCATGTAGGCCATTTTTCATGAAAGGTCATGCAGGCCTCCTCTTCAAGAAATCTGCTTGCACAAAGATCCTTAATTCTGTCAACTTCGCACGTTTGGGTTTTCTCTCTGTGTGTGATTTTGGGCCGTAGGCATTTCTTAAGAAGCAGGCATTTGTAACAATTAAAGAAGTCTGTCCGTCAGCGGTCTTCCCAGTGCTCTTTCTTCTTGTGCTGAAGCAGACTAGGCAGACTCAGTCATCTATCACATCCCAGGGATGCTTGTGGTAGTAGTGACTGGTTCTGAAGAGGACATCTGCTTCTATTACTGCCAATCAGAATGCATCTGGTTGCAGTTAAGTCTACCTGCCGTGCATTCCCACGTAGCTGAGCTCAGTCGGTTTGGTCGGTGTAGTAACATGGATGCTCTGTCAAGGGAGTTTCCAGGCTAGGTATCTTAGGTGCACTCTTTCTGATGTATCATCAGGCTCATTTAGTATAACAGACGTGTACAGATATAATCTTAATTATATGTCTATATGATACTGATACTTTTATCATTTGCGCTGTATTTACAAATAAAATGTTTTGTTAATTATGAAGATCAGCAAACTTTTAGGAAAACAGAGTCAAACTCAAATTATTTATTGTGTGCACCAACCATCATTAGTACCAATTCTGGCAACTGTAGATGTTTGCGTTCTGCAGAAATTAGAAGAAATAAAGTAATAAAGGATATTTTCATCTGCTCTCCTTTTATCCCTTCCTTAGAAAGTTGTTGGAGGAAAAAACACCTGTTTTACTGACTTTTTGAACACTTTAGTATTACTGAATATGATTTTTTTGTTGTTTTGTTTTCTTAGAGCACACAGGAAAAGCTGGCAAGCAGAGAGAAGAGCATGCAAGACAGATTACGCCTGGGGCATTTTACAACAGTTCGTCATGGTGCTTCATTTACTGAACAGTGGACAGATGGCTTTGCATTTCAAAATCTTGTGAAGTTAGTAAATGCTATGTTCTTAAAATTCACACTAATTGTTAGTTCCCTCTAGTGGATTTTTTTATTACTAAGGTTCTAGGATTGGAGTGGCTTTTCAGATGTTGTATTTTGCTTTGCCTTTTGAAGACTGAGAATACAGTACAGAACTCCCTTAATCAACTGAGAGAATACTAAGGCTGGGTGTCTTTGAAAGACAGTTTGGTTTCACTTGATTTTAACTATCCTTAGAAAAGCATGAATGTACTAAATGAGCAGCACGTAATTACGCAGCTCAGCTGGTAGAAAGCTATAAAACTAAATCGGTGGGTGTTCACACAGCTAAGCATGTATCACTGGTGGTCGTTGGGGCAGATGAGGTCTGTGAAGTTCTCATTGGTCACATAGGTGCTGCATGCGCACCCATCACTAGCAGCTTTTTCGGGCATCCAGCTCCTCGGTGCTACGAGGGAGGAGTGACAAATCTGGGAGCCTCGGGTAGGGTCTAGTGCAAGTAGATGGGGGAGAGCAGCCACCTGGAAAAGAGCTGCTGCAACAGGTATTTCATCAGAGATGGGGCCAAGGAAAAGGGCTCTGGGAGACCATCAGAGATGGTAAAAAATTCTGCAGTGCCTTAAGAGATGTTTTTTGGTAATGAGCCTGACTCAGCCTTTTGGAGATATTTATATGTATATATAAACGTAATTCACCAAGATTTTAGTTAGTCAATATGTAGTCTTAGCATTATGTGATTGGCTACGGCATTGTTTTTTTAAGACAGTCTTAACAACAATCTGTGTATGTGTTTTGCATAAAAGCTGAAATTGTTTTCCATACCACCAAACTAATGATATATTTGGGAATGGCCGTATCAAATTCAGTATTTGGTCCATAAAAATCAAGTACTCCGTATTGACTCTTAACATTTCTTTTGATGGTATAAAAGAAGGTAACCACCAGCTCAGTTTTATTTTTTCCCTTGTGCAGAAATCAGGTGTAACACTTACAAAAACACACCCCCCCCCCCCCNCCATGACATATTTCAAAAGTAAATTGTGCCAGAACTTTAGCAAAATTTTTCTACCTCATGAAGAATGTTGGTGCTCTTTTTCCTAGGAAACATTTTCACAGGTACAGTAAGTTTTCTAAAAATTTCTTAATGCATTGCTAGTTAAAAAGATAGTTCTTTAAAAAATGCAAAATGATGAAACTTTAATAAAGCTTTTTTTGGGGGTTTACAGGCAGCAAGAATGGGTGAATCAACAAAGGGAAGACATTGAAAGGCAAAGAAAGCTCCTGGCCAAGCGAAAGCCTCCAACTACAAATAATTCTCAGGCACCATCTGCCAATTCTGAACCCAAGCAGAGGAAAAATAAAGCTGTGAATGGGGCAGAAAACGATCCCTTTGTTAGACCCAATTTACCACAGCTGTAAGTTTAACATTTCAATCAGTCTTTTACATAAATTCTCAGATATTGTCTGTGTGAGTTCTATTCAAATAACAGCATAAAAAGACACTCAGTATATTCAGCAGCTATATTCTCACTGAGGACTTGCTGATGTTAGGGAAATTTGCACCACTGCCTATGAAGATGTCGTACAGTTGCCCAATTTATTTTTGGTAAAGTCGCCGGAGAAAGGCCCATTTGGTGTTTATGGAATGTTCCTTCTGTTTTCCTGATCTAGAGGAGTCCTTATTCTGATTTCCTATTCTTGTAATGTCACTGATACCTATTGAACTTTTCTTGATCCACATTGGTTTAGGAGCCTGTCCTTTAGTTAGACATCATTTAATTTTTTGTATAAGAGTCTTTAGCTGACAGGAAAAGCTTTTTCAGCTTTTAGTATTTGAAGATGTGTCTAAAAACAAATGTAAAAAAGTCTTATTTTTTTTCCCCATTCTGAATGCTAGATCCTGAGAGCAACTATCAGAAGTTACTGATCCTGTTTCACATGTTGACAATGTTGCATTTTTTTGTCATTTAAACATGAAAATGGAGAGCTATCACAGTGTCTCCACTTTCCAAGTGACATTTTTTTCCTGCAGACAGATGTGTTCTTGACATTTAATTTGAATATTTTAAGAAGTTGCTGCTTGAAGATACTAGTTATTGCCCTTGATGCTAAGAGGCTGCAGCTGATAGTGTATCTGTTCCTAGTCAGTGTAAATAACTAGGGTTAAAAAGACTAACAGATTAATCTGCTTTACTTCGCAGAAGTAGGCTATATGTGTTGAATGAACATAGTCACCTGTCGCCTCTCACTTGTGGAGGTAGTAACTTACACCTCTGAGGGTGGGGGTTAAATAAATTACTCTGGTTAGATCTGCAGAGTTCATATCTTTGGACCATCAGTTTGAAGACAGCTGCATGTGTTTTGCATAATGCATCACTCATAAAGTTCACATTGTGAAATTGTTCCTCTCTGACAAAAATATGAAAACGCAGTAGTAAGGCTGGCAATGTTAGCAAGTCTTGATTAGTGTTACTCGTGTATTTTGGTAGAGAACTGAGGAGTCATCGCTCAAATTGATTCTTCAGTAGTACTTTGTGCCTACTTTTCTTATTCTTCGAACATATTTCATACTTTTGAATAGTACGGTAAAGACTACTGTCATGTTAAAAATACCTTTTTGATTGAATGTAATACCTCTTGTTATTAAGTAACACTTAAGTAATAGAAAAGACCTGAAAAATTATGTACTTTTTAATTTGCCAGCTTTTGGGCATGTCTTCATTCATGTTAAATTTCCATGATCTTATTGCTGCTTAGGAGGTGGTAAAATATACATTTGGGAAAAAATACAGAAGACATTCTAATTATTTACTAGGACAAGGTGAATTCCTGATAATAGACTTCTGAATATTTTTCTGGTGTTATGCAGTTTTAAATAATTTCCAAATGACTAAAAACTTTCCAAATTTTCATTTCATGTGGCTTAACCAGTTATGCGTTAAATGGCACATGAAAATGCTTGCTGGTTGTGGAATTGCCAAGGGAACAATCAGAATTGCCCTTTTGTATCTAATGCTAGCACAAATGTAAGCTGTTACTGAATCAAAACTGTTTTGCCTTTAAGTATCCTAATTTGATCGTTTTATCATCTAGATACGAGATTGCATGCTTATATGATAAATTTTCTTTCAGACCTTTGAGAAGGTCTGTAATGTGTCGCATGATCACAGAATCATTAAGCCGCATTGTGCTCTTAGACCTTTACTTGAAAGATTTTTTTAAAATTTTGCATTTAGGATTCATTACAATGTTGTATAGCAGAATTATGTGTTGACTCCTGTCTGCTTCTCAGTACAGAATTAAATGTTTTGTGTATCTTGGTAAAACAATTATTAATTGTGCGCTTCCATTTTAGAGTAAATGTGTCATCCGTTGTATGTGATTCCCTTCTATTACGTTGTGCTTATTGCTGTTCCTGTGTTACTTTGAAAGTAATGATCTTAATTAGTATAGCCAAGTGGAAGATGTTCTGTTTATATGAGGCATGGGGAAATGAAGAGCTGCTTGAGATTAATGAACTAAACCAGTAGTAAATCAGTACAACATATTTGCTAGTGATTAGGCAGATCTTTTTTAAACAAACAAACAACTTACTAGCAGTTGTTAGCAACACGTGTCTCTACCAGTGTGGTGTTTGCTTTAGAAAATGTCTCCAGCTGCAGGTATTGACAAGGCAAAATGATCTATAGCTTTGTAACAAGTAGTAGTATTGAAGCCCTTTCTGAAAACAGGTGTTAACTGTTTTGAAATGGATTGAAGGTGTTGTCTGAGTGGTTGTTTTAGTTTAGCTGAATATACTGTGGTCTCTGATAAGAATTTAGAAGCAAAATTTTTGCACCGAGTTTATTAGTATAAAAGTGGCCATCTGCCTGTGTCCTGTGAGCAAACGGTGGGTTTGGTGTTTAAATAACAAGCAACAGTTGAGTCTAAATAGTGTCCTGGTTTTCCATCATTCATTCCCTTTTTGTGGCCCAAACCAAAACTAAAAAGATGAGAGATCTCTTTTCTACTATTTTATTAGTCTTACATGAAAGAAATAAATTGAAATTTATTTAAAGAAAAAAACAATTATTTGAAGTAGAGGTTGCCTTCTTAGCCCTGGAGAACTCTCTTTGAAAACTCTGTTCCAAATTCTTTGGAGACTTCAGAGATTGTGAGGCTAGTCCCCACTTCTTGGAAGCAGCCCTTACTTAACTAGACAATTATTTCTGGGAGCAACGTTCTGCTTAGCTTAGGTGGTATAGTCCTTCCTATGCAGCTTCAGCCCTGGCAGTTGTATTCACTTCCCAGTCACCTCTTCCTCTGCTTCCCAGTTCCTTTGTGGGAGTCCGCGTGCATCCTTGTCCCTGCATGCAATTTGGAATAGGAGAGCTGGCAGATTTTGTGACTGTAGCTGAACAAATGCATCATTTAGAGGGAGCATTCTGTTCTGTATGGAACAAATAAAAATATTTTCAGAAACTTTTTCAGGCTGAAGTGCCAACAATGCGTCTGGGCTTTACAGGGCAAGTAAAGACAGCTCCTTTCCTAAGGCAGTCTCTTTCTAAGGCAAACATGGAAACAATGGGTGAAAAGACCCCATGGAAGGCTTTGACTTGGTTAGCGTCTGCCTGTCCTTGTAGAAATTCGAGGAACTTGTGAGAATAAAGTTGGACCAAAAAAGGAGTGCTTCAAAAATTGTAGCCAAAAACTTGTACTGGATGTGTGTGTGACTGTTTGGGGGCATGGCCGTGTTCTGCTCTGTATCCAGGATGATTTTTCAACTGGGAAAAGGTAGGAGGAGAGATGGTTGTAAATGTGCCAGGCTTGATAGTCATGACAATCAAGGAGCACATGCCCATTGTGGTTTTTTGTCTTGTCTGTACCCACTAGTAAGAGTGTTTTGATCATAGAAGAAGGTTTTGTCTGAGCTAGTGAGGAAGAAGTGCAAAGAAGATTGTTTATGTCTACCCATGCATACTGTGTCAAAGTTGTTGAAATTTGGCTATGAAAGCATTGTTAAATGACCGGAAGGCCTATTTTTTCTAATTAAGAAAAATGTTTATGTTGGTGATAACGAAGCCTTTCAGGCCAGGTAAGCTGTCCACTTTCTTCCACCAACAAATAAAGGTGGCACACCACGGCCCTGCACGTTACAGTAAAATTACACTACATGCACACAATATGTGCAGTGCCTTTTTTGGAATTTTAGGAATTCATTGTTTGTGTGTGATAGTCCATTTGGCTGTGAACAGTTAAAATACAGCATTTATTGCACAGTTATTTTGAGCAGGAAAGATCCGAGTCAGACTGGACTGTTACTAGATTCATTCAGGCAGCCGACTCCCAGCTGCCCTTCTTCCCCAACGCTCCGCAGATGAGCCTCAAACTTGACTGTCCAACTTAAGTTCATTTAGTGGATGGCAGCAGCCTGTTTCTGGCTAACGTCCCTTCCCCTGTGCTCCTCACCCTTTCTTCTTTCACATCTCATGAGACCTGTGTGTTTCAGCTGATGGAGGAGCACCAGGTGATGCCTTCTGTGGGAAGTGATGGTGTCTCGTAGGTGACTTCTGTTTTCAGAAGGTGCCTCCAGTGTGCTGCTGCCCTGCAAAAGGCAGCATGCTGGTGGGTGCTGGTGGGAAGAGATGGGCTGATGATGAGGAGTCTCTAGGCTGGATATTTCTAGCCTGTGCGGCAGGGTGGTAGCCTATAGCCAGAAAACAGACAGCATGCACACTGTCATTGTTTTACTGCTATTTGTCCTGTGCTATTTTAATATGAATATGAAGTACAGTATATTTATAGATAAAAAGTAGTAAAGTCCTACTTCTAAAAAAAAAAAAGGCAAATGTTTCTCAATGTGACAGAGTAAAATTTTCCTTTTCATAAGTAAACAGTATCCAAAGTGACTATGTCTATGTACAGTTGAATGTTTTGTATGCCTTCCTCTGAAATGTGGTGGTCAGTAACGACAGTTACAAATTGCTGTGAATCCTGCTGTGCCTGTAATGGAGCTAGAGTTGTAAGGAAACAGAAAAATGGAAAACAGCAATTTATTGGGTTATAGCATGGAAATACGGAAAGAGTGACTTCGAATCTTAATGTTTTCAATATGACCTCTAACTTGGGCTGTGTGCTCAAGAGGGCTATTTAGGAACTTTTTGGAAGGCAATACTTGCTAGAGCTGTCTAGGCGCTTTGTCATAACTCTGTGTAGATAGCTGAGGTTTTATAAAAAGGACCAGACTTCCTATATTACGTTAGTTTTTCAGGGGATCTATGGTTTTAAGGCTCTCAGTGTTCAATGAAAATTCTGGAAGTTTGTGTCATAAACTTCATATTTTCAATGTGTTTCACTTGTGGTTCAGTTTCGCTAAGCCACCAAAATACTCTTCTTTCTGAGAAAGACAAACTTTACTGTCTGTGCTTCTGGAAATGCACAAACTTATAATTTATACTGCAGACAAGAATCTGGAGAGAATAATATTCAACCTCATACACATTGGCATTGATCCTTTGCCTTTTTTAATTGAGAACTTAACCCATGGTAGAGTACTTTGCTGTTTGAGTAGAAAATTGAAAAGATGTCAGGGATGCTCCTGTGAGTTTTCTAGCATGGCCTTGATGCTCTTTTTGGTAGGTTTAGCAGATGCACTAGAGCAGGTATTAGAGCGTTGTTTTCTTAGCTTTCTTGCTGTTGTTTGAACTGTACAGAGAATGCATTGCCAGCTTTTCTAGCTATTGAGACACACCATTTCACATTTGCTTTAATGTCTCTTCTTTTAAGATGTAGCTTAAATTGTCTAAACCCAGAGGAGATTCTGCCAGGAAAAGAATATAAACATTCGGTCGCAAAATTTGGTACTAAGGGACCTTTTTCCTTTCTCGGAGAGGCAAATTTCCTCACTCCATTGCCCTCAGGAGTGTTTGGGGATGTCTGTTGACTGGAATAAAGGTCTACTTTTCATGCCAGTAGGGGAAAAAAAAAAGATGCAGGGTAACTTTGATACTTCTTAAAAGAAAGGATCTCTGCCTTCTCAAATTGTGACGGGATGTGGTCATGCGTGCTTTTGTCACGTGATCTGAGTGTTTTCTGTACATTATAGACCAGAAGGTTGATGACATAACTACAGTCTTGTGAAGCTATTTCCAGATTCTTGGAAATTTAGGTGCTGTGGTCAAAAAAGAATCCAGCAATTTCACTAGTGTTCATGGAGGATATCTCGTCAACTCAATCTTCTGTCCTGATCAAGTCAGAAAAGGGACAGCGATATTCTAGTACTTATGAAATGAGGAATAGGAAAGGGCTCTACGAAAGCTTCAGAACTACCAGGTTTTATCCTAAAAAGATGCACTTCTTTAATCACTACTTTTGAGACCCAGTAAATACAGTGTTTAGAATTCTCAAAACTATGTCAAACTTCATCCAAATTTAAAAGGGAGGAAGAAGTCTTAGTTTATTAGATTTCTGCAAATTTTATCAAAATGACATTTGCTGTAAGAGAGATCTGAATTGGTATCCCTCACCTCTGGGGAAACTACTGGTGATTCTCAAGACACTAGTTCCTTACACTTGCAAAACAAACTGCATGTATAGCCTTCTGAACATTTTGTGTAATTTACCTTCCCAGGACAGTTGATAATTGAACCTGCTAAAATATGGACTTTGTGAAAACATATTACGCTAATAGTTTTAGCTTTGCATCATGCACGAAATCGATATAGGCAAAACGATAAAATGTGTAATTTTATTTGTTCATAGGCATTTGTGTGAATACTTTCAAGGAGGCCATACCTCTTTCTTCTTCCCCATGCCCTGTTCCACTTCATCATATGTGTATGGTTTCTTCTCTGGAAGTCGAAGTCTCTTTGGTTTCTTTTTTCTGGTGGTTTGTCTTCTGTGTCTTTTTTTGTTCATTTGTCAGATGGATACTGCATACAATCAGTCCGTGGGTTTCTTAGTTACTAATCCATGTGAACAGTCTAGATCCTCCGGATGATAACTGACTTTGTGTCCTAGCAAGTCTACAGGCAGCGAGGGACCACTGAATTAATTGTAGCCAGAAATCTTTTCTCCAAGGAGGATGAAAAGAGAACAAGCAAAAGAGTTGCATGCCAATTCAGAACTGAATTTGTCGTCTCATGCAAAATGTAGTGTTAATGAACTTGGAATCTATGGTTTTGCACTACTGCGTTCTTTAAATCACAGCTCAAAAATCAAAGTGTTGTCAGTCTTGTCTAGTTGCTTTCTAGATCTCCATCCTTTGGTTGATTAAGTGTTAAGAGTTTAGAACCAAACAGTGGAGTAGCATCAGCCAAAATATTGGGATGGTGATACAAATCAGGATGTACCCAGATAATCAACAGAAATGGTCCAGTGGGAGAGGCAGTTAATATTCCAGAATATCAGGCACAGAAGCATTCTGTAAGTACGTTTTGACCCTGTAATTAAAAACCAGGATATTCAGATAGTTCAAAAATGTAGTCCTAGTATTGTGGTAGTAAATAATTAACATAAAATACTGTATTTACTGTAGTATTTAAGTAAGAATGCTGTTGTTTTCTTTACCATCAAATACAAGCTATAATTACATGTTTGGTTTGGTTTGGTTTTTCAGTTTGACACTAGCAGAGTATCACGAACAGGAAGAAATTTTCAAACTTCGATTAGGACATCTCAAAAAGGTATGTATATGGCCTGTTACGCTAAGGTATTTTTTTTACCATGCCCAAAATCTTAAAAACTAGTACTATCAAAATAAGGAGAGGGCTTGTTGAGAGCTGTCTGATTGGAAAGCATACTCGTAAAAGTGCTGTACAATTTTATGCCTAACAGTTGCTTTTTTTTTTTTCTGTGCAAGGTACCATAAACACTGGGAGTACAGGGGAGTAGTAGTGAGTCCATCCAGTGTGTAACACTGTACTGATTCCTTGAATCCTTTTAACAGTGATGGTGCCGCCAATACTGCTCGTGTTTCAGAGCTGAGGAGGTGGAGTCAGCCAAGTTTGATATATGGGCTTTTAACATTAGTTTTTGACCTCAGTAAAGGTCCGATTTACAAAGTATTGCATTTCTGAATGAATATCATGTTTTGATCATCTGCAGTATCCACTTCAGTTGTTATGAGTTAGCATACTGCCTACTGCAAGAGAGAATATAATTTTCCTACTTCTATGAAAAATCTTTTCTCTGTATCTTAAATTATTTTTGCAGTCAGATATATTACTCCAGTTTTTGACTTTTGAAAAAAAAGCAGTACTTTTTTTCTTGAAGCCCATCATTGTAATAAATCTGTGTAATAATTATGATATTAACAAACTGTTGTGTATTCAGGCAAAGCTTTTGAGGAATGACAGTTGAAGCAGGCAGAAACACCTCAACAAGTGTGAAGAAAATATGCTGAGCAGTAGTTTTTGAGATGTTATTTCAAAACAGGTCATGGTGGTTTTCCCCTTGAAATGTTGCAAGAGTCTGTTTCAGGCCTGTTCTCTTCAAATGTACAAGTCACCTGTTATAAATCGTACTATAACAAACTGAACTGGGCCCCTTGAGAACACTGATGCTGTTTTTAAATAATATGACAAGAAAGTACTTGAATCTGTGGTAGGGAATCTGCATATAAACTTGTTGGCACCAGTGAAATAGACTGCCCAATAGTTCTTCATTGTTAATGCTTTAGAAGTGGCACCAGCTTCACGTGAAATTCTGTAGATTTTTTTTCCCCCGTGCTTTAATTTTTTTGAAGTCTAATGGAAATTTGAAAGAAGCTGTTACAAAGTTGTTTAATACCCAAATTTTGTTTTCACCTTGAGCATCAAAACTGGGGTACTCTGTATAAGAAGGAACTTCCTTGACTAAGTGCCAGAGGGGGAACAAAGGTTATTTCTTTGCAAATCATGTTTGAATGTATATGAAAATAATAATAATAATATAATAATACATACTTGCATTTTAATTCTTACGTGCAATATTTTGTCGTTAACTAAGAAAAATAATTTTGTTATTTGCTTTTTACATGGCTGTATTTCTTCCCTAGTGCTTCTTTGCTGGTTACATTTTTTTCTCCTTCTGCATATGCTGTTTTGCTGTCTGCTCGTCTTCCTTTTCACTCTCCAGATGCTTTCCTTGTGCTCTTATTTTTGGTGCCCTGTACATGCTGCCACCACCAGTTTTCTTTTCCTTCTGCTCCCCAGGAAATTCTTTTCCAGCTAGCAGCTTTGGTCCTGGAGAGAGGCTCTTGTTTTCTCACTTCCTTTTATATAGCAGTGACCTGAGGCAGCTAAGCTGGTTCGTTCTTGCTTAAAGGTATTCACAGCCTGAGTGTCCTAAATAACAGCTGGAAACAATGCAACCAGCCAGTTCTCTTTGGGCTAACGTTGGCCTATGAACCACATTTTGAGAACCGCTGAATTGCATAATATATGAACAAAAAAGCCCAAAAGAGGCATAGCTGATGGATTTTTTTTTTTTGTCAGCCTTTGGGAAGAGCATAGGCAATTGTGTGTGTGTGTAAGTGTGTGGCCTTTTGAGGGGGGAGAAGGGCTAGAATTCTTTATAAAGGACTATTGGGTTATGAGGAATGGCATATCATTTCAGGGTATTTAACAGAGAACTGCAAGGATGAATCTAAATATTAAAGGAAGAGTTTAACATAGTATAAACAGGAAAAAAAAAACCCAACCCACCCTTGACATTATATGTTAGGACAAACAAATGGTCCACCCGGATCTGCTAGCGGATTAGTGTTACTTAGTTCGGCTTTTAAACTATTAGGAATTTGATTTTTGTTTTCTAAATGGAGGTTTGTCTAGTGTCTTGTTTTGGGATGAGAGGTTTTTTTGTAGTTCATGGGAAGGGATTCAGGATATCCACTGAAATCGTCTGGTCCGGACTCCTCAACTCATTGGAAATGTGATCATTTAATGTGTGTTTTAGATTATAGAAGTACAGTTGTTGTTTCAGGATGTGGTTTTATGATATACAATGTTTGGAAATACCAGCTTTACAGCATTTTCTCTCCCCTCTGCTGACTTATGTCTTCATCCCTATGTGCCATGCCTTGCTGCCCTGTTGCTTTTACCAGCACCACCAGGCTGTGCAGTCTCAATATAAATTGAATTGGAGAACTGATATAACTTCTTTCAAAAACCAAATATGTATCTTTTTGTGAGGCTTGGGGTTGGGGTTTTTGTTGGTTTGTTTTGGCTTTTTTTAAAAAGAAAAGACTTAATTAGTTTTCCAGTTTTGTTCACCGTGTGTCTGTACCAACATTTGGCTGTGCCAAAATAACGAGATGATGTGGAGCACTGCTACTAAAAAAAAATACTTGTCAGATGCCAGGGCTTCTTTTTCCTTTTCAGCTAGAATAATTCCATAATTATGAGATTTCTGATATGGACTAAATTTGTCTCCCCTGTATTCAAACTTTCAAGTTCTAGAGGTACTAACTCTGAAATGAATATAACCTTTTCTACAGTGTCTTTCAATGAGTATACGTTTTTCACTTCAAGTGTAGATACAAAGCTTTCTACAAATTAGTCATTGTGAATTCTTTACTTTTTTAGAGAATCTGAATAAACAACTATTTCAGTGTTCTCTAATATGTAGCATAAAGATGAGATAATTTTAAGTGCTGAAATTAGTCAGGGAATGTGCTCATACCTGACATGCTACTTTTGAAATTGCACTCAAAATCTTAAGCAATAAACATCCTGCATTTGTAATTTTAATAAGGTAAAGATGGAAAAATCATTTTAAATTAGCTTGGGTTTGGTGCCTTGTATCAACACCTTAAGAATGTTTCTGCTGTAATGACTTATTCTTTTATTCTTTTTTTGATTTGCACTTCAGCCTCAAAATATTTTAAACATCTTTCTCTTAATTTGTCGGTTTGTACAACATCTATAACTGCACATATCTCAGTTTTTTCTTCTTTGTACATCAATTTCAGACCGCTTCCCAGATAATTTCTCTCCTTGGCTGAGGTACAAAACCCAGCTGCCTCTCATTTCAAATAGCATCCCTACAGTGCGGAACAAAACTGTGAACATCCCATTACCTGTGGGTTCATGGACAGAAAGGTTCCTTAAAACAGGCTTTTGCCTTATCTTTCTGAATTTTTCTGGCTTTAAGAGAAAAGTGGTGCTTTCTTCTATTTCAGCAGGGTTTTGTAATGTAATGTTCCTCCGTCACCACTAGTATTGATGCAGGGGTAAAAATATCCTTTTCAAACGGGGAGTAAATGAGCTTTTATATTTCATTCTTTTCATTTGCAGGAGGAAGCTGAAATACAAGCAGAACTTGAACGTTTGGAACGGGTTAGGAATCTTCACATAAGAGAACTGAAAAGAATAAATAATGAAGATAATTCACAGTAAGAGACTTACTGTCTTAATTTTGCTTGTCTGTTTTTAAAATAATGCTCAAAAATGATGGTTGGACTCAATGATCTTAAAGGTCCCTTCCAACCTAGATGATTCTATGATTCCATAAAATCACATTTTACCTACGTGGGAGAGGCTTGTTCATAATTTTTCTTGTTTGTTTTCTTTGTTTATGTATATAATTTAAACACTAACTTATTTACACTTTAAAAAAGAGAATTACTTCTAATTTGCTAAACTTATTACTGGTTTTATTGAATATGCAAGAAATAACATTTATACACAGCTTATAGTGCAGGAGAGCTAAAACTTCCTGGACCAAATTGCTCGGCTGAAAAAAAGTACTTGTAAGGGAACTTAATGCAATTGACTTAGCTGACAATAATGCAAGAAAATGGCAAGAAGGTTTGATGCAACAGCAGCAGTTTTGTGATGCAGTTAAAATTAGTTTTGGTTTTATTGCACTGTAATTTCATTCGTACTGGGTGCAGGTACCTAGTAGGAAAAAGGCAAATGCAAGGTCTTTTGTATTATATTAAATGTTACTCTGTGCTTCAGCTTGCATGGCAGTATATCATAATGTTAAATTGTTGTTTAATATGAGCTATTACTATGTGGATTTGAAAGTAATAATTACATAACTAAAACTGTTGGGCTGCTTTCCACGATGGTGAATACAAACACTAACGCTACAGTTTCACCAGCACTTTAAGCTGGCACTGTTGCTTGAAAGGAACCAGTTCTGCCTATAGCTGATTACTTCATTATGCCCTTGCCCTGTTTCTTTCACATGCTTGCAATGGCATTTCTTTCCTCAACAGATGCTGGAAATTGATTCAACTTAAAACCAGCTCCTGTGGTTTCTTTTTCTGGATTAATTTTAGCCCGGGATCAATTTCCTGGTCTAATTCTTTGCCCCAGTTTCCAAAATGCTTGTGCTGTCATGAGGAGAGAGGGCAGTGCAAGGGTGGAATGAGAGCAGCCAGGGGGAAGGAGATGATGGGACTTGGCTTCTTTGTGCAATAATAAATATTTATAAAACAGTAGCCTTAAGACTTCAGGATTTTATTTTATTTTTTACTTTTTAGACACAATAGAATTATATATACAGTAAGACTTTTAAACATAAAAGCAACAAGATGTGAAATTGTACTTAGCTGTTTTAATGGTCCCCATACCTGCCCTGCAGGAACACAGAAAATTTTTGTTGCTGTGTGGCTGTAGTGCTAATTGATAGCTAAACTGGTGTTGTTTTTTGGAAAAATGATGAGTGTTGATGCTTACAGTTTGATGGCAGAATATTTTCTTTTAAAAACAAATGTCCAGCAACAAATAACCAGTTCTTTGCAGGTTAAATGATAACCTTTTTTAATCTATAGTGTTTGCATTAGAAGAGGGGTTTTTTGTTTTGTTTTTTAAAAAAGCATCCTTCAACAAGAAGGAATAAATGCCACAGAAAAATGACAGACTTTGACTGTGTAAATATTGTGTATGTGGGGCAAAGAATGTCCAAATTACAGTCCCAGTTAAAAACAGAGTTACAAGACATGGACAAGCAGAATACTGCAGCTTCACTGCTCATTTTCTGCAGTCAGTGTTGATACATTTATGGTACAGAACAAAAAGCTTTAAACTGTGTGTTCGTGTTTTTATGGGGGTTCAGTCTTGAGTATTTACCAAGTGGTGAAGCTGCAGCTTACACTCATAATGTAGAAGACAGAAGCAGCTAGGTCTGTAGCCCCTGCTGTTTTTCCTGACATGTCTTGGCAACTTGGCCATTTGATAAGGGAGAAGATTTTGAAGCAAAGCAGCTGCTGGGTCTTGACTCAAATCCTGTTGGGTTTTCAGCATCCAGCTGCGGTGTGAAGTTGAGCCCTCTCTATTGTTCTAGCAACATTCCCCTCTATGTCCTTCTAGACATGTATGCCTTCCCCAAGTGCCCCAAATATAACGTTGGCAACAAACTCACCTGCTCGGGGTTCCAACCTTGACAATGAAGAGTAGGAAGCATTGCCCATTTCAGGGATGGGTAAACTTGTACGTCTGCGTGTGTTCTTTACAACTGCGCTGGGATAACAGAACAAGTTGAGAGTGCAGGTCAGGGCTTCCCTGTCAGGGTTTAGAGTCCACATGATGCTGGGGCTACCTGCAAAGTGCAGGTTCTGAGCCAGAGCGCCACGCAGAGTAGGAAAAGCAGCAGTGAAGAGGGGAGGTGCTAAGGTTGACAAGATTGGTCCTACTAGAAACATAATATTTAATAGAAGGACTAAGAAAATACGGATCTAAAATTGTTGAGCGTGGGTTTAAAGAATGGTGCTATTCATCCCATGACATCAGTCACCTAATGATGCTACCTGTGAATTTGTTATTTCCTCTACACTGAGTGCATTACTTTTTATGATTTTTTTTAAAAAAACCAAAACATCTTTAGCATTGAAATACGTATTTTTGTAGTGAGGAAAAGGAAAGTTTTGTGTCCAAAAGAGGCACAGTAAGCAAGAATATGCATCTTCATTCAAATACTTGACTGTCTATGACCATACCTCCAAAACTGTAGAGAACATGGAAGGATGGGATGAGCTGTTGGCAGAGTAGCTCTAAACCCTTCCTTAAGGTTTTCTATGGAGTAAAATTGGCAGCTGGCCCTACATTCATTAGCATAGCAGTCTCATCACTGCACTAGACAATGTGATAAGTACTCACCTCCCTTCTCCCTGGTTGGAAGGAAGGATGTGTTTTGTCTTCTGCACATTTCAGGAGAGAGCATGGTCCTTTTCTCTGTCCTGCAGCATCATTTTGTGTTTGGAAGCAGAGTTTTCTTCTTACTTTTGATTGGAGTACAAACAGATACTCAGTTCTTTGGTGTGTTTTCTCCGTATTGCTGTTTGTTATTTGTTAAGTGTTATGTAAAATCCATTTTATTAAAAAGAGGCAGGCAGGTACATGAGTCTGGTCATTTCACGTGAAATTGGAAGAATATCCTCCTCATCTGTTTCAGAAGGCTGAAGTTCGACACTTCTTTAAAATTTGGCACAACAAAGAGAGCCCTGGTATCGCATGTTTGGATTTAAGGGTGCTTTTCTTATTCTCACATAGAGACAAATAACAAAAAGTTTGCCAGAATTGACTCGTTTGACAGTGTTATGATAGCATTTGTACAATAAATAGTCAAAAGGTACTGAAATTGGCAATGTTGTCTAGTCATGCCATAAGGTTTCACATGGTGTAATATTGTTCAGCATATCATATATTTCTAGTAAAAAGAAAGCTCCATTTGAGAAGTAATACTAAGAGGTTTACATTTTAGACTCTATTTGTGTACCTTAAATAGAATTAAATGAAACTGTTTTTTTCTTTTGAGATTTAAAGATCACCCCACGTTGAATGAACGGTATTTGTTACTCCATTTACTTGGCCGAGGTGGCTTCAGTGAAGTATACAAGGTAGAGTGTGTTGAGTCTGCTAAATCTAATGTTTGAGCCATGTACATTTTTACGTTAAATTTTTTTTGGGGGGGAGGGGATCTAAATAAGCAGAAGGATTGTAGTATGGTATAATCTTTAAACATGGTTGAACAAACTTCGATTAACCTGTGGAGGGAGATAGCATTACAGTAGACTTGTGAATTGCATGCCAATTTTTTTCCTCTCTTTATTGGGTGTTATTTTTATCATCTGTGATTTTAAGTTTTCCGTATTTGTGGGTTTCTTTTTTAGGCTTTTGATCTTTATGAACAAAGATATGCTGCTGTGAAGATTCACCAGCTTAACAAAAGCTGGAGGGATGAAAAGAAAGAAAACTACCACAAGTAAATATTAATGACTTATGCTTCATATGTTAAACTGAATAGCATTTTATTGATTATAGAAGGTTAATGTATCCATCTTCTTTTAGACATGCCTGCAGAGAGTATAGAATACACAAAGAACTGGATCACCCCCGGATAGTTAAACTATATGACTACTTCTCCCTGGATACAGATACGTAAGTACATAAAATGATACATTTTCTAGAACTTGGCAAGGATTTTAGTGCTGCGTATCAGATAAACAGAAGAGTATTTGAACAAAAATAATATGTTCTTGCTTTCAGCCAAAGCGTTTAAGGTTTCCTTAAGGGAACTTAAAAAAACGCAACACACTAGTTGCAGAGTTTTGTCTCAACTAAATACTGTTTTCTATGAAGTGATGAAAACAGTGTTTTGCAACACCTGACTAGCAAACCCTACAGGATGTCCTGAGGGTGGAAGGGATGTGCAGTGCTGTAACGTTTTTGGGCAGAGCAACGGCTGCTGCAGGGCAGCTCCAAAAGGCTGCTGTAGCTTAGACAAGTTTCCAAGACTAAATGACATCAGGAGTGTTATTAGCCTAAGCGTAGCCGATGGTCACTGGGCTGCACCTCTTTGCATGAAATTGCGTCACATCTTAAGGAATAGTGACTATATTTTTCTATTGAGAAACATGCCTACATAAATAAGGGCACTTTTTTTTAACTTAACATCTCATCAATATGGATGCATTTCCTCTTTTGCGGAGTCTGAATTTTCTGATTTATGTGAGTTTTCATAAGCTAATAGTTATGCCATGTGTTCTCTTAACAATTTCATTGATATAGTTGAATGTCATATATAGTTGAATAGTCATATATAAATTCATATATTGAATTTAATTCAGTATTCAGGCAGCTGTCTTAAACTTGCCAGTATCAAACTAGGTCATCATATCTCCATTTCTGATTGTGCAGTTTGATATGTTATTTAATTTTGTCTCTCTATATTCTGCCCTAGGTTTTGCACGGTGTTAGAATACTGTGAAGGCAATGACCTGGATTTCTATCTCAAGCAACATAAATTGATGTCAGAGAAGGAAGCTAGGTCCATTGTAATGCAAATAGTAAATGCACTACGGTATCTCAATGAGATCAAGCCCCCTATTATACACTATGATCTTAAACCAGGTAAGTGAGGGATGTTACGATTGAAAATGTCTTTTTTTTTTTCTTTAATCCTTTATTTTCTTTGAAATTCATGCCTAAAAATACCAAAATTATCTCTGTAAGTCAGGCTTATTGTAAACAACTGAAAAAAGCATGTACTTTTCTTTCTGGTTTTATTGCCAAAATCATCTGTCTTGTCTCTGGAAAAATGGTTGTCATAAATTTTCTAGTTTGTGTTATTTTGATTTGAGTTTGTAGAAAAAATACCGTATAGCACATACATACATGCATTGGTATTTAGCAATATAAACGGATAAGATCATTAGTTGGCTCAGTCCTGTCTGATCATTGTGGAATGCTGATATGTAAATAATTTTTCCCCTTATGGATTTCTTATCCTGTGAAGGGTTGAAGTAGGTAATCAATCACTTTCAGCATCCCAGCATAAGTACTTTGAAACAGGACTTTACAGAATTTTTCTTGACGGTGAATAAAATAAGCATTGTCATTAACAATGTTTTCTGTCTTGATTCCATGGCCTTTGTTTTACCACCTTGCATGAATGATGCTTGGATTCTTCATGTACTTTAATCTGCTACACTTCCAAGTGGAGGGTTTGTAACTTAGTGACAGCCTATTTGCTCGCTGTTGTGTAATAAATTGTTCATACAGATTTCTCTCATATCGTGGAATTGTACAGAATGTATTCTTAGTCTCATTAGGTTTTGTTCTCAGAGGAACTTCATAGCATAACTTTTATATCAAGAAATCACTGTGCAGTTTCAACACATGGATTAAAATTTGTAGTATTGCAGCAATTTCTTGGCACAGTTTTGTGGCATATGCAAGCCCTGAAACCTGTAGTGTAGGATTTGTTCTGGGCAGAAAAACATGAAACTTCACTGCATATTTTGGTGTTTCCTCACAACATTTTGGGGTTTCCTTGTTGTCCAGCCAGCTCCCAGCTGAGGGAGCCATTTAAGATGATGATGATAACCTAGAGAGTTCCTGAAGCTACACTGAAATGTGTCATAGGCAAGTTACTGTAGACTTGAGGATGTAAAGATGATGTAAAGTTGTCACTTACCCCTCATGAAGTTAGACGTTCCTGAAAATTGAACCCAGTTTTGAAAAGAAAGCATTCTGTTAGCTTTTTGGTGGTAATTTTCTTTTTTTTTTTCCCCTCCCCGGATAGGTAATATCCTTCTTGTAGATGGAACAGCATGTGGAGAAATAAAGATTACTGATTTTGGCCTGTCCAAAATAATGGATGATGATAGCTACGGTGTGGATGGAATGGATTTAACTTCACAGGGAGCAGGAACTTACTGGTAATGCCTGGTTTGCTTTTGCTGTTTAGACTCTGGGTCATTGTTCAGATTTCAGAAATGCTCTCTTACAAAGCAAATTTGTAGAGAGCTAGGATTAAAAATATTAACATGGATGACAAACAAAGATTATTTTGTGCAGTACTGTGAACGTTGATATTGCCAAACGTTAGAATGGTAACATGACAAGTAAGGTAAGAGAGTGTGTATGTGGTGTTTATATTTTTATTTTTATATATATATATATACACGTGCATATATAAATAAAAATGTGGAGATGATCACTATGATTTAGAAACATGGTTTCCCTGAAGAAGCAAGTGTTTAATCTTTGGCTGCAGGTGGTTGAAGACATTTGACAGAGCTATGATGATTAAGTGTGGGTGCTTAGTCCTTGGAAATCTTAGAGCAGGGATTATCAGCAGGTAATGTCCTTAGGACAAAAGAGTATTTACTCTTCCATCCTAAAGGTTAATGACAGCTCAGCAGCTGTGATTTGTTTTCTGTGTGCACTTGCATGCTTGTTCAAAAACCTGAAGTTTAGAGCTGCAGACCAGGAATGACAATAAGCATTTCATTGCTTACAGAAAAGCTCTTTCTAGAATTTGCTCTCTAAAAATGCAGCTTCTTCATGTCACAGTAGCTCTTTCAGCCGGGGTGCATGGTAGCTGTCTCAGGGTGGGTGGAATAGAAAGCCTAAATTAGCCAGGTTATTACTCCTGAATTCATTTGCTCTTTCTCTTCTCATTCTGCCTGTAGCAAGATCAGAGTCAGGAGCTGAAACCTAACTCTAAACAGAGAAGCCAATGTCATTTCTGTTTGCAGCTTTTCCCATATACGGAAGTTACACATAATAAAGGTTTTGCCTTTTCCTTCAGATAGTTTAGAAGAGAGAACACATACTCTTGCACAAATGCCAATGTGCACACGCTGTGAAAAGAAGATTATTCAAGTTGAAGCATTTTAGAAGTGTTAGGCTTTTGTTACTCTTCTTAATACTTTACCTGTTTAAACACCAGTTTAAATATTTTATGGTAGGAATGTATGTAAAAAAATTTTGGCCTTTGGATTTAATCTAAAATGCCACAGGCGCTAGTGGTGCTGTAAACTGAGAGATCAGAAAAGGCCTGTGACTGTTAGGGTTCCTGATGAATCTCTGCGTTTCTAATTCACACTTTCTCAGAGCCCCAGATCTTTATTAAGGAGGGAAATATTTTAAGTGAGTTTGAGGTGGGGGATGAGTCTGTTGAGAGCAGATTGCACAAACTGTCAGCGCTGTAGTCCTGGAGGGGATTTCCTCAGTCACTGGGTCTGGTTACCTGCCTTTCCAGCCAGTTAGGTCACATAATCTCTTTTGTAAACTTACAGACGTTTGTATTAAATTTAGTTAGTGTTTTGTCCCCAGTAATCTGATTTGAAGTGTGTTCCATAACCTCAGTTCTCTGATCATTAGAAACCTAATCTTCTAATTTACGGACTGTGTTTATTTGTGGCCAGTTTATACTTGTTTGTTCCTGTGCCAACACTGTCCTCCCTGAAGTAGCTTGTTTCCCTTCCTAGTACTTGCTCCTTGGTGTTTTTATAGCCTTCAGTCTTTTTCCCCTGAATTGTAGGCTCTCCATTCTTCAGATCATTTTAGTAGGTTGTGTTTTTTTTTCACTTGCATCACTTTAAGCTCATTTTTCTTGATTGTTGTAACCAGAATTGTACACATGTATTCTAGAAGAGATTTTTGTGATACTCTGTGAAATTCATATTAGTATTGCATTCTTACCTCATTTTTCTGCTTATTTCCACTCCTGCAAATATTTCTTTAAAATTTTTTTAAAACCTTTTATGCTGGTGGTGAAAGAATGGCTGGTCTGTAGTTGCTCTAGTAGTTTTTATGCCTTTATCAATTTTAGATATTACAGTTAATAGTACTTAACTGTCTCTGTATTGATATGTTTGGGAGGTTTTGTTTGTTTTTTTAACCATTCCACCAGTTCTTTTGTAATTCAGGAATGGCACAGGAACTCCCTCAACTCAGCTCTTAAGTATGGCTTCCTGCAGATTGTAGGAATGGAAATGGCAATCACCTTTGTCTACCATATACCCCTCTGGTTAATGTAATCATTTTTATTAAAAACTTAGGTAAAAGGTCTTTAAGCCATATCTGTGTTATCTTTGATTCCTGTGCTGGCCTTGCTGTAAAATGCTCTGTATGGCTTTCACCGTTTCTTGCTCTGATAGATGGAGAAGGTTCATATTTAACCTAGGATCCGAATTTAAAAAAAAAAAAGTGATAATTAGTGATTTGGGTAAAGAATGTTAATATATGTGCTTGTATAAAATAGACCCTCTATTTGACTGACTCGCTGTACAAAAAACTGTAATGTCAATTTTGATGGGTGTGTAAGGTCTTGGAATGTGGATCATAAAGCAAATGTACAGTTGTCAAAAGATGAGAGATGTGTATGTGAAGCATTTGTATAATTTGCTATTTGAACAAGAGCTAGTGATGCCATACATCTACTCGTAGACACTGAAATGCATATTCTGTTTTCCAGGTACTTGCCTCCAGAGTGTTTTGTAGTTGGCAAAGAGCCACCAAAGATTTCTAATAAGGTTGATGTATGGTCAGTTGGAGTGATCTTTTTCCAATGCCTTTATGGTAGAAAGGTAAGGAAAATATTGTTTACAAATCTTAAGAGTTATAGTGTAAATGACTGTGTCTACTAGACTGAATTACAGGCATAAAAATATGAATCTTCATGGAAAATTACTTGTGTTACTTTTTGATGGTGTGTATTGATATTGCAAGAAATGTAGAAAATCTTGACTGAAACTTTTTTATTTACTGACTGGTTAGCAGTTTGTATTAACACTGCAACAACTTACTATAGCATAAATATTTATGAAATCAAAGTAGTTGAATAACTCTCATGAAGAAAATCATGTGCTTATTTTTCAGCCATTTGGCCACAATCAATCACAGCAAGATATCTTACAAGAAAATACAATATTAAAAGCCACAGAAGTTCAGTTCCCTGTCAAACCTGTTGTAAGCAATGAAGCCAAGGTAACTTTTTGTGTGATCTCTGAATAACAGCTAAAACATTCATCATAAAGGATTCAGTTGTAAAATTGCTGGTAACTTGAGAATACTCTGGGGCATAGTAACGGAATGTTACTACATGTAGGAACACATAATGGAAAACTAATATTCTGATGGTTTTATTTAAGCAAACTTCTGCGACTTCTCAAAATCATGTCCTTCAAAGCGAGATTTTATATATTTTTTTTTATATATATATATATATTCCAGAAATTTGCAAGTGGTTTTAAAGTAGGCCACCTCAAAAATTGTCTGCTTTGCCTTTTCCCAGAGGACCTTATGTGTCTCCCTCAGGCCATGTCACTAGAAGTTCTTGTGAAACACTTCCACTAACCATAACAAGCCCTTTCTGAAAATAGTGAACGTTTTTTCTCTGCAGCCTTACTGGCTTAAAGAACTATTTGACTACCAAATACCTGGAGGATATGCCTGCTAACACTCTTCCCCTTGAAAGGTTATAGTATGTGTGTATTAATTCAAACCTATGATTGAAACATAAATTCAGAAGATTAAGAATCTATAAGATATGTTGATGCTGATTCAGGAAATGAGACTGCCAGAATAGTTGATCTGCTGCAAAGGTGTGGATGACAATATTTCCTGTATTTAAAAATCTTATTTTGAAACATCTGTAGTGTCAAACTCATCTCCACAGACTAGCTATTCAGAAACAGATTAAGGTGGTTTCCCAAATGATTGCTGCTGTGAGCATCCATAACACAAATTCAATTCTGTGAATATGGAAGAAAACACCATATGTATATATATTACATATATTACTTGTTTGTAAAACTGCCCCAGTTCATGGCCAGATGAAGCAGAGATGTGCTAGTTGAAAAGAATGCCAAGGTAGTAGAATGCCTGTTAAAGTTTCACCAACTAGTTAAACGTATTTAGATTGGGACACAAGCTGCAAAAAAATTTAGGAATGTTAAGATTTAGCTTCTAAAGATTAAAAGGAAAGGAAACCTCTTTCTAGAGGCTGTAGCTTCCCAAGAAAATAAATAAACCTGCTGTTACAATCTGTAGTATATACCCATTGGTTACATTTTCTAAAAGTAGTGTTAGTGAGCAAGTTGCAGTTAAGGTTATGAAATTTGGTTGAAGAATTGTAGTTTGTCTTAGGTTTTTTCGGTTGGTTGAGTTTTTTGTTTGCTGGTTTTGTTTTTTCACCTTGATTTGGAAGAATTGTATCCCTTGACTGCAGTTGATAAATACGCATCATATAACTGATAAAAACTATTAACATGTAATGTTATCTGTTGTCTTAACTTTGCCTTTGTCATTAGTAGTTCTTATATACAGGATGTCGGGAAAGAGTTCAGTGTGGAGAACTGGAAACTTGTTTTGCATTCTCTGTGTATTCCTTGTTCTGTTTGTTTGAAAGACTAAAATAAACTTTCAGTGTTCTCCACTCTTATTAACATTGTCACGATAGCTGTAAGAGACAGGGAGAAATTATTCTCTGGTGGAAATGCTATAAAACAATTTCAGACTAACTTGTAAATTCAGACCATTTATGATGACTACGTAGAATCCAAATTATCCTACAGATTTATAGGCCTGGCAGTTGAAAAGAACAGCTTGTAAACGGAAATTCTGATTTGGAAAACATGGAGATGAAATAAATATGGAACCTGAAATGACATTGTTAGTTAGTTTTCAGACTGTTAACTGTCCTTTGATCCTCCTCACTTTTTCCTGTTTTGTGCAATGTTCTCCTTTGCATCACACTAATGTGTCTACAGTACCACAGAAGCATGAATTATTTGATGAACATTTTAGACACAAACTGTTACTCCAAGGATCTTGCAGAAAACTTTTAACAATTCATTTGTTATGAAGGATTTATTGTGAAGAATTTGATTATAATCCATAATATTGAAGAACATGTGAATATCTATATATTAACAGATGTGCATGATTTTTATTTTGTATCTTGTTCACGCTGGATATGTAAACAATTGAAGTAAATTCTAGGAGGATTCTTTGGAACTTGTATCACAGATTTTTTTCCTTTAATCTGCAGTTTTTAATTGGAGCAAAGAACAAACAGCTGAACAGATTTATCAGAGAAAAGATATGTAATTCTTCTAAATTAAGTTCTAAATTAAGTAATGATGTGCTAATCAGTTCTGTAGCAATAATAAGGATTTTCTATCATTAAATGCTGAAGCCTGAGCTCTCAGGAGACCAAATGTTCTGTGTATGCTAGACTTAAGACTTGACAGAAGCTTTCAGCCCAAAATGATTGGCATACATCATATGGACCTAAACGTGGGATGACACAGTGTCTCAAGAATAGTCCTGAAGCTAGATGGCAGAGTTTTTTGATTGATTAGATGTTTTTAAGCAGATGGAAGTGAGGTTTTTTTCTTAAATAGTCTATTAGTTATGTAATGCCTATTGAACACGGCAACCACCATTGTCAAAGTTCACATTTTGCTCTGTTCTGTCATGGCACAATGTGGTAGTGCCTGCTTCCAAAGGTCAACTAAAGCATTGAAATTCTGTCCCTGCACCTTCCATCTACTGTTCATCTACCGCTCGGCTGAATGGTTTTAGAAGCTCTGTGGAGCTCGTTTCTACTTTTTCAATCCTCTGACATTTGCCTTCTGGTTTTTACTAAACTCTTCAGAAATAACACATGCAGAATTCTAATTGTGTGAGATGCTAATGTTTTGCTTGTAAATACAGTTCCTAAATGTGGAAATACATATTTGAAGCCAGTTAATTTGCTGATGATTTTTTCTTTTCTGCTGTGACATTTTTTCTGATACTCTGCTGTGACGTTTTTTCCTTGGACTCAGTAGTACACTGTCATTTGAATTGAATTACGTTAAGAACAAGAATTTGTTTAGAAGCTGTTTTATCCAGGAGAACATGCATATTTGTTTGTGAGCAGACGTAATGGTGTGGAATGGTATTGTAACTTTTTACACTTCTTTTCTAGGCCTTTATCAGACGCTGTTTAGCATACCGAAAAGAGGATAGATTTGATGTCCACCAGCTAGCTAATGATCCTTATCTTCTCCCCCATATGAGGAGATCAAATTCTTCAGGAAATTTGCATATGACTGGGCTAGCAGCATCCCCTACACCACCTACTTCAAGCATTATTTCATACTGAAATTTCTGCAACCGAGGAATGGCATGATACCTTTGTGTAGTTTCCAGATGCAGACTTGAGCTTGAAAGCATTTGAGTGTTTTTACACAGGACAAGTTTGATAACTGTGTTTTCAGACTGAAGTCCTCCTACATAGTGTCATTTGTATGATTGGAATGGATCATGGACTGTGAATAAATGTACCCTTCTGAGAAATACCTTTAAACATTGAAGGATGACACTGCCTGTTACACACTAACAGGTATACTGTGTTTAAGGCTGAAGATAAGGTTTTTAGTTTTTTCTGGGGAACATTGTAAATAATCTTTTTAATACTTAAAGTACATTTGGTTGATACTGGAAAGTTCTAACATGAAGGGTAGTTTTTCATTATTTAAATAAAAAAGGGTAGTGAGCAAATTTGAAAACCCAGGAAAAATTCCGTGCCTGGTTATAAACTAAATAAACTGCCATCTTTCCAAGACATTGATCTTTTGAAACCAAAGTAAGGAGTGTGAGACGGTCCAAGATAATGTTCTGTATCAGATTCCTCAGATAAAATTGTAGTATTTTATTTGGCAACTCAGGCTTGTACCTCCAAAAATGTGGTGGTGTTTCACTGAAGTTAGATTGGAAGGGTGATATGGAATTCCTGGTACTTATTTCTCAAATAGATTGCTAATTTCTGAAATCCGCTCAATTTTCTAAAAGTACTGTACTTGCTGTAGTATTGAAACTTGTGAAACTTTCCAGGCTTCTGATAAGAGCAAGCATCAGTATGAAACCAAATGCAAACAGGTCATGTATAATGTTCTATGCAGGAATAATGATAAATTCCCTTCTAGCTCTATTGTAAATTGTTGTACAGATGTCACATTTTCAGTTAAATTTCAGCAACTTATTCCTGTACAAATGTTTAAAGTATGGCTTTTTCTAATTGGATATTGTATTTTTTTTAAGTCTCCCTCAAGGCGCTTTTAATTGCTGCTAAATGACGTTGCTTTTACTTTTGCGGAAGAATCCAATGACCTCCTTAAGGTGCAAGTCAACTGTATGTTATAGAGAGATTAAGAGTAGGTAATTCATTAACAATCAAGGCATGTAAAACAGATCTGTGTTGGCAAAATACAGTACAATTCTTTAAGTCAGTTTATTGCGTTCTCAACCTGCAGAGCGCATTGATACTAGATGTAGAAGTTGCTCATGATTATTCTCTATTTCGGGAAGTTCTTATCAACAAGGAAATGTTTCTTGTGGCTTGTACAGATATTTTAAAATGTGAAACATTTTCTAACTGCCTTGTATGGTAGAAACTTATTTTTCAGAACAGTGTATCTCTCTCCCGTTGACTATTCTTTTTACTATCCCATTCTTGATGCTGAATACCTATATGTAATTTTGTCCATGTTGCAGAAAAAGGAGGCTGTATTACCACAGGTTTTCATTTAGTATTGTACAGTTAAACTGTTGCTCTTGTTTCCGATGTTGCAAGCCATTTTGTTTTCATTGTATATAAAGAAACATTAACTGTCTCTTTAAGATGCTGCTGAAACTGTAGAGAATGTAGCCAAAACAGTAATAAACAATGACAGTTGAAATTTCAAGGTTTTCAGTGCTTGTTCTTGCATTTCAACACAGGGCAAATCACCTAACCATATCACTGAGCTGCACTTGGCTATTTAAAGCAAACTCTTTTTAATTACAACCAAAAGGCCAATAGTCGAGTAATTCATTTAAGTAACATTGGAGGTGAAAGGGGAGGATATCATGAGACTTATAACATCTGTTGTAATGAAGTAACCAAAACATCATTTCACTAAATAGACCTCACAGAAACAACTTGAAGTATTTCAATGGCTCCTTCTAGAGTTCTTCAACCATGGAATAAAACTAACTCATAGTATAAAATTAAACTCAAATAGTGACTGTTTCTGCTATATATTACACCAGAGTACTGGGACTGCATCCTTTTCACCCTCTACAGTGCGAGACCAAGTGCAGGGTTCAAGGAGAATGTGCCATAGCTGTAGGCTCACAGTAGGTGTCATTCCTTCTTATTCTGCCTGTGTCAATATTGGAAGTTAAATCGAAGGATGTTTTGCCTAAAGAAAAGAAGTAGCATTGTGTTAACTATATTTTTATTTATTTGGAATGTATCATGGTTACCCCTAGTAAAGGGAATTTTGACAATGTGTTAGAGAACTACTTAAGTAACTGGAAATTTTACAGCTACCTAAAAATAAGGGGGTTCATGCGTTGCACTAATTAGGTACAGACTTGTTTTTCCTGTTGTTATCATCTGGGAATAGGCTGTTGTGGCTGAATACATGGCACTTAGTAACACATTTCTGAAACCTAAACACTCAATTTAAACGAAGTTCCATATAGAAATACATGAAAGAAAAGGGGAGTCACCATCTCATCTTTTGAAGCAAAGTAGCGAGGTTTTTACCTCCAATACACACAGTTGTGTTTGTGTTAGCATCTTACGGTACTGTTAATAATAAGTTCTGTGTCCCCACGTGAAGTCATTCTGCGGTCACAAGAAGACATCTGAGTTAGTGTGTTTGGTGCCTGGTATTCAGCAATGCGTGCTTGGGATAGAAGAACCCTTGAGGCTAACCTAGAAGTCCAAGCTACTGCTGCTTGTGGAGGAATTCTGATCCGTTCCCAGGTAATTCATGCATCGGTTCTTCAGTCTGTATTTCACGTGCATTTTACTAATTTCATCATGCGTCATCATTGCTAGATTTCCTAAGATCTCTTCTGATTTGTCTGATTGACAAAAGGAATGAAGTTAAACTTCATCAGGTAGTTTTTAATGAACCTTGGAAATAAATGGCTTGCTTTACTTTAAATTCATAAGTACTTGAAAATTTCTGCATTTACTGGAAGATGCTAAAATACTACATTGCTCTATAATAAAAAAATTGCCTACATATGAAACAGAGGTGACTGTAAGAGAAGTTCTGAACTTTTAACTGCAATTGTAGTGCTACGGGTCATTGCAGCCAGAGTTAGCAATGGCTGGCTTGTTTCTGGAAAACAACCATGTTTTGGCACTAATTTTATTTTATTTTATTTATGTTAGGGGCAAAGTTGTTCAGATTTCAGCGTGGAATGCTATTCACCCTTAACTTGGTCTACACTGGTTGATCAATGCCCATTTCACAGAGGCTAGTTAATACTTTAATTTTCTTATTTTAAAAAAAAAAAAAAGTGCTTTTAACCCTGGCAAGAAGACTGGAAGGGCATTGCCTTGCTGGCCGGCTGCCCAGGTGCCATTGATTGCGGATGCTGTGTCTGTGAGCGAAGCGCTGCGTAATTAGAGTTGTGTTCAAAAGCCCGCGGAGTCGCCGGCCCTCTCGCCATGCCGGTCACGGCTGCCTGAGGTGCCAAGGGGTGCTTGGGACCCCACACTGAGGTGTGTTTTAACATAAGCGAGCCCTGGAAAGGAAAACGGTGCCCCTGGGGTTTGAAGTATCCCAGGTGCTCCTGTTCCAGCTCTGACGTCTTCTGGAACGTGAGGAAACCACACGCCAGAGGCAGGGCCACCAGCCTGGCCAGGCCTGTCTTCCCCACCCCATGGCTCTCCCATCCAGGCAGGATGCGGCACATCCAGTTTGGGGAGGGGATGCAGGTCCCCGGCGGCGCCGCTGCTCCAGTCTTACTCTGGATTTCAGCTGTGCTGGGGCTGAAGCTGCTCCTGTCATGGCAGAGAGGAGCTGTGGCAGCTGAGAGGTCCCAGCTGGGCAGGTGGTGGCAGCCACCCCCTCCTCGCCCACCACCATGTTTTCTACAGCGGGTTGGAATGGTGAGGGACGCTGCTTGGGAGGAAGGGGGCAGCCAGGAAGGGTGAGAGGGGTCTCTGGGGCAGTTATTTCTCTTCAAAGAGCCCCTGGGACTTCCTGGGCTTCTCCAGAAGTGGGAGATTGCGTTGGGAAGGGGGAGTGGGGAGTCCGGCCTGGTGGGGGGAACTGGGCAGGGTGTTGGTGCACTGATGGCCTCAAAATTTGGGGGCAGAGTGGTAAGAGAGTCTCTCCATTTTGGTGTTTAAAACGCTTCAGTCTCATAATTGCTGTTGTATTTTTTCAAGTAGGTTTTCTTTATAGTATTTTTTCTCCATACCGACTGCTGTCAGAGGGAGCACCCTGGTTTCGCAGGCGGGGTGCCTGGCAGCCGGGGCTGACAGCGTTTCACCGTCGTGGTCTCACACTGTGCCTGCCAGTCTGCCATGTTCTGCCTCCGGGGCCAGGGCATGGTCATCACCACAATCCCAGCGCGATCCTGCTTCGGGGTGTAAATGCCTCTCCTGAGGCCTGGAGCATACCCGGCTGCAGGCAGCCACGGATTGCGGAGTCGAGGACTGCGCTGTGTTTCTAGGAAAGGTAAGACTGCAGACGTTTTCAGAGAGGTAATGAATAATCTAGCAATTTCATGTCTCTGTGACCATAGATGGATTAAAGGAGTCCAGTAAGATAAACAGAGCTTCTCCTGAGTCACCACTCTGGGGGCCTGGCATTACATACCTGCTGCCTAAAGCCAGTATGTTTCCAGGTGCCATTTCCACAAACAAAACAGGGTTTACTTGGTCCTCAGTGCTTACTAGGCAAGGGTCCCTGAAAAACTCTCTTCCAATACCCAGGTTTGTTCAAGTTTACTTAAATCCTGACAAATTTTGTCTACCTTATTCTTACAGATGCCCGTCAGTTGAGCCTGCATCACTTATCCGAGCAATCTACTCCAGTTTTTCCTAGCATCCTGTCTTTTTTGCTGCTTATTAAGCCTGTTACTTCCAGTCCTATGCACTGTGGCATGAAGAACAGTTCCCTGCCATGTGTAGTACATGAGCCTTGCTTTCTATGCAGACTCCATTTCATTTTGAACTTCATGCATGCTTCTTGAGTATCTTTTGGAGTCAAGATTATTATCTTCTGGACAAGTGAGGTTCTTGTGTTATTTATTTCAGGTATTTAACTCCTGAAACTAACTAACAGAATGCTAGGGAAATCTTGCTGAAGACGTTTTTTTTTTCTGGTTTGCTCTAAGTAATTGAGTCACCTTGCAATCTTTTCATTGTGCTGTGTTTCCCAAGCCGGTAAAATTCTGTGCACAAATCATAGGAAAATGCTTTCCCTAGAAACCTCATTTTGTGTCTAGTGTCTCTAGAGCTAATTAGGTATCATTAAGAAATTACATGATGTTTGAATTTCAGAATCCCCTTGTGCAAATCTGTGGGTATCTTCTTCTGTGCATCATTAAAGCAAACACATAGGGACTTTCTGTTTGAAAGGTGATGGAGATCAAACCCACGTTTGCTATATTCTCAGAGGATGTGCTACCATCAGAGCAGCAGGTCAGCTAACAAAGCAAGCTGTTTTCTTGCTCTTGGGTGGAGATTCAACAGAGCATGACTCGCCAGCCCAGTGAAATGAGTGTTTCCCGAGAAGAGAATGCCATGGCCTCAGCACCGAGCCCAGTACTGTTTCTATAGTTTGACAGTTGTGCTTTCAGTGTAAAAAACATAAGTAATCCCTGGACATGACCCTTGTGTTTGCTGTTACTCTTGGGGAATCTGTTTACACATACACAAGGTTGGAATCAGTTCTGCAGGTGGCCTGGGGTTGTGGCTTCCTGTTATTTTTGGTATTGATGCACACAGGAGTTGTGTAATCGCTGCCTTCACAGAGACTGGAAGGACGGTCCTTAGCACAGTCATTGACTTCAGTAAGGTCTGGGGGTGTCTGTAGCTCAGAGCAGCGTAAGCGTGATCCAGTGCTTCAGTGCTTAGCAGTGTCTGTCAGTACCTTGCTGAATCAATGTTTTAGTTTATTTTTAATGTTGAAATTCTGAAATATTTATACTTCGGGACAGAAGGAAAGGAGTCTTTACGTGCTCTCAGACCAGCTGCTTCTAAATGTTGTTCACTAATAGAGAACTATGATAGTTTAAAAAATCAATTGTATGTGGCTTTATGAAAAGCAGTATATTATATTAAATACATTGGCTGTATGTACAAGCATTGGGTTGGGGTTTTTTTAATGATTCTAGCCGAAGGGATAAAAGTGTCACACACATCTACAAGTTCATGGCTTGTATATAATATATGCAAAGATGGTATTTCAGATTGTAGTACCCCTAGGTAGGCTCTGGCAATATGTGTCTCCTATTGCCCAAATGCCTTTTAATCTAAATTTATATGTGGTCTGCACACCTTTCATTGCAATGGAGGAACTGAAACTGGGGCTTGAAACTGGAAACTGAGACCCTGTGATGCATAAATACACAATTGAGCTTGTGGATGAAATAAATAAATAAAGCCAGGACATGAAAAACAGAAACTTGAGAAAAGTTTGTTGTAGAAGACAGTTCATATGGGGTTTTCTCCTCTTATGAGTAGGTCTTCTGTTCCTTTGTCTGAAGTGCTTTCAGATGGCATAGTCCTTTGATATTCTCTGGTAATTTCTGTGCATTGTTACAGTTTTTCTCCCCATACACCCAGTTGCCTCATCTCACTCCAGATGTCTAAGCCATTCTTTGGCTTTCCTCCCTGCAGGTACAGCACGATAATTAGTGGATGGTGCAAGTTGACTTCAAGCCACCCAGTGCTTCAGCGAGCAATACAAATCTGGTGTGCAGCTGGGTGTTGCGAAGCGATGTGGTAGGCAGCTGAAAGGTGGCAGTGGCTTTGGGGTGGATATGCCTCCACTTGCTCAGTGGTGCTTAGGCAGTGGCGCTGCTTCTACATGCGTCTCAGCACTCAGGGAAGTGGTGCTCAGGGCTGGGAGGTAGGCAGTGAAGCAAAAGCAGAGCAAACACATCTGCAGCTTTTCTTCAGGTCCATATTCCAAAATCTCAGTTGCTTTATCACACGGGAGTTACAGTATGATTTTTTTTTTTTTTTTTTAATATACAAGTGAAGACTGGGATATCTTTCTTCTTTTTCCATGCACTGCAGACTTTCCCCAACCTTCCTGAACCATATCAGCCTTCTCTGACCAGTGTCCAGTGATATTATGAGAATCATAGAATACCAAGTTAAAAGGGACCTCACAGATCATCTGGTCCAATCTTTCTTGGCAAAAGCACGATCCAGACAGGATGGCCCAGCATCCTGTCCAGCTGAATCTTTAAAGTGTCCAATTATGGGGAATCTGCCACTTCCCTGGGAGATTATTCCAATGGCTGGTTGTTTTCACTGTGAAAAATTTTCCTCTTGTGTCCAATCAGAATCTCCCCTGGAGTAACTTGTACACATTAACCCTTGTCTTTTTCATGTGGGGCCCAACAATGCTGCTAAAGACAGAGGTGAAGAAAGTGGTGAGAACCTCTGCCTTTTCAGCATTGTTGGCGACTAATTCATCTATCCTGTTTAACTGCAGGCCGCTATTTTCCTTCTGTTTCTGCTTGTTGTTTATGTATCTGAAGAACCCTTTCTTGTAGTTTTTGACATCTCTGGCCAATTTCGGTTCAAGCTGAGCTTTTGTTTTTCTAACTGCATCTCTGCATGCCCTGGCAATGCCCTTGTAGTTCTCAACAGGTATTTGTCCACTTTTTCATCTCTGGTACGCTTCTCTCTTGGTTTGGAGCAGACTCAGAAGCTCACAGTTCAGCCAAGGGGGGGGATCTCTTGCTCCACCTACTTCCCTTACCTTTAAAGGGCATGAGCTGTTTTTGTGCTTCCAGGACAGTGTTCTTGAAAAACTCCCAGTACTCACTAATTCTTTTATCCTCCATGGAAGCTTCCCATGGAATACATCCCAACTGAGCTCTGAGTGAGCTGAAGTTTGCTCTTCCAAAATCTAACATCTTGGGATCTCAGCAGGATCCCAAACTCCACAATATTGTGATCAGTGCAGCCAAAGCTACCACTAACTGAGATGTTACAAAGCAGATTTTCTTGGTCTGTGAGTACCAAGTCCAGCAGTTCTTCATTCCTGGTTGGCACATCTAACATTTTTATGAGGAAGCAGTCCTCTATGCATTCCAGGAACTCGATGGATGACATGTGAGCTGCTGTACTGTTCTTCCAACAAATAACTGAGTAATTGAAGTCACCCGTAAGAACCAGGTTCTGTTGAACTGAAGCTCGCTTAAGTGACCCAAATATCGCTTCGTTGACCTTTTCATCTTGGTTTGGAGGTCGGTAGCAGATGCCTACAGTAAGATCCCCCTTGGGGAATACCTCTTTGATCTTGACCCAGAGGCATTCTATAAGGCTCCCACAATCACCGTAGTTGACTTCTATACATTCAGGGTTCTCCTCAACATAGAGCATGGCTCCTCCTACTTCTCTTCTTCTTCCCTGCCTATCTTTATGAAACAGCCTATAGCCAGCCATTGTGATCCCCCAGCCATGTGAATTATCCCACCATGTTTCATTTACTCCTCTGCTATCGTAAATTTCTGACTGGGCATGGAACTCCAGTTCCTCCTGTTTGTTCCCCAAGCTGCATGCATTGACTTGAGGTGTCAATGTCAATACGTACACTTGAGGTGGCTAGTCTGGTTCTCATCTTGGGAGGCAGCTAGGGAACATTTGTCACTGCTCTGGTTGGCCTGGCTTATTCCCCAGTTGGTAGCAATGGCGTGAGTGTTGCCACTTTGGACCGCACCCCCCAAGTTGTTCAATTTAAAGCCCAGTTGGCCATCCTGCTGCCAAAGATTTCTTTGCCTCCTCTAGATGGGTGGATCCCATCCCTCCCTAGGAAGGTATAGTCACCGAAGAATGTCCCATTGTCATAAAAGCCAAACCCCTCTCAATGGCACCAGCCATGAAAACAGAAGCTAATTTGCATTATATGTCTATTTCTGGCTGCGCTGTTTTCTCTAACGGGTAAAATGGAAGAAAAGGTAACTTGGGCACCAATGCTTTTTGCTTGCACCCCCAGGGCTTTGTAATCTTCCTTGATTCTGCCCAGGTTCCTGCTTGTGGTGTCACTCATGCCAACATGAAAGAGTAGCAATGGGTAATGGTGCTCTTGACAAGTTGTGGCACCTTCTCTGTAACATCTCGCACCTCAGGTCCCAGAAGGCAGCATAACTCTCCTGACTCCCTGCCAGGCCAGCACATGGGCACCTCAGTACCCCTTAACAGAGTCACCTACTACAAATACTCATCGTTTCTTTTTGTGATGTCCACTGTGTGTCGCTTGGTACAGCTTCTCCTTGCAGCCCTTGAGTGCGCCGAGTGTTCTGGAACACCATGAGTGTGTTGGAAGTCTTTAGTTCAAAGGAAGCTGTAATGTTGCATTCTCATGTCCTCTGCTACTGCACATACGTGTAACCAGGGCAAGAGAGGGTCAAGTTACAGAGACTGCATGTTGAAGAACTGTTTATATCCTCCTCAGGGCTTGCCTTCCCTGCCAGCTGTGCTGATGTATGTGATGCTAATAACAGCCTTGTGCCCTTTCCCCTTCCTCAGAGCTGTGTATAGGCCTTTTGCTTCCTGGGGGAGGAAAGGCAAGTATCTTGATTTTTCACAGTTCACAACCGTGCTACATTGAGACACACTGCCCCTAATTTGGACTCAAGTAAGAGACAGTGGGGGGTCCGTCAGACCCCAGCTTTTGTAAGGTCTCAGACATATCAGGAGATCCAAGTGCCTCTTCCAGCTCTCAGACATTGGCCTTGCAACTTCCAGAAGAGCTGGACTGGTGCTGTGTCCTGGAGTGCTCCAGCATGTCACAGTGCAGCCATATTCGATGATGTATAGAGGATCCATTCCTGAGACGTACAATGGTTAGCAACTGGATGGATAGCAAAGGTTCCTCTAAGAATCAGTGTAAAAGAGGGGTGATGTGTGCAGAACCTTGAGGAATACTATTTGAGTACACAGGGATGCATTTTGATCACTTTCCTATCCGCAGCCCAATAATGCTTCAAGAAAAGGTGGTGTGAATGCAAGACAAAGCCAGAAGAGATGGTTTCTTGTGTTTTAACCTGACTGGACATTCTCATGACTGTAGCAGGCCGGGAAGGAAAGCTGAAAAAGGAAACTGACTCACTGTTAACATTGGTGAGAGTTTTGCAGGACAGAGTACAGAGAACTGTGCTGCTTTGGGCATGCATGAGCAGATCCGGGAGATCTTCGCTTGCCTTCATTGGTAGAACAGCAGTTTCCACTATAAATGATGGGACTAGCAAGAACTTACAGGATTCAAAGAAGTAAAACATGTTCCCCCATGCTCCCAGACTTCTATCTTATCTGCCCTTGAGCTAAGCACGACAGAGGAATGGGACCTGCCAAATGGTCGTGTCCATGGAGCTGACTTAGCGAGAAGGTGCAGTTTCTTTCCTTCTTCTCAGTTTGTCCCTCTAAACAGCCACATAAAGAGTTATTGCATAGCTTTGTACATTTGCATAATGGAAAACTTTCTTCATGACAAAAATAATCACCCTAACAAGTGCATAAACGGTTCTTTTCAGGCTTGCAGCTGTGGCTCAGTGGCAGCTGGCAGAGCTCTCATCACCGATTCAAGCACTGGAATACCTTCCCTGCATGCCCTTCTATTGCAAAGCCAGGTAAGTAACAGACTAGTTGGCAAAATACACATGAACACTTGCCCACAGCAAATTTGGAGCATCTTGTTGCATAGGTTAAATGTCAATTCACATACATTTATGTGATACCACAAAATCCTCATGTTGCTTGTAGGGTTACATAAGGATGTATTAGATGCTGAACCTGATCTGCTGAACCAAATCATAAATTGTCTTATAGCTGTCAGATGTTGGGACAGTTTTATTTCTGAGCCCAAACACATTCCAATCTAACAAATCAGCATATCATAAACGTTATTGTCCTATCACCCAATTAACAAAACCTGTACAGATAAAATAGAATTGCTCCTTTCTCATCCTTTATCATGTCAGAATTCCTGTGTTTTTAATGAACCTCATCCTTTTTCACTTATATTAATAGCTTAATATATTGGTAAAATCAAAACCTTATTATCTAGGTAGCATGTTAAACAGAACATGGTCTTAATGGTGAAAACTGTAAAGATTGGGGTTTTTTCTCCTTATCTCAGAGACCACAGAGAGGAATTCAGCCGAATTACATTGCGATAGCTTTTCTATTTTGGGGCATGCTTTGATGTGCTCTGTTAACATCAGGCAGCAATGCAAAGGCCTGGGTTTTTTTATTCCGTGAGTCGGGTCATGTTTTTCTCCTTCTGGGTTTTGCAAATGATTACCTAGGTTGCAAAGGATTTTGCTAGTTTTGTGCTAAGGAGCAACACAGACGGGGCACAGAGATCATGGAGAAAAGCCAGTATGAGCCATTCCTCTCTGAAATTGGGGAAAAGCAAGCAAGACTCAGCTAGGCAAGGCTCCAGACAGATGGCGTGACTGAAATGACACTTCAGCTGTGCTCACTTAGATAACTTGCTGTATGTCCAGAACACTTTCAGACTCAGCCACCATGCACTGGGTGGATATAAAGTGAATTGCTGTAATAGCTAGTGACGAAGTTTTATGTTGTGTTTCATATTCAGATACGCAGAAAGTAAACCCAGTAAACAAGGGAAAAAGTAGTGGTGCCTGAACCATCGCAACTTCATAAGCAGCAAAGTGCTGCTTATAAATCTGTCCTGGCCCAAAATCAGGGAGCTGCATCAAAACTTGCTTGCCACTGGAGAGCTGCATCAGACATGCTTCCCAGCAGCCCGGGAGGAGAAGGAAGCACACAGTTTCCCAGCGCCCACTAGATGGCAAAGCAAGGTGCTGTACTCGGACTGCTGAACATCCACTTCACCTGTCTGCACCTCACACTGGTGTGACACAGAGCTTGGCCATGGCAATATCAGAGCAGCAGATGCTGTGGCTGAGTGGTCAGGACTGCTCATCCCTCCAGAATATTGGACCAGGGCTTCTCTGTCTCCTGCAGGCAGAGGATTATAAATACTAATGACACTAATTTTCCTAGAAATTGGCATGGGGTATCAGTATTTGCTAGCATTCAGCTGTACTTGGCTAGCTATCAATTCAACAAATACTAAGAGAAAAGTGTTTCTCTTACAGCTTATGCAAAGCAGGGAGGAATAGCTTGTAACAAAGGGTGGAGGAAAACTTACTGGTTTATACAATCCATCTGACTTGGAGCAAGAGTCTTAAAAAAAGAATCAAAGCTTCCAGAGTCAAGCTTGACTTCTCTTTGGAGATCACGTGAGTATTGAGCTGTAGTGTTTGGGAAAAGGATCTGTAAAAGAACTTAACTCTAACAATTCTGGATTTTGTCTCCTCAATTTTTGTGTTAAGTCCTAGCCTGTTATTAAGAAACTTCAGACTTTTAGGTGTTCAAATACTATAACAGTGAATATATACAATGCATTGATTTATACCTAATAGTTTGAAGCGAGATTCACAGATTATATTTATAATTGAAAATGGCTGGAAATTCAGCTCTTCTTCTCTCTGTCTGGACTTTATTCTTATTTCTGCCATTCTTATCATTTGAAATGACACAATCACAACCAAGAAGCCTTTTAAAGTATCATTTTATCATTTTCAAGTCACACATTTCCTTGTGATGGTCACTGGTTACGATTTCTAGCATGTTACTCATACGATGGTGTGCTGATAAAGATGAAATATTGATAGGAGGTAGTTCTAAACTGATTTCTATTACGGTGAAAGAAAGTGATAGCTACTACAATATAAATCTGCAAGAGAATTTTTGACTTAAGAAATATAATGTAGTAGTTACTAATCCTAATAACATGGCTGTTGTGTTTTAGAGCAATTAAAAATCCCTTTACCCTTAAAGATTTTGTATTTTTGACCCAAGACAAATATTTAATATGAAAATTATCTGACTGCTTCACATAATTTGATTCTATTAGGGTGAGGTTGTACAATAGAAGTTTCTATCTTAATAACTAAAAATACTGTTTTGCACTCATGTATCTGGAGGGGGAAAGGCTATTTTATAGCTACTGGACTAAAGTCACAAAAGGTGTGAGAGCTATGATGGTCTTCATCTTCGCACAGGGTTTAATACCACTCAGGTTTACATTTCTAGCTGGAGATGTGCTTTTTGCCGTCAATGTAAGCTAAGCCAGGTCTCACCCAAAGCCCTTCGCACCCAGAGCCTCCCTTGGTGCCAGAACGACTGCGCAGCTGTGTGACAGGTCTCATCAGCTGGCAGGCCTCAGTGAAAATGCAGCTCTCCTTTTGGCTGGTTTACTTCTCAGCCAGGAACGAGGGCTGATCCAAGACCCCAAGCAGCCACACGGGTATGGGCACCAGTGCCAAGAAGCGGTTATGAGCACTGGTGGGCATAGGGAGAAGAGGGAGAGACACTTGTGGAAATGGCAGCATCTTAGCTTGGTGCAGGACAGGGCTTCACTTGCAGTTCAGGCTGCCCCTGCCTTCCTCTAGATCCCCTGGAGGAAGAGGGGCTTCTCCAGAGGCAGGCTTACCCTCACAGCTGGGCTTTGGTACACTGGTTTTCCCTCAGGAGGAGCACCTCTCTTAATAGGGGAAATCAGCTGACTACCCTACCAGTATTCTCAATATTTTCATTGTATGGACATCCTGCCAGAGATTTTCTCCTTCCCTCCACAGTTGCACAAATAACTTCCTTCTCCAGGCATGATCCAACAGTGTGCTGTATCCAGCTGAAACGACAGGGGGAAATTCAGACACAATGCAATAAAGCTTCTGGAATTTGTTTGTCGTAAACCCCAAGGGCATGTTCTCATTAGAGCAACGAGTTGTATCCAGCAGTTATGTTCTTTCATGTTTGCATTACACCCCTCTAAACTGCTGGAGATTAGAGTCTGCTTTCAGTGTTGTCTGTGGGTCTCTGCTTGGTTTGACAGGGAGGAAACTTTTCAGCCAGGGCTTGGAACAAAGAGCGTTCCTCCACATGACAGCTATTAATCCTGCCCTTGCAGGTGGCATACTAGCTTAATTCAACGACCGAAATCAGTCATGTTAAGAGGACTGCAAGAGGGTGAGGAGAGATTATGTCTCACCTGACAGACAGCAAATAGCAGAGACATTCTGCAGCAACAGGCAAAGCCACCAGTAGGAGATGTAGGAAACATCCCCCTGTGAGTCAGCAAGGCTCTCGGGTAGCTGGTTAGTTTAGTGTTTGTTTTGTGCCATGATACAAATACTTGACCGAGCCAATGGTTTTTTAGCATATGAGAAAGATGTAGCACACAGCCGTGCTGGTCTGTGCTGTCTGCTGAGGGATTACAAAGAACCAAAATTTCCAAGAAACAACAACAATCACAGCAGCCACCACAGTGATCTGGGTGCTACCAACATTTATGCACTCAGCACTACTTCTGCATCATTATCTCTAGAGAGTTGGAGTTACAAAACCCCGCCATCTTTTTTAAGCATTCCCTGACTAAACTAATGCAGGAAGAACCTGGTGTTACAATTATCCCATGGGCACAAAAGTGATTATTCCTGTATGTCCTGCATGACTTGAAGCACCGGGAGCTCATATCTAATACTGCATCTATGTTCACTATCCTTTGGACACCCAAAGCTGAGCCTGCACTGAGCATCAGATGCCTTTGCACACTATGACTAAGCAACTACACCTGTTCTTGGCAGATAAGTACTAATCCAGGATGCAAATGCAAAATGTTTTCATAAGTGCAATAAACTTGTAGTTTTGAGGGCAGTAAAATTCTCAATCAATAGTTTTATATGAGGTTAGATTAATTAACAGTATTTCTGAGTCAAACAAAACCACTGACAAAGGATTAGCAAAGACTGGTGCTATGCTAGGCAGCAAGTTTGCACTCACTGTGCTTTTAGAAGTGCTGATGATGTTTTGAAAATCTGTTGTCTTAGATGGGGCTTCTTAACACTGGGAATTTCTAACCAGACTTGGAAGGGAAGAAGCGTGTTTCCTTCTCTCCTCCCCAGTGAACTACCCCATTCCCTCCTTGTAGCATTGGCTGGTGCAGAAATGCTTGTTGAAACCCCACCTTTCTCAAACTGGACACGTTCCCTCACTGATGTTTTGGAAAGGTATATTTTACATGGTCTAAGAGTAGGCTTCCTCTTGGTGAGCAGAGAATTGGCTCTGTGGGCATTTTCTCCAGGGAGTGAGGGAGTGGGTCTCCTCTCTTTCTCAGCTGAACCCCTTGGGAGAAGACCCAGATTTAGGGGAACTTTCTAGAATCCTGCTGAAATCTACTAGTAACTCGACTGAGTCAAGTAGTTAGAAATATTTCTTACCAGGTTTGTAGTGATAAACTGGTAAAGATAATCCCAAAGAAGAGCGAGTCAAGTGCTTGACTGGGGAGATACGACTAAAATTCCTGCAAACTTTGATGTTTTGCATTTAAAGAGAGAGAGAGACAGACAGACAGACACATACATACATTAATACATACACACATACATATTGAAAATATACTGCCTCTGCCTTGTTAAGAGTACAGGACTGTAGCAGGGACTCTCTCCACATGCTCACACAGAGTGAGCACAGGAAGCTGTCAAGTCAGCTGAGGCCTCTGGACTCTCACAGCAATGCAAATATCAAACACAAGCCATTGCTTAACCAACATTTTTCACTTCTAAGTGGTGAAGTGTCAGCATCTTCTTTATGACTCAAGCAGACAGGTCCTTAAAATTGTTGATCTTAACAGAGAGAGAAGTATTATATATGGAGAGGATTACAACAGTGGAAGCAAACACTTGCCCTTGTGAATTCTTATGAACTATATTTAGAACTTAAATCCAAGCATAATTAAACAGTGCTAATGAGACAGAGGGACTTATCTTCATTTGGCACATAATTGGTATCACTGATTTCCTCATTCATTTTTTCCTAGTTTTAAAGCCTTCTTGTTCCAGTGAGATTTGATGGTAAAAGTTACCCTGCAGAGAGAAAGTATCTGGCCTAGAGCTTGAATTCACCTGGAAGCCTTTTAAGGGATGCAACTTTCTTGATAGCATCAATAACTGACAGCAGAGACACCTGTGAATGTGTAGCCAACAGCCAAACAAAGCACTCTTTTTGCAGTGTACCCTTGAAAAAATGCCATTTCACACAGTATTACAAAGACCATAATGGGGAAGGAAAGTTAGCCCCTTACTTCCAGTGAGAGAAACAAAACACAGTAAGAGTTTTAACAGTTGTAGGTATATAATCCACCACTATCAATTGAGGTTTCAATTCCTTTTCCAGATATGTTCCAACTCATCCAGGAATGTGAAGCTTGCAAGGAAGTCTTGGTGACAGCTTGTGGGGGACATACTGCGGCAGGTCAGGGTGGAAGACAGAAATGATCTTGCCCAGCCTTAGCAGCTCTGAGCCTATAACCAGAGGAGCAGCCTCTGTTAAAGCTCTGCTCCTGTAGCTGATTTTATTGCTGAGCAAAGGACAACAGCTACCTGCAGCAGCAGGGGCTGGACATCTTTTTTGACCTAGTCAAAGCCAGTTGAGAAGTGGGTGCAATAGGCAAAGTCAAGTTTACCAAAGTCCCATTTTGCTTTTCAGTTGTGTCTTTTGTTGGACTCAGGTCCCTTTTAATTATGTACTATTGCCTCAAACGGACACAAACTTTTGGAGGGTTTAGTCCACATCTGTTGCTGTAAACGGCAGCAAAATCAGCTCTTTCCTAAGACGTGGCACAATAACGACTATGTGTATTTCAGTGCTGCCATGTGGGCCTGGGTGCTTGTGCTTACCAGCCGACAAGGGTGCTCAGAAGCATCATTCACTTAAGACTTTGCTGTGCTTCACATCCTAGTGGGAGTGCTTGCAGCCAGCTGGAATCTGTTCTCAGAGATGGCCTGTAGACTAAAGATTCTCCAAACCCTCCTCCCTCCAAAGTGACCACCACTAACTAAATGCCTGTCCACCCACTGAGCTAAACCAGTTCAAAGAGGCGCACTACAGTGTCTGCGAGCAGGCTCTGCTGGATATGAAGAGGGTAGAGAGAGATGAATCCCACAAAACAGCAAATGTTTTTCATCTTGCTCCAGTAATTCAGCACAGGCTTATTCTTTGGGTTGCTGAACCCAGGACTTTGTTTTGTCCCTTTCTGGAAGGGGATTTGAACACTTCCCTGCTAAGACTTGTGTAGATTAATCTGAGACATCAGAATTACTACAAGTGTTTGGTCTAAAGTTCCTTAGCTCAGTTTCACTGGACCCTCCTGACCATATCACCCACAGTAAATACCCCTCCGTTTTTTTTGAGGCTGCCTCTTTTGACCACTTAGGGCTCTGTTGCCGTTCTAGGAGGTGACACTTGCAGCTGTCCTTCCTCTTCATCACTGCCTAGCTGAGCTATTTGGTCAGCCCACTGGCTACTCATTCATAATCAATAACACTGGTTTTAACTTTTCAGGGGAGTAGATTATGTTAGAAGTTGTTCTGCACTCTTAAATATATCTTTATCTGCTAACGTATCTCACAGGATGGTATGTCTGCTCATGCTGATTTTTCGCATCAATAGTCCAAGCGCTCAAGCACTTAACACTGCCTTGTGGCTGAACAGCGATGAGAAATACCATTGGTCACCAGGAGAACTGAGAGGAGCAGCAAGTGTAGCTGTTCCACTTGTGAGCAGTCCAGAGCCACAACCACTTGTCCCTTGAGCCCAGCTGAAAACATATCCTTTTTCAAAAGCAAGATGTCTTTCTCTCTGAGCTGTGAAACAGAGGTCCTGACTGGCTATGGCTGTGAAAAATCCCACCGCTCTCGAAGTATCAGTGACGGAAGTCTTATCGAATTTGAAAAGTCTATCACTGCCTTCTGCTGCCTTAAACATAATTTTCAATTATATTCCTTTTTAAGCATCTTAGCTTAACTGCTGGGGAGTCCCACTGTCAGGATTAAACAGATGTTTTATTTCCTGCCAAAGGTGGGTGAAATAATAATCACCAGCTCTGCCTCATTGGCTGCCATGTGGTCTGGAAAGGCGCCATATGCTCTGCATTTGGAGACTGCGGCAGACAGGAGACTGAGGGTATTATTTGTTATTTGCCTAATCAATTTAAATACTGTCTTTCAGAAAGCACATTTCTAGTCTTCATAAGGAGATATATACAGGACTCACCAGACACCCTCCTCTAGTGAAGCACACCTGCTGTTTAAACAGTTAATACCCCCCTTGCACAATACGCAAGGCTAGAAGCAAACACCTTGCACTGGAAACTGCACTGAGCTCTTAAGACGTTCTCAGCATCACAATCAGTCATAGAGGTTGTTCAGGTTCAGCCCCCGCATGTGATAACAACAGCTTTCTATTACTCTTAATCCTTTTGAGGAGTTCTCCTTGAAGAGAGCACGGTGCCTCTCCTCCAGCAGGCAACAGGTGTGAGTGGGAGTGAACTGCTTGTTGCTAACCTGCCTCTTGAAAACCGCTCCTGTGTCTTCACAGTGACGGGATGTGGTGTCTCGGGTGTCAGGCACAGGGCAACGTCTGGGGGTGCTCTCTCCCACCAGCTGACCCGTGACCCTCCCTCAGGCCTTCCGCTGGAGCCGCAGAGCCCTGAGGTGGAACACAGGCTGCAGCTGAAGCGGGGGTGACCAGGGTGTGCAGAGCATACCCGGCAGTGGATGTGGGTGCTGACTTCTGCTCCTTTCTTTCAAGGTCCAAGAAGAAGTAGTTCAGAAAGCATCGGCACTCCCTGTGGGAGGATGGCAAATGAGGAGTCCTAGGCACGGCCTGACAGTAGGACCCCTCTGCTCTGCGGAGTAGCCAAGCAGAGTGCCAAACGCAGTGATTAGTAGGGAGAAAGCCATCTGGCTTCTGTCCTGTAACAGCTGTCTTTCAGCATCTCTATTCCTATATACCACAAGAAATGTCCCTGTGTTTTTAGCAACACTTTCTAGGCTTCCTGAATGATACTACAAGGCCCCAGCTAGAAATGACATGGGGGGTAAGGCAAAGAGAGAAAAAAGGGAGGAAGATGATGTAGTGGATGAAAATCTGAGATGCCTTCAGGCCTTACCCTCAAATATTACCTCTGTAGCATGGGATATGGCAGCAGCCACCAAGGCAGCAAGTCCTATAGAGAAGGGGCTAGTAATGTGCCTAATGAGAGATGGTGTTGAGCTGTTGGAGGCAGAAGTCTGCAAGCATTGCGAGGACAGGATTCGAGGCTGAAGCAAGTACTTCTGCAAGTTGGCGAGAGACTCTGGAGCAGGCTGTGCTTATACTGAACTCCAGCAATGGGAATCTGCTAGGTAAGGATGTACAAACATGCCTCCATACGGATGACAGATAGCAGTTTCCAAGGAGCATTTGAAAAATATTTGGTTCAGTTCCTCAAAGTTCTTGATATTTCACCCCAAATTCCTCAAAGTCTTCCTACTCCTTTATGATGTGTACTTTTAGGCTAAAAATATTCAGAAGCACAGTGCAATCCAGAAGAATGTTATTTTTGTTACTTTTTTGTAGTTTGGAATGAAAACGGTCAAGAAGTGGGTTAGGAACAGTAAGTTCCTTTTCATAATTATTAAACAGTGCCCAGGAAGCAAGTGTGGCCTTTGGTGGGTTTTTTTGTTTGGTTTTTTTTTTCGTCTTCTCTTTGAATAGGTGTTAGTGGTAAGATGGGTAAGAAAGCTGTTTCAAATAAAAATGTAACCTTGAAATAAAAGGTAATTGTTTTATAAATTCAGCCATTTCCAGTGCACAGCATGTTATTTGGCAATACACAGACTTCCAGTTGGTTTCTATTTTCTTAGCAGTTGCAGTTGCTCTCTAAAAGGATTTTTACCCAAGTACTGCTTATATGTACAAAAACAACTCCTATTGTCAGATTTCTGAGCCTTAGTAAAGTAGTGTCAGTGTCTGGGACCACACTTGTTCTGTTTCCTGTTTCATGTGAACACATAAAGAAGGCACAAAGAGTGCTGTGAAATAGCTTCTCATATCTTTTCTTACAGTTCCAGTTTTTAGCATCATAGTTGATAAAAATCAACTGATTGATGCCTAGTAACTGTTAATACCGAGCTGCTATTTATAACAATTTCAACTTTTGTTTCCAAGTTCTAATGTTTCTTAAATAAGTTGTACTATTTCTCTAAGCTAGCTTCAGTTCCCAGACTCTTTCTCTAAATTGTTTAAGCACTGCCTGTATATGCCAATCCAAGCACATGGTATGTGAGCAGCTCCAAGTCCATACAATGAGTACTTAGAAATGCCAGGAGGGGGGGGATTTGAATTCTTCAGTTTGTTTTTACAGACTACTATTTTGAAGACTCAGAAAACAGAGTTTCAGGGGAAATCAGCTTGAAGGAGAAGGGCGAGATGGTCGAGCGATGGTCACTGCTGCCTTAGCTACTGAAGTGTCGGTATGCTCGTTCTCACTCTCGCTCTCCAATGCAAAGAACTGGAAGCTGTTTCTCTTACACCAGGTGAGAATGTAGTTATGTTGTTGGCTGAAGATTTGTCATGTGTGACTATTGTTCATTTAGGAGCAAGAACACTGAAATAAGCTGTTTGTTCACGAAAGCTGCCAGCAGAGGATGTTGGTCAATGAACTGCGAGGGCTGGGAAGCGATGTCTTCAAGGAGCAGGATCCAGGCAGTGCTATGATGTCCTTTGTGCACATCAGAAGGTGCAAGTCGACCCTCGTTGACTCCTATTAGACCCAGCACCCCTTGTCAAAGGTAAAGCTCATAGCTCTGCATCACTTTTGCTAATATTATAACCTTTGATTGCAGGATTTTCTTACATAACTAGCAGGCCTATGTCTACTATAGGCTTTGTGGAATGAGTTCACTCGTGTTTCCTTTTTTAGCTTCTGTTGGGGTTTCATTGCTCACCTAAGCCACAAGGGCCATGAACAAAGTACGTGCATATGCAACCACTTGCTGGCAAAGTAAACAGCGCTCAGACAAGAGGACTGTTATTAAAATGGGTTGTTTTGTTGGCAGAAGTGCTTTCACTGTTGCCATGGGTTGCCCAAGGTGAGCCTGACCTCTGTGGTCTCTGAAGCTCTCTCTTGTGGGTGAGCTGAGCAACGCTGGAATGCAGCTTTTAAGACGGATTAACTGTGAGCCTAAGAGGAAACTGTTCAGAGAGAGTAAAAATACTACATTGCACAACTAAAGATGAAACATACCTTTTGATCCCATAGGATAAAAGTTTCGTGGCCGAGAATGTGATTATTTGATAGGGCCATAATCAGTTTGTCAGTGCAGAGTAATAATGTTTGCAGCCTCCTCTTCGGGCAAAATTCTGCCTTTCCAGGTGCAAGGAAGAGCAGTGGAGAGGCAGGCGTGTGGCTGATAGACAGAGATGGGACTGCACTTCCCTGCTGTGCGTGAGGTAACAAAACCAGGCAGCCCACCTAACCCTTCTCAGCCAGAGCAGGTCTCAACGTGGCCTTTGAACTTGAAGTCTTGATGCAGTTTCACATGCCAAGTATGTCATAGCACAAACCCAGCACTTCGGTACTAGCTTGCAACTGAAATAACATGGAAAAGCTGTTCCTAAGAAACACCAGTCATCCACCCAAGTGAAATTCTGATTTGCTAGCTGCACCCTGGCAACATAATGTATTCACAAGGCCTAAGGATAAATGTGATTTGAAGATTCTGAAAAAGGATGTATTTGTTCCTTGCTAAGCTACTGCCTCTCTAGCCACCATCTGCAAATCTCTAAAATGGCAGATTACTCTGCTTTAACCCTTTTGCCAGGGCTGCAGGGGCAGAACTGTTGGAGATTTGCCCGAGCTAAATGAGGTTTTCTGTTTGATTGGGGTGGTGAGTTGTTTCAGTTTGCTCTTTTGGGATTGGTTCTTGCATCTTGAGTATGTCACTTCGAAACTGTGCTATGGTAGGTGTTTGCTCCCCATTACACCACAGCTCAAAAAAGTTTCTACCACAGATGTTACAGGCAAATCAGTTTGAAGATTTTTACTTTCTGAGCTAAAGTTGCTACTAGAAGACGCAGCACAGCGCAAGACACTGTGCGTATTAAGCCATTGGCACTACCAGGAAGAATGTATAGCACAGGACTAGAAAGCGTGAGTTAGTTATGAACTACAAACAATTACAAATGAAGAAACACTTTCGCAGTCTGATTTTTTGCCTACTCTTACAGGATTCAAATCTAAAATGAGACAGATTCTAGGTGTCCAGGTGATGAACCAAAGAATCTGAGCTTGGTGCCAATGAGGCCTCCATGGTAGGGAGTGATTGTGAACACACTTATTTGACTAGTACAGACAAAGCCTGTGCATAATTGAGGAAGACCGGGTGCCACGATCAAACATCACTGATCCTTATCCCGCCCCCTTCAACTGAATTCCATAATCAGCACTTACATCACCGAGAGGTTGGAAATATTACCCAGGCCTCTCCTTCGGCATTATGGTATCTCAGACAAGTCCCTGCCTGTAGGGATCCGCTTTCTTCAAAACAAACTTTCACCCTGCTCCATAGCTTGGCTTCAGTCAGTAAACTGCCAGCAAAACCCTGGAATTTAGAAACAGCTTAAGCTCAGCCCATTTCTGCTTTCAAATCAGTTGGGGTGACAGTTATTTGCGATTCCTTAAAGTACTATCATTCAGCATCCAGCTGGCATCCATTTGACTACAGTTGCTGCTGAGGGGCCTGGGGGGCGGGAACCGACAAACCACCCTCATCGCTAAGCTTAATCCTGTAAATTCAGCAAAAAGAAACTATTGCGCGCCATCTCGTGGCCCTGCACGGCTAGTAACCGGCATCGCCAATTGCGACAGGGAGGTTTAACGCTGGACAGGCTTGATTTAAAAGATGGCTGTCAGGAGCTCAGAAACAGCCTGCTCTATGACCCTACCAAAGCTATGGAACGTCCACCATTAAGGCTTTGTCCACGCTCTTGCCTTGACCTTGCAGCCTCAGCAGCTGTTTCCTGGAGCAGCAGCAGAGCCTCAAGCTGCAAAAGGCACCTCTTCAGCCTGTGCTCATGGTTCCTCCAGCAGAGCTGTAGCGACAGCCCTGCACTCACAGCAAACCACTGCCCCCAAAGCAGCCTTTGGTGGAGCAGCAAAATACCTCGTGCATTTTACAGTATGTCACACATGTGTTAATCATTCTTAATTTTATGCAAGGCTGGGGATGTTTAGGGTACATGTCTTCTTGTCTGCTGTCAGTATTTGTTAAAGAACTCCATGTGTTACTGTTTTAAATAAAGATAATATGCCTGTTCTTAAGTGCGCATTAACAGCAGTATACATGAACTTGTGGAAAGTTACATTGGCTGCCAGTCCCTTGGTGTATCTTAAAATTCTTACCCCTCCTTACTCTCTTTTTTTGGGAAAAATAAGTAATCAAGAAACCCTTCCCAGAAGTGATTACAGTACAATTTCATTACATCTAGATGAGAGAATTAAAAAAATAGGGACAGCATGCAATAGTATGACTTCAAGGCACTTGCTTCTATTTTAAAGTTTTTGACTCCTCAATGTTCAACTTTTAATCTGGGAGAGTACAGCTTAAATTCTGCACCATTAAATCATCTCCAAATCTGAAGTCATGTTATCTTTAGCAGAATTGCTGATGGTTACACTTAAACACTGCCTTATTTCTACTGCTCTCATACCTCTCAAAAGGCTGGGTCTATAAAGTCAGCAACAATGGACCTTAAAATGGCTAACAGAAGAACATGACGTCAGACTAAGCATCTTATTTTGTCTGCTACTAGAGACAACTGCACAACACCTTCAAAAGTTTGCAGGTTGCTGTTGGGAAGCATAGGAACATGCCAGCTAACTTCAGATGTTGCTCCAAAGAACACCATGCCATACTGCAAGAACAAAAAAACCCCTACCTGAGTACCCTAATTCAATGCATCTGATTACAATCAGCAATTGCTCTAAATCTGTTATGTGACAAAACTTCTGTTTCTACTGCTCTTGGGTAAGATAAGGAAAATTAATAATTACGAGGACTCTAGCTGTGGAAGGGTGTAAGGAAGTTACAGGAAAGACTGTTAGGCCTGTGAGGTTTTATGAAGCTCGATACTGACTGACTTTGTATACAGCAGAGTGCCATGGTTTAATTCTGAGGTATGTTACATTGGATTTACAAAGGTAAATCAAAAATACATTCTGAGAAATAGTGAGCCCCCTACTTCACAAGGCAGAGGGATTTCACACTCCAAGTAGCTGAGAAAAGCAGCTGCTCACAGTGTGAAAAAAAGTATTTGGGGTCAGTCTTTGACGCAGGCTTTTGACGCAACAGGTGATGAGGAAATGTGCAGTAGCAGGGCAGAGGAAAGACAAATACTTAAACGATAAAAGATGAGACAGGGCAACAGGTATTAGATATGGCTTCCAGTTGAACTAATTCTTTGAGACATTACAACGAGCAGTTAGATGTAGCTACTATTCCAAAAGTATTGCCAAAAGGGAAGATGTAGCTGTTAAAATAGCTGTATGTAGCTGTCTGAAAGCAGACTTAAGCTCCAGCCTGCTGCTGATATGGCGAAAGTTTGCATATGCTTGTAGCAAACATGTAAGTGAGATCCCAGTAGTACAGAAGGGCTGAAGTAGTAAAGAAGCATTTTCCACATCAACTGTACCTGGTACCTGGGGTGAAGGCTATCACCTGGCATACAGTGCACACTGTGAGAGAGGAGTGCCTCATCTACCGTTAATCTACAATTTTCATCCTGAACATCAATTCAAAAAGCCAAGTATGAATCATATGCAGGCAGATTTTATGAGTCATTGCTGCAATAGATCTAACCGCTACTGCTGATCCTGCCTGCCATTAAGAAGTCTGGCATTCCTTCTTGGATCCATTCCTCTGGAAGGGAGCCCTTTCACAGATCTGCGCTAGAGAGAACTGAGCTAAAAACAGTTAAATGAGATTTTAAGTATTAAACAAATAAATGTGCTATTTTGTTACACAAAGGATAAAATTCCAGAAATTTATTGCTGTATGTATGCTTAATCCATTAATTTGTCTTACAGTAGTCATGAAGTGCCAAATTGTGTGCTACATTTAACATTTCCTGTATTCCCTTCCAAATGCCATATTACAGTGGGCGTATGAAACAACGCAGCAGCAGTCACAAAACATGGCTTGAGCATCTCTCAGGAGCTTAAAAATAAAGATCTGTGTACAAGCTGAATAACGAGATGTCAGTTAACAGGTCACTCAGCAACTTTAATAGAAATATCTTTAGGTAGAAGTTTTGCAGTGTTAAAACTTACAACTCAGACTAAACATTCTCATCCCCACTGTAGTAACAAGATACTTGCAAAGAACAAGAACTATGGTATGTAAATGTCACACGCAAGAACCGCTCCGTTTCTATCAGAAGCAAAAAATTGCTAATTATAAGCAAGGGCAGGCCTAGCAGGCTAAGGCTGTCAGCCTATATTAAAAACATGTATCTTCAAGTTTGGCAGTGGAATTCTATTTACCACCTTGACTTTTTTTTTTTGGTTACATACAAGTACTCTTCCTCCCCTCCCACCACAAACACTTTATAAACCCCTTTTTCTTTTTATTATAATTCCATATTATTTACAGGACTCCTAAAGATTAAGTACAAACTAGTATGAAATTAATGATAGCTTGCTCTTCAAATATGTTTCCCATGGCTAAATAAATACCAAGCCAATCCAACGGAGTCATCTGGAGTTACGATTCAGAAGCTTGTGCATCTGTGACTCCAGATGTTTTCTCGTTAACTGTAGAGGATTCACTTGATCTGTCAACAACAGTTGCCTTAGACATCGGGGGAGCACTATCCAAGGTGAGCTCAGAGGTCTGTTCTACATTTACAGTGGCGCCAGGGTCGATGGAAAAGCTTCCGGCTTGAGTAATGGAGGGAAGCAAATCTGTAGGCACTGTAGATGCCTCTGTGACCAAAGGAAGCAGAGGAACACATTTGGGTGGCATTGATAGAGGTGTCACTCCCATCAGGTTCAGAGGCGACAAGGAGGGAAGGGATGGCAAGCCTAAGGAAGAAAGAAAAAAAAAAAAAAAANAAAAAGAAAAAGGCAGTGAGCTGCTGCATACCACAGACAGATCTGGAGAGATTCTCTGTTTGCTTACAGTTTTTACCTTCTCTAATGTAGTGTTTACTCTTGGAGAGGAGGAAGCTTTCCGGACTTAGTGTGAGCATGAGGCACATGCAGCACTGACGCAGCGGGATAGTTTCAACCCTGATACTTCTGATTTCAGAATGGAAGAATCAGAATAAACCCAAGTATGCTTTTACCTCCCCAGAGGACTCTGGCAGTTCTAAACGGGGCTTTTGAAGCTGGGAAAAGTGGCTGCTCGTGCCAGCAGGGGCAGCTCGTGGCGGGGGGGCGCTGACATGGCAGGAGCAGCTCTAAATGGGCCATACCAGAGTGCAGCGACCAGTCACTGTGCCTCCAGCAACTCGGTCAGCTGGGGGTAACCGGTCGACTCCTGGCCCGAGAGGCAAACTCGGCTAGTGGCCACGGCCCTCCCAGAAGGGGACCAAGCCATGGCTACCACTTGTCCGAAAGCCGTTGTGAGAAGGAATGTGGCGACCCAGACAAGAGCTTCCAGGTGATCCTGCAGCCGTGCGGGTCTCTGGCTGCAGAAAGCGCCTGAGCTGGCACTGGGGGACAGCAGAGACAGCACCTGTGTGCGATGCCACCAGGGGAACCATCTGCTGGGCCTGGTGGCGGAGCCGAGAGGCGGGGGGGAGAGGCTGAGGAGCATCACAGAGTGTGAGAAGGAGAGTGACTGGTGGAGCCACCCCCTGAGGCAAAGGCAGTGGGTAGAGGGCCCGCAGGAAGCAAAGGATCCTCTCCCTGCCTGCCACCGGGCAGAACGAGGGCAACTAAGAGACCGGGGCGGACTGGAAACATGCCCCTGCTCAGGAGGCAGGCGCATCCCCTCCCAGCCTCCCTCGCCTTCCCAGCTGCCTTTACACCACAGGGAGGACACAGGGAGGAACAGGAAAACAGACCTATTAAACACATGGCTCAGAGGCTGGTGCTTCTAGTGGAATTTTGTTTTTTCAGTTATGGGGAGGTTTACACCACCTAGGGCCTGTTGGCAACAGATGGAATTCAGCTGTCTCAAAGAGGGAAAAGGATCCTCGCGCATGAGATGGCAGGGCTCATACAGAGGGTACGAGCTAGGTACAAAGGGGGAATGGGACAGAACTGAGCTCGTTAGGGATAAGCCTAGGGACAGCGNTTACACCACAGGGAGGACACAGGGAGGAACAGGAAAACAGACCTATTAAACACATGGCTCAGAGGCTGGTGCTTCTAGTGGAATTTTGTTTTTTCAGTTATGGGGAGGTTTACACCACCTAGGGCCTGTTGGCAACAGATGGAATTCAGCTGTCTCAAAGAGGGAAAAGGATCCTCGCGCATGAGATGGCAGGGCTCATACAGAGGGTACGAGCTAGGTACAAAGGGGGAATGGGACAGAACTGAGCTCGTTAGGGATAAGCCTAGGGACAGCGTACCAATGCTGGGGGTGGGAAGTAAATAGCCCAGCTCAAGTGCATCTACATCAATGCACGCAGCACAGGCAACAAACAAGAGGAGCTGGAAGCCACTGTGAACAGGATAGTTATGATATAGTCACCATCACAGAAACATGGTGGGACGACTCTTATGACTAACGTGCTGCAATGGATGGCTTTAAGCTCTTCAGAAGGGACAGGC
>VZSF01006353.1:6051-43056 GCA_013398295.1 Chionis minor
GCGGGAGCTGGGCGCGGGCTGTGCCGCCCCGCTGCGGCCAGCGCCGGGCGCATGCGCACTGCGCCCCCGAGCACCCCCGCCCGCCGAGGCTGCCGGGGGGGGGGGGGGNAGCCAGGGCCTGAGCTTTAATATCTGCAGTTTTAATCTGGAGTCTTTGGTTTAGCTGCAATTCTCCCAGATGTGCATGGTTTCATAAGAGCTGGAAGTTTTCTCTGAACAGAAGGTTGGGTTATACTTCCATTGCCGGCACAGTGGTTACCTTAAGGTCAACCACTATCCAAAACAATACTCCTTTTGCTATTACTACTTGGGTACACTGTGGTGCTATGCTCTATGGTTCCAGTGACTGGTGAACATACGCTTGCCTTTGTCCTACAGATGGTCACCTACACCTTGTTTTCCTTGAAGTTCTGCGTATTTGTTACAGCTCCTTTATGCTCGCAGCAGCGCCGAGTCGGGGAGAGGAGAGGGGAACGGTGCTTGTGGGACTGTAAGTGAACTGCTGAATAGCAGTGACAGCACACTGGCTATGGAAACGTCAAGGAAGGAATATGCTGCTCCTAAGGCAGGAGTGAGGGGAGAGGGAATGAAGCTGGGTGTGCCTGACCTGAGGGAGCGGGAAAGGTGGAGGGGTGCCAGACGGCTCCCTTCCAGGAGAGGCTGCGAGTGAGGGGTTGCGTCGGGAGACAACGAGGCACCTCGGCTGCACCCGTGGGCAGGTACGGGGAAAGCCTGAAGGCACGTTCTGGGCTCATAAGGCAGCGACTGCAGGTCTCGGTGCGCAAGGTGCTACTCGGAGCGTTTTCTTGTTGAAAAGAGGCGCTTCTAGAGGCTGGGGTTTTTACCTTTGAGGGTGACTGTTTGGCAGACGCACTGTTCTGTTGAAACGCGAGGCCCTGTTTCAGCAGGGCGGGAGAGGCGGCGGCGGCGGCGGNGCACCTTGGCAGTGCGGGTGTACAGACTGCACATGCGTGACATTTCCCGCCGGCCGCGCTGCCCGCCACCCTGCGCATGCGCTGTGCTGGGGGGGGCGGGGCGTGCGAGGGGCGCGCGCCGAGGGGCGAGGGAGNTCGGGCCTTTCTCCTCCCCCCGGTGCAGGTCCGGGCCGGCGACAGCGGCCTCCGCGGCGGGGCGGGAGCTGGNAGGCGCGAGGTAGCCGCCTCAGAGCCTGGCGGGTCGAGGCTGGGAGGCTTCTCGCCAGCGGCGTGAACATCTCTAGCGTGGTAAGGGAAATAAATGCCAGTGTGAAGGGCCTCAGTGTGTAATCCCGGGCTGCCTGTACCTTAACATGCAGGAGCCAGGTCTCCCCGAAGAAAAAGCTTGCCTGCTGCAGGCTGCGCTCGCTCCTGGCACTGTGTGTGAGAGAGGTGTTTGCCAACGTACATGAACGAGGTCTTGGAGATCAGTACTAGAGTAAAAGTTAGACACATTTTGTCATGGAATTCTATAACGCCCACAGTCCTCCCTGGTTTTATGGCACAACATCCCACCAGCTCTTAACTGCCAAGGCTTATGTTAATGGATTTCTGAAAGCCCTTTGTGCAGAAGTTGTGTCTTTTTGGTGTGCTGGATCTTCTAGAAGACAGCACAGCATGATGGCCCCTTTTTTGGTCTAAAAACATGTCTATATGTTCTTTAAAGCTTTAGGAGAATAGGCTTTGGCGTTAATTTCATGGTTTTGGAGAGAGGGGTAGCCCTGGATGCTACCAGGGCGAGGATCTCTGGTGTTCCTGCATGCGACAGTCTTAGGGGTCCAGCCATCTCAGGGGCACAGCTAAGGAACAGAGAAAAATGTTCTTGTAAACATCAAGGGAGGTCTGAGGGTAAACAAAATAAGGGAGAGATTGTTAGGACAAAAGATGAAACTATTTAGTTATTACACACCTGTGGCAGATTGACTCCTTGGTGTCTAGTGAGGCTACTCTGGATTTCTTACCTGAACACTAAGATATTTCACAATCTATCTGAATAAATTTAGATGGTAGACACTACTGCAAGCGAAAGGAGCACCTAGAGCCATACAGGATAAGCACTGAATGGTGTTAACATCTCTGGATAAAGGCTGGAAGCCTCTCTGAGTGATACAAACAGAAGGATCATTCTCTGAATTCTGGTCACAGCCGCAATCCGAGCTGGAAGACTGGGTAACTGCAACAGTCATACAACACTTCTGTCACTAAAAGCCCATGTTACCATAAATATATATATATATAAGGTTTCAGTCACCTTGCACTTAAAGATCAAAGCACATTAATCATTGAGTGTGGTGGTGGCTGAACATGATCAGGGACCTGATGTGAGTAGCTGGGCTGGCAGTACAACACTACAGCGACATCTTGCATCTCCTCTGGATCTCTCTCTTTAAATGAGGCTAAACTAATGTTAAGCTTTCCAGAAGTACTATAGGGGTTATTTTTCTTCCTTAGATGCTTACTAAGGATAGTATTTACCTCTCTGACTGTGAAAATAGAATTTTATTTGGTTTAATTAGACAAAGCAAGCAAAACACTTTCTTAATTACAAAGCAAACTTCCACCTAGAACTGTTACATTTCAATTGAATTTTTCTGAAAGTTCAAGTTTCTATGGCCTGCTTGAGGCTGTATCTTTGACAGAGGGGTAATTTAATCCAATCATCTGTATGCTAACCAACTCCTGGTACATTTTTACACTCATTCTTGCCTCTGTTTAACCTCTTTAACTTCTTTAAGACGCAAAGTCAGTACCTTGGGTCTTACGGGTCAAGGTTGGACAAATTTTAGGTAAGAATTTCAACAGACCAGAAAAAGGGAGAGGAGAGAAAATCTTGGTCAAACTTCACTACAACACGGGATACATTAGGGTCTAGCAGGACTAGTTTTTAACAACTCTAGAGGTATTGACAGAACTAGTATCAGGACCAAGCTTTCTGGACACCCAGGGACTTGGAGAGCTGTTTGTGTGAAAAACAGTTAACAAGGACAATGTGATTGATGCAGTATCTGCCTCTAACATTACAGAATTGCAGCCAGGTACTTTTTACCCCTTCTAGCAGCCTTACCTGACATGCTAATAATTCACAGTCAGATCCAGATCCCTGCTGCCCTCCAAGGAGGTGCAAATCGCCCTTTGGTGACACTGAGAAAATTGTCTTCTCTAAAGGTACTTCTCTGGAGATCTGATTGAGTTCTGCCAGCCAGAGAGAGCAGGTGAAGGCTGAAATTCAAGCATGCTTGAATGCTTTTAGAGGTTTGGAGAGAGATAACTTGTGTATCAGAAAAATATTCTGTCTGTTCCTGACACTGAAGGGAACATAAGCTACCACTGGTACCTCTGGGGGCAGAGCTCAGTGCCAACACATGAAATGCACCCATAGATACAGCGTGCCCAGTTTTGCATGCTCAGAGAAGAGTGAAAACAAAAGCCTGTTTTACTTTAATCAGTCATATACTGATGGTGGCAGATCCTTACCATTGCAGCCCAAGTGCACGCCCACCTTCCACTGGTGTCAGAGTAGGTAACTTGGGGATGGTGGTTTAAAATGAGGAGGAAGAGGGAATGGGAGATGCCATCCGCTAGATCTGGCCAGAACATGAGAGAAATAGAACCTTGGCAGTGTATCAATACGCAATTCTTTGCCCCAGGAATGACTAAATGAGGTTGCCAATCACAGAAGCTAACTTGAGGTGGCCTAAGTGAAATAGATTGAATGCTCTCTCCACAGCATGAGAGAATATGGAGAAGCACTTCAGCCAAAAATCAAGACAAGAGGGAAAGAGACCAAATGGCAAAGTGACAGGTTACTGCTGTGGGAGAGCTGTTCTCAATAGGCTTTAGTTTAATGTAGACACTGAACGGCCTTCCTGGCCAAGAATCCTCCTTGTGTTTAGCATTACGCTATGGAAATAAAGCTGAACAAAGCAATGCTTTGATCGTATGTTTTTACATAATGCTACATAATAAATGGCATTTCATTCCTTAGTGCAGCTCTGGGTCGGCGTTAAACCAATGCAAAGACAATATAGCTCCTAAATCACATCTATACATAGAATTACCCACAGTCTGAAGGGCACAGAAAAAACAAAGCCCAGAAGGCAGCAGCAAATGAATGTCAATGATGAAAATAGTAGCGGAATAGATGCAAATACTGTTTATATGGAAATCCATTGAATGATACGATTGCCATAATGAATTCAAGTCAAGCTCTAATGTTTTAAATTACTTTGCCCACTCTTTAGAGTTAGTTCAGCTCCATGGCAATCATAGCCTGCTCTGAATGACTTCCACGTACTGATTCATGTGAGGTCTTAAATATGAAACTTCTCTAGCGTAAGTCAGCCAGCCTGGAGAACTGGGTTTGAAGTCTTGCTCTGCCACAGACCTGCTTTATGACCTTGCTTAAGACATTTTACATGTCATTTTTCTACTTTCTGCAAAAAGGGGATACTGGTATTATCTTACTTCAGAATAATATTCTGAGGCTTAATTAATAAATAATTGTAACGTACTGCAATTCTAGACTGAGAGTGGCTAAGAAAGCACAAAGTTCACAACTCCAAACATCCTAAAATGCTTCACTGCACTGCCCGGTGAGCTTCAAAACACTCTGGGGAGTGTCTCATGCTTTTATGTCCCAGTTGATCCTTCCTCCCACAGTTGCCTTAAAAAATTAGGAAGAGGGACACTATATAACACAGAGTTACAATGGCAGTTCAAGCACCTCAAGGTACCCTTGAGAAGTAGTAGGGTCTTTGCAAATAACTCTGGCTTAGCAATTAGCTTTTGCCTTGCTTACTCTGTGGGCAACCAAACACTTTACGAAACATTACAGCATTTAACATCAGTTTCTACGTACAAGTTCAACAACTGGTGGCACTGCAAGACAACTCTTTTCCCGAACTAGTCAAATTTGAAATTTCCGGTTTTGACCACTTTTTATCTTTGTAGAAAAAAGCTGCTAAAACACAACGCACCTGTTTTAAACTCAGAATTAAATGCGAGGTGACACAACATTTAAAAAAATTTTACTCAGATCAGGGTCATCAGAGACTACCTCAATGTTACTATGAAATAAATGGCAGAAAAATAGGTATATGCTGGCAGAATGTCTTATAGAAAATCAGTAAGACTAGACTGCCATCTCATGGATATGACCAACCTGAGATTGTACCAAATTTATGGGGAAAAAAAATCTGCATTGATGCTGTCACATTTAGTAAAACCCAGATGGGTTTGTAACATCTTCCTCTTCCTTTTGGTAATTAGTATACGACCATTATTTATTTTCAGGTTCGTTATTCATTCTGAAGAGATTCAAGGAAAGGAAGAAATGTACGCCTTAATGCCATGCACAACAGTTCGGGTCAGTGTCAGCTGCAGCAAAAACACTGAGCTGCTGCTAAGCTTCCCGTGCGTTTCACACTGTTCTCAAGTTCCAGGTCCGTTCAGAGAAGCAGAAGCCCAAAGTTATCATAAAGCTCCAGTCTCTTACCATTTAGTAAGAATAAGAGACTGGTGTATTTTGTGGCTTTAAAATGGCACCACTGGTGCTCTTCCTCCTGTGAGGTGGTATTCTTGCTCTGCAAATTCCTGTGCAAAAGCCAGCGACATAGGAAGGGGAAGGGAAGGCAAGTCTGTTTACTATCTGAGGTTAAAACACAGTTCGGGGACAGTGAATGTGTTCTGTATGCCACTAAGTTTGCTCAGTCACCTTGAACATATTGCTGTTTACGGACTTTTCAAAGCAGCCTGAGATCTGACTGAAGCAGACAAGAGCCGCACATATCTCTGTCTCTTTGCCTAGTTCACTATTTTGTTCAAATGTTCACTATTTTGACATTATCATTGTCATTTAACTTTAGATAGTCTATGAAATTGCTCACTCTAACCTGCTTTTCTAGGTCTTATCCTTGTATGAACTTTAAAAATACAAATGGGATTATCTAAATTACCTTCAGAAATAAAGATATTCCACATGGTAAGTAAGAATTATTCTTGTTTACTAAGATTATTCTGAAATAAAACCTTGTTTGGTAGAGGTTGGTCTGTTTTTATATACAATGAGTCCAATATCAGAGTTTTTGGGAAAAAGTATTAAATAAAATAAAGCCAAATATATAGCAGACGACACAAGAAAAATGCACTTAGAGAATTATGAGAGCATTTTCTAAACCAGTAAGACAGTACCTTCAGGTGTCAAGACTTCTCATTTAGTGAAGTGTTTGTTCTTAGTCTAACCATCATTACTTATTGATTTCTGCAATGCCTCTCTCCACTGTAATATGCTTTACAGAATCATGAGTTATACACAGACCTCAGGAATGCAGAAGCCATTATGACCATGTGAACCACCACCGTTCCCTACATAATATTCTGCATTTCCTAAAGGCAGAAGATTAAGTACGTACCAAATGTCCTAAAACTCTTCAGTATTTAGCAGCAGAGGGCCTGCCATTTCAATATTGTTTCTACAGATACCACTGATCTTGTAGTACCTCCAAACCAGAAGCTAGCTGGGGAGTGACAGAGTAAAGGAAAAGTTCATCTTTTCAAAGCAAGCCATTAATATACCTCAAAGTTCAGGTGTAAATGGCAAAGAGTTAAAATGAAATAGGTACTAAACTAAGTAAGTACCACCAAAAAAACCCCCACACCCCACATAATTTTAATAAAGAGGGGGGAAAAAAGATCCAACAGGGCAAAAGTACAGCTGTGATGTAAAACAGCTTAGGTCTCCAGGAGATTTATTTTGATCTACTTACAGAAACTTATTTTTCCAAGATGTGAGAAAAGAACATTCTTGCCGAGAAGATAATTCTATTTCAGTTCTTTAAGTTACGATTCTGGCTTATCTTTCGGCTAAGTTCAAGTCACTTGTCTGTAATAAGACAGCATATCATCTAAACTTTGGTAAAGTGGTTCCTGATTTTGAGCGTCACCGCTGTTATTCTGCGCTGAAGGTGCCACATCTTGGGTGCCGCAGCCACAGGCCTGCACTCCTGGTGGCGCATCCTGGGCACCGCAGCCACAGGCCTGCACTCCTGGTGGCGCATCTTGGGTGCCGCAGCCACAGGCCTGCACTCCTGGTGGCGCATCCTGGGCGCCGCAGCCACAGCCTTGCACTCCTGGCGGCGCATCCTGGGCGCCGCAGCCACAGGCCTGCACTCCTGGCGGCGCATCCTGGGCGCCGCAGCCACAGCCTTGCACTCCTGGTGGCACATCCTGGGCGCCGCAGCCGTACGCCTGCACTGAAAATGGCATTTCATGGGTGCTGTAGCCATAAGCGTGCATTGGTGGCATCATGCCCTGAGCACCATAGCCATAAGCCTGCATTGGAAATGGCATATCGTGAGTGCTATAGCCATAAGCTGGCATTGACGGCATCACATCTTGAGCGCCATAGCCGTAAGCCCGCATCGATGGCGGCACAACTTGAGCGCCATAGCCATAAGCCTGGGCTGATGGCAGCATATCCTCATCCTCACTGCTGTCATCCTCTGCTGATGATGGTGCATCTTGAGTGTCACTGCCACGGGCCTCTGCTGATGCGGACTCACCCTGAACACTGCTGTTGTAAGCCTGCACTGACGGTGGCAGAACTTCAGTGCTGCTGCCATTGGCCTGCGCTGATGGCATCTGTTCCTTTTGTGCTGTCTCCGTTTCCAGTTTTTCAGAGGATGTTCCAGGACTGTTCAAATTCAGGCTTCTGTAATTATCATCTTTCTTTTGTCCCATAAAGTAATCAGAAGGTGGTGCAAATTCTGGATCTCGCTCATCTCTCAGTTCTTCCTGTTTCTTTGACCATTGTCCAAACATCAATTCTGTTAGAAACAGGGAAAATGGTAGATTGAATATAGATTTCAGGGTCTGAATATCAGTCACAAAGGAGGGAAAACAAATGAGCAAACAGAGAAGATGCAGCTGCGAAGAGCCATTTGAAGCTACTTTTCCATCTAGTACTAGCTAGCTGGCTAAGCTGACAGTCCGCTTTCTTTACAGAGCAGGAATGAAAGCACTGAGCGTTAAAGATAACCGCCATCCCCTATACAACTTATCCTAGTCACTTCAAGATCCTTTAACAATGTGGTTATTGATTATGAAAAACAACTAATTAGTTAGGGGCAAATCAAAATATAAACCAATCAATGCATTATGAGCTAAGTTATTAGAAGATGGAAATTATGATATTATCTCTAGTGGACACAGGTAAAAATCAGTAACTTCTTTATTTCAACAGAAGTGGTAGATATCCTTGTTACTATGACAACTGCTGATTTCTGATTAAAAATAGTCCTGAAGTACTGCAATGGAATGGCAGCTCAAGATCACCACACTTGAAAAGCTATCCTCAAAACCTACTCTGGAGTCGTCCCCCAAACATACTCTCTAAAACAAGTAAAATTCTTTTCAGTATTCATTTCTATCAAGACTTTTGTAACAAAATAAGTAGAAAATTTTGATACATAAGTGCTACACATTTGTCTGAATAGCAAAACAGAGCCCCAATCAGAGCAGGATTTCGTCTTTTGCTGTGGTAAAAATAAAATAAAAAAAAGAAATAGTAAGGAGGAAAGCATCTAAGAGTGAGGAGTTTTGCTTATCCCTAATAATTAACATGCTTGTGTTACATTGATGTTCAGTGAACCAGTTATTTTACTTCACATTTTACAGTAAGCTGTCCTCTACTTCCCGAGTGTAGTATCTGTTGTGTAGTACAGTGCTGCTTTAGTGTCAGTCAGGTACCAGGTTTCCTCAGAGACAGAAAAAAACAGTGTTGGGGAGGATAAAGATTTAACAGATAGGACCTTGAAAGTTTCGGTTTTTAATGGAACCACAAAGTTTCCCCTCACAACACTGTTCATTAACTGAACACAAAGAGAGACTGTGAAAAGTAGAAAGCTGGAAATATCAGTATTGCACAGAATAGGAATGCTGCTCTTACAGGAGTACTAAAGGAGGTGGATATTTATGTGCTTTGCCTATTCTTTGTTTGCTTTTACTTAGAAGTTGGGCATCAGACTACCAGAACGTGCATGAGCATAGAGATAACTGGTGTAAAATGAGTTAATGGGTTTGGGAAGGATCTGGAAGACAGCCATCACTTGATGTTGTGACAAGGAAGATACTTTAAGGTGGGACATTGGCACTGAAGTGGTCTCTGCTTGCATCAGTTTTTAGTATCGTCCTGTACCTGTTTCAGTGTAATACATCCTGCCATCACGTAGCACAAACTACAGAAATACATCAAGAAAAGATCACACTCAAAGACAGTGAATCTTATGAGCTATGAAATTTGTCATTCTGTCAACCTCTCTATATCATCCAGAAATGGAGTAACTCACACAGAAGAAAAAAATATGGGGACATTATAGCAGCTACTGGCACTAAGGCATGCCTTGTCAATTACTGCACGGGACACTAGAGAGTCATCAGTATGAAGGAAGAAAGTATTTAATTGCTTCTCAGTCTTACCATACTTTGTCACAAAACAGAAATGAAATTAGCAGTGTGCATGCTGCTTCCAAACAATGTTTCTGAATCTGTATTTCCTTACCTTTGCCTTTATCCCACTCTCGGACATAAGGCACGCCGGGCTTTGTATCTCTTCTCTCCTGGATGACAACCTCTACCTTTCTACTTGCTGGAGTAACTTTCGGAGCTTCTGGTTCTTCAGTAACACCTTTTAATTCTATGTTACAGAAAGAGATAGTAATTTTTGTTAGTAATGGGATAAAATCTATATAAACTTAATAGGAGGAATAGGAAGCGAGAGTTACTTGCATTTACAGTGACCTACTAGTGACCTAATTTCATTCTAATAATGAAATGCATCTGAGTGGGAGGTGGTTTTTTTTTTTAAATTACAGCATATTAGTTCAGAAAAGATAATAGGTAAGCAAGGAAGCGTATCTACCAAGAGACGCCCCATTAGCTTTGTAGTTGTATCAAAGACTGCTGAAAATCTATTGCCTAATAACCCAATAAGGAATGTCCTGAGTGTTACACTGAAGCCAGAAAATTAGGTAAAAATAAGAACATTAGCATGTTATCTCCATTTTATTTACTGGAGAAAACAATTTGCATTCTTACTCTTCTGAGCAACAGTAACAGCAGTGGGACATTGCTAGTCTTCATTTCCAGAACACTTCAGTTAATCACTTGCACAGGATTCTGACACAGTAAAATATTTGCTACATTTTACAGTTGGAGATAGACAGTACAAGCTGACTTGCAGTGTCACTTATGACAGTGCAGCACTCAAATTCATCATCCTAAATCCTAAAGTCAGCTGTATGTCCCGTTTACAGACTGCACTGAAACTGCAGGAGTGTATGTTATACATCAAAATTAACTTGTTACTACTTTTTATTCTATCTCATCTTCAAAAAAGAAAAAGCCAGTAAAATTTCAACAGATCAACCTCAACCTGCATAATTAACCCACCTAACTCCTCCTGTCAGATGCGAATCAAAAAAGCCTACAATATACATATCACATCTCTACCTGCATTATTAAGGTATTTCTGGCATGACTTTATACCTACACACAATTATACGAACTCTCATTATTTTAACAGTTATACTAATTGTATATATAGAATAAATAATACCAACATATTGAATGTCTGAACCTAAATCAATCACAGTATACCTATCCATCCATCAAATACAAGATGAAACAGCAAGTATTTAACTTAAAAAGGCAGCAGAATGTACCTCCATTCTCCAATTTTTGTGCCTCTTCCTCTAATCCAGCTTCCCTTAACTTCTTAATCTTCCGTGCTCGAAGTTTAGACAGTCTGGCATCTAGAGCCGCTTTCCTTTTTTCTTTTAACTGTTCGCGTTTAGTTCTCTGATCAAGTGTCTTAACAGCAAAGAAAAACATGAATTAATCTCCCTTTGTTATTATAATCAACTACATATCCTCCTTCACTAAACAACTAAAAGCAATCCTCATCAAGTACCATGTTTCAACAGGGAAAAAGAAGCTCAATTTTTTTGTGGAGTCAGCTGCAGGCATCACTTCTGTAAGACACAACAAATCAAAGACAGGGGCCACTGAAACTAGGATGCTCTCATTGCCCAATTTGCTCTTTGAACTCATACCTGCTCTCTTAGCATATCCAGCGTTGCCCGTTGTTTATTCCTAAGTTCTTTATCACGAGAAAAGGCAAAGTAACCAACACCAAGCTGTCTGGCCTCTGAAGAGAAGAAAACCAATACATTTAAGTTACACTCAGTTTATAATTGACAGATACTACAAGCACCATGCACCCTACTTTCAGGCACTGAATTACCCCCAGCAACACACACCACACTAGTTTTAGATGGCTAAAAAGGGCTTGTTTTAGATACGACATGAAGTGAAGCCTCCTGAAGGAGAAAACAGGAGAATGTAATGAAATTTGGGGGGAAAAAAAACCCCAAACCCAACATTTGAGAAAAATAAAAATAGATTTATTTTTCCTCAAATTGTATGTACTGGTAATTTCAATGGTTATCACACGTGGGGCTTAAAACATACCTACACTTTGCTGTATAGGCACAAGAAGTAACTCCCCCTTCCTTTCTCTGAAACTAATCTCTTTGGTGATATAAAGATAAGTGATATGAAGTATGAAAGTATACCGTTTTCTCGAATGTCCTCATAATGTATGGGTCCCATGGGTTTTCTGAGGGCTTCTTCTTCTTCTTTTTCCCACTGCTGCCTCTGAAGTTCTCTTCTCATGTCTTCAGATAAGAGAGTATTCCCATCAGGGACTTGTCTAATTAAAAAGAAAAAAAGAAAAAAAAAAAGGGATTACAAAGCAGAATTTACTAGTTTTGCAGAAACAAAAGTGAAAGTGTGATTGGGTCTAATCCACTGTTGCAGTTTTTACAAAACATAGATCATTGTAGTAACCATTTAGTGATGCAGCATTGATGACTACGGTACATGGCGCAGACAGAAATACAAAACTACCTCTGAAACAAGATACTAGTACAAGTTATAAGAAGACTTAAACAAAATCATATAATTTCTTACAGGCTTTATGAAATCATTATCAAATCCCAGACTGGGAGATGAAATAATCATTTTTATTAGCATCTGTTGGGGCAACCACGTAGAGAAACATTTCGAATTTAACAGAAGAAAATGAAAGGTATTTGAAATAACAAAAAGCTAGTCATTAATTTACCCCAGAAGTCCATATCAAATATTAATACCCAATATTGGGAATATTTTCATTTTCCCAAGAGAAGCAGCAGGATCTGGTTTTTTTAAATTGTCTAGCTAATGCCGGTTTTGCTGACCGACTGTCATCCACATCAATGCAGAGACTGCAATTTCAAAGCACTCATATTCTCCACCTTATGTTTAAAATATAGAGAATACACTGATGAGTTGTTAGTGTGAAAGAATTTTCACTTCAGCAGCCGCAAAGGCTTGATTGCAGTGCCCTTAGACTATTTTCTGAAAACAATTCTCAGTGCTACCATAATAATTTTAACAAGAGAGCTGTTAAACAGCTGTTTAACAGAAGAGCAAAACCAAACAAATGGAGATTTAACAAATTCACTTTGATTGCCATGATGAATTTGGAATTGCTAAAAGACTATATAATCAGTTTCCAGGTTAAACAGAATCAGGAATCCCTGCTGGCATCTTCTGGAAGGTATAATAAAATACAATCTCCATACAAGGACCAGAGTTTTAAAACACGCATCAAATATCTGAGAGGTTGCTAATTCAATTTATTAGAACTGTTCTCTGCAAGCTACGCTCCATAAGTGAGGTTTTAGATTTGGTCAGCATTTACATCAGAGTGTGGCTCAGTAGTTATAAATTAAAAATTTCATTTCAGCTTTTATTTCATATCCATGGCCTCCCTTCTGTTGCAATTTAAAACCAATACACCAGCCACGTATTTCAAATGGTGAACTGCCAGGGTGAAATAAAACAGATGCCTTGGAATACTATATGAATTTAGAATTAAATCAGTCATGTACAATTGCTCTGTAGTCACTCTGTCTATTTTTTAAAGCCACAATGTAGTAACTAGCAGAAGTTGGTGTGAAGAGAAAGCAGTGGCATCAAAAATTCTGGATTAAAAATGGGATAACAAAGAACAGCCTCTCTTTCTTCTCATTAAAAAAAATACACGTTAAATAGTGCAAGGAACACGCACTTCCATTAGAGAAACCACACCTTTTCCCTTGAAGCTCCTGATCCATTTTGAGTAGACTTGGCAAATCCTTCTTCATACAGCGTCTAGATCTGCCCAAGAAATCAATGTAATCAACCCTGTGACGAAAGCAAAGGAAATTTGATGTAGAACTTCTATTTGCAGATTTAGAGAACTCTTAAGCAGAAGACAGAAGCAGTGATACTTTCCAAAGAGTATTCATCTCCTCTCAGTCTCTCCACGTGTGTCAGTTTCTTTCACCTTTCAATTAACAGACTCCCAGGTTCAGAGGATACATGCTGCACGGGGCATATGACAGTTTTATCACTTTGAGCTGGATGTTTGCTTTGACAATAAGATGGTGTAAAAACTGTTCAAAAGTTACAATGTCATGGAGTTTTCACACCAAAATAAAACTGAGCCTAGCACTTGCTTCCCATGGTGAAAATAATGATGTGGCATTGACTTCTTGCAGATATGAAATTGCTACAATACATTTCAATTATCAGTGAAGATAATTTAGAATAGACTCATTTAGAATAGGCTGATAGCTTTCATTCAACTGGCGTAACAAAAGCTGACTAAAACGCAAGCAAAACGTTCCTTTGAAGCACATATTGTGCTTTTCATTCAACTCTTTATAGTACTGTACACTTAATTTACAGTTGTTGAAAAAGCTGTTAAGAGCTATACTTATTGTCCTGTAATGCTAGAAAGTTCTTTAGCATCAAGTTGCCTCAATTATCCCACTCTAAAGAATTAATACTATATCTGAAAAACTATGACTGGCAATCTAGTTCCCAAAACCCAAACTTTTAAAGATCTGTGCTTTTAGTAAGTTTTTAACATTATTTCTAAGGATATCTAAAGCTTAGTATATACTCAATGCCCTCTAGTTTTTATTATGATGTAACATCAGTAGGAAAAAAAGGCTGCATTCCCTATAGTAATCATGTAACTAAAGATCACTGCAGAATAATTAGCATTAATTATGCTACCATTCAAATATCCTCATTAGGATATGACTTCACTGAGATGGACAATATTAATAATAATACATGTCATTGAAGCGAGATGTAGGCAGTAATAGAAAAACAGCATGTGAGCAGTAAAATGTATCCGTTTAAATTCCTGACGCTTCATGGTGATGAGAGCATAAAGCAGGTTGAGCCCGTTCTCATTGATAATTTCATCCTGAATTTCAGTACGATGCTGGTAATGGGGATATCGGCCTTTCCAACCTAGCAGTCTTCTGGTACTCTGCTGGATTCATTCTCTCAATTTATTCTGAAACATTACACTGCAAATCTTATCTTGGCCTAATAAACTGCAAAACAGGGGTGCCCTGTTTCCCATTGGTTACTGCTGTTTTAAACCAATTACCAGAGGAAAAATTTCCGTTCCATAAACATTTTAAACAAATGGGCAAGGAAAATGTTTAGTCAGGCTGGTTTTATTTATTCCTAACGTCTTGGATGAAAAACTCATGGTTACTTGCAATGTCACAGAAAATTGTCACAGACTACTTGCTGCGCGGCAGTTATGTGGAAGAAATGCTGGAAAATCACATTCTTTTTCCAATTGGCAGTTTCTCTCCTTTAAAAGGAGGTCATACAAGGAATATGACTGATCATTTTGTAAGTCACACACAATTAGAGAAGGGAAGGTGGATACAATAAAACCCCCAAGTTTTGCTGAAATACATTTCAATTCAAGACATCAAAGCATAAAATTGTATCAATACTGCGATCAAAACTCCCATAAACTATGCAAAAAAAAAAAAAAAGGTGCCATTCTACATACTTTGGAGAATAAAATTCTTTTCTCATACAATTGTCAAGAAACACAGGACAGCTTAGCCCAAACAGTAGTACCAACCATTCTTCATCTGGGTCCTCGGGCGGTGGTATTTCCGTTTCAGGTTGAATTTCCTCATCATCTGTCTCTTTTTCTAAACTCTTTCCAGCAGCTTCGCTCCGATACAGTTCCTGTACCTCGTGCTGTTTGTCTATAATCTTCTGAGTAAAATCCACTAGGTACAAATCCTCGGTTTCTTCATCTAAGGCAGAAAATCGATTCTTAGGAACAGCCATGAAAAGAACAGGAACGAGCACAAAATCAATACAAAATAGCCACAATCAGCTTTTGAGCTGCCAGCAACGCCCTTGACCACACTATTGGGGAATGTTTAAATCTCATTCAGTGCTGAACAGACTTGGAGCTATCAATTGGTTCCACAGTGATAACCTCTATTTCTGAATAGAACTTTTAAGGTATTTTAAAGCAATTAATAGTTTGTGTACAATACAGAAAAGGTTGCAGTCTCTGCACTAAAATATTCTCATTATTTCAGAAGTATAGGCTTTGTTGTGTAACACTTCAAATACTTTTTTGATGCTTAACATTTGGTGTGTTTGCAGTAGTTAAGCAGTCACTACTTTTCTAGAAAGTAGAGAAAAGCGGTGGGGTCATGTGGACAAAGATGGACACTAGTAAAGAAAACATTAATCAATCACAAGGAGGTTTGGATTCTATTTTAGTAATTACTTCTTGCAAGGGACTGAATGAGTGAGAGAAGAAAGGAACAGATTAGAATTCTCTAACCCTCTTGGCTGCATGAGTGGCCTTCACATATGGACCAGCCAGACTCCCCTCCTGCTCATCTTCTCTTCATAAAGGTCCAAGAATTAGAATGCAGGAAAGAACATCAGCAATGCAATCCAAAGACTGCATAATGGAGAATAAATTCATTTTGTTTTTCTAAGATTCTGTATTGAAAAACCAAAATATATTCCACCCACTTAATAAATGAGTGAAACAAGCCAATAGTGCTTTACTAGGACAGGCTGTCCTTCAAAAAGTAATTTTATTTTCTCAAGTACCTACATTTTTCACCCTTTCAAAACAGAATAACCCATGTCAATCACTTTGTATAACTCCGAAAAAATTTACCATGTAAGAAGACATGCAGTGAATTTATAGTGTAGCTGCTGTAAATCACCAGCTAGTCAGAAATACCAACTTTTAGGGTGAACTTTACAAACAACTTTATATATNGACTAGTTTTGTTCACCTGGAAAGTCGCCTTTTGTCATTTTCTCATACAGCTTTGCTTTCTCTTCTAGTTTCTTCCTGAAAAAGAAAAAAAAATACACCCCAAAACATTGCAATCCCACCAATTCCAACCACAGGAACAGGAAAGTACCAGAAATGCTTGAAATGTTTATGCCTAGGTTTTGTTTTGAACCTTAACTGACATCTCTGAAGATACATAGGTATCCAGTTCCAAAATTTATACTGAAATTAATTTTAGTGAAGTTACAGAATTAATCTGAGGTGTAATTTGTCAAGTAGGCAGGAACATAATGTAATAAGTACATTACATACTACAGACTGTCAGATAAATACTGGAAGCTAGACATTATTTGCAGGTATGAGATACTGAAATACTCTTTTACAGAAGAAAAAAAAAAGAAAAAAGAAAACCAGAAAGAGATAACATGGAGCTACACTTGATCTTAGAAACTGAGGATAAACCTTAGCTAAGTTTTCTGGATTGGTAGAAGACAACTTTGAAGAGCAAGCAACTGCTTACAGAAAAACAGCAAATGGCTAATAAATTGCATTTTCAACATTTATCTTATTGTACAATTATCCCATTTAGAAGATGAGGTAAATCCTGCAAAAGAGCAAGCCAATTTCTGTCAAGTCCAAGAAACACTTTGCTGTAGAATTCTAACATATTGCTGCCTTGGCTTTTAATTCTAAAGATGACTTTCAAAAATCAGTACCCTGACATACTTCGACAGCTGTAATAATGTGAGGGCAGATTTCCCTCGAGCATGAGACTGCTGGGATGCAGTTTGTACATTACTGGAAAGAGCATGGAATCGATGCTGGTCTTACTGGTCGGTCTAATGAGAACTGCTCATCCAAAACGTGCATAACTTGCTTTGTGTGCTTTTCTAAACACTGAAAAACAAATTCTACAAAACATTCCTTTCTTACAGATTCTAAGAGTTACCTCGATTCATCTAATATATGCTCCTCTTCTGCCTTCTGCTCAACATCTTTCTCGGCTCGATTTGCCACTCCTGTGTTTTGTTTGTTCCAGATACTTGGTTTCTGTGGAGTACAATTTTTGCAACAACAAATAAATTAGTAAATAAAAATATTGGAATGGTAATGATTAAAAAAGTATTTCAACCCCATAATGCAAACTTTGCAAATCAGTCATGAAGGATTTTGTAAAGAGCATCTTAAACATGTTTGACTTAAGACTACTGTGCTGTAGGATGCAGCAGGTATGTCTTAAAATTACAGACTGCAGTATGATACAATAGTTAAGGACAGGCTGAGAAACCGAAAAAAAAGAAGGCACTCAGAAATCAGTCAAAATCTATTCTGGCAAAGATGTTAAGGTTAAAAAAAATAATAAAACAATCTTCCTGATTACTAAAGTAATACCATAGCTATGAATTGCTTCTATTCTCTACTACCTTCATTTGAGATAAAAAATACAATCAGTTTGCCTGTTTACAGCCTAACACTGTAAATGCTGACTGTTCATCAGATATGGCAGCAATACGATATCCTCCTCCTAGAAAGCTACAGAATGAATGAAAACAATGTGCAGTAAACCATGAGAGACTTGTGTATCTATTATACACTGCGATACAGAGGAACAGACAGCAGAGCATTTATGAAGACTGTCCCATCCTCCATCCTCCAGAGAAGCATACAAAATCTTGGAGCAAAAAAAGAAACATCTTTTCCTATAGTTACAAAAGCTGTGGCTCCCTGGGCAATGAAGATTAAGTGGTGATTTAGATGGGCACAAGCATGAGATGAGATTTCTGCTGTGCAAAAGAATCTCACCTGGAAATGAAATTTAAAAAACATCCTCATCATGTAGATTTCACATATTAGTAACATAGCTCCAAGTATTTATTTAGATTTGAATATGAATTTCCTTACTTTAAGGAGAAAGAATGGCAAAAACAACAATGGCAAAATATTGCTACCTTATTGGAAGTTTTGGGCTTTGCAAAGACGCCAGCATCTTTCAGTAGTTTTTCTTTCTTGAATTCTTCTTGCTTTCGGAAGAGTTCTGCTTTGAGATCTACCAGCTACATCAACAGCAAAATAAACAAATAAACAACCAAGATGTGCCATATGCATATACACCAGTTACTGGAATAAAGTAGTAACTGTATTTCTAGTAAAACAATCTGGCATTTACAGTTATATGTGTATTTGATTGCATTTTTACGTGGAACTTCGAAGCTCTAATCTGATCACAAAGACCACTCAAGTTTACAACAAACAAAAAACCAGAGAATTAAAATTATGATTACAGATTTAAAAAAACCCCAAAGATATCCTTGATTCTTTGATACGTAATGGGATTAAGGACTGATGAAATAACAATACTGAATTTGAAAAAGAAACTTTCTGAGACAGGATTTTATTCATTATCTAATTGTTAGGAAAGAATTGATATAAGTTTGCTTTCATAAAATATATATACTTTCCCGCTGGTTTATATAATTTTAGATTTTATTTCTTCCTCTTTTTTTTTTTTTTTTTAAATAAATAAGTAAGTAGCATTGCCATCAGTGACCAACACCCATCTCATTTTTTATTAGGAAACGTCACCAGTGGAGGTATTGTCTTGAAATTACATTGAAAAAACTAGTCTGGAAGAGGATATTGTGCCACTTTCCCTGAAAGTCCTAAGGAAGACAAACATCACAGACGTACATTAATCAGAAAAGTGGAAGACTTTGGTATTAATATTTGTCCCAAACACTAAAGCATTTGCTTTTCAGGTCCCTGTAACCGTGATGCATAGTATTGTAGATTAACATTTTCCCCCCTTCTCAATGCTTAGAAGTGACCATACAAAAATTTGATGTTAATCATTTCATATACAACAACCCATAGTTTACCGTTTATTTGGAAAAAAACATGACGTGTTTGGCAGCAGTCCCTTGTCAGCAGACTGCTGGAGAGCAGGTAGGAAGAGCACCTCACCATCCCTGAGGGTGGGCGTTAATTTGCCAAGACACGGAAATTAACTCCCGTTTCTCTCTCGTGCCCCAATGCTATCACTCCCCGAGGGCCTGGGGCCGGTTCAGCCCCCGCAGGCTCGGGCCGAGTGCGCAGGCTCGGCCAGGCAGGCGAAGGGCTAAACCCCGCACCCCGAACGCTTCGGGAAATCAAGACGCGTCACAACATGACCCTTTAAACCAGCATTTGGTTTAACGAGGGCGCGTTTCAGCGGGCCGGGGTTAAGGCGAGGGGGCAGAGGACACCCCCCGGTACACTGCTTTCCCTGGAAGCGGCTCCCCTCCAGGCCCCGGCCTGCGCCGGCCGCGCCCGCCTGCCGGTAACAGGGCACGCCGGGCCGCCCTCACACTCTTATAAGCCGAACGACAGGCCCTCCCGGGGAGCGGTTTCTTTTATTCTTCCCGGCCGAGGGCAGGTTCCCTCACTCACCGAGGAGGCGGCCACGTCCAGCGGCTTCTTCCTCCGGTCCATGGCGGCCTCCACTCCTCCGGCAACGGCCTCAACCGGCCGCCTCCTAACCCGCTTTGCGGCCCTACCGTAAAGCGCAGTGGACGTGAGGCGCTATTGCGACAGCGCTGGTGAGGGCAGGCGGGCCCTTCCCTGGCGCCATGTTGGGGAGGTCTGGGGAGGGGGGATGAGTCAGGGCGAGGTACGGTGGTTTCCCCGGCTGTGCGAAAATAAGGGTTCCTGGCAGGTAGAGGCCAGATTCTTCAGGTCCTCTCTTGGAAATGGCCGTGTATGGCCTGGGGGCTGGAGCTGCTGCTGCTAGTGAGAGTGGTGTGGGCTGCTGTGCGGCTGCTGTGCAGGGAGATGGCTGCTGGGCCAGAAATGAAATAGATCTTGGGAGGAATGCAGACCAGCCCAGAGCTGGGTTTGGAGCTGAATGAAGTATGTGGTTGAAATTTTCTGTTACCAGAAAAAAAAATAATCTCTGTCCTGGCTTTGTTGATAAACAAGTGCTACAGAGATGAGACCTGAAATGCTGCCTGAAGCAGCAGCCAGCCATATCCTTCAAGAATAGGGTTTAGCCCTGTCACCACTGCCCTCTGAGCTGCCTTGTTGAAGCCATGTGCTTGGGATGAAGTGCTGTGGCTGTCCTCTCCTTGGCCCTCTGCCTGCGTGGAGCCATGCTGAAGGAGGTGGGAGCTGATGAGCTACCTCTTCGCAGGACTGACAAGCGTGGTCCATAATACCCAAATATAAACCCACCTACGTGTGCTGGAGCCAGCTCTGTAACCTCATGTTGCGTTACGTTACGAGTATAGTTTTGATGTTTGCCTGTCCAAGGACCTTCAATGAGACATTTTCATAAAGTCAAAAATAGATGATTTATTGAAGCGACAGATATAACAGATTTGGAATTGCCATTGATAAATGCACTAGCTAATATATGATGGTAGTGCTAGCAAAATAAATGCTATTCTGGATATTCTTCACCAAGAGGTGAAGGCACAGTCCTTACCAAGAGGGTGTCCCTGTCTTGGTGGAGGAAGAGAAGCACAACCCATCAACTACCTCTTCTAGTCTTATCTCTCCCTGAGAGATCTCTGAGATGCTTTCCTCAATATCCTTTATATCCTAACCTTATCTGCTCCCACTGCCCCCGCCCCGTGTGATGCCCAACAGGATTTGGGTGGAGAGTCGGGTACTATAGTCATATAGACATACAGTCATATATGTTTAGCATGTCCTTCTTCAAGGTCATTCTCGTATTCAGGGATGTCAACTTTAATATTCATTTCACGGATAATCAAGCAAAAGGTCTCACTCCGGTCATCACAACCTTTAAGATTCTGTGCTGAAACTGTCTATCTGCTTATTCCTGCAATCTTTAGCCAAAACAGGACCATCCTGCAGGTTCGCACAAGAGATACGCAGACACCAGCATTTTATAACCTGTTATGTACCATTCCCACACCTCAGAGATGAGCGCGGGTGGCTCTGGCGGGTGAGGTTCAGTGTTTTACTTATACTAGGTAGCTCATTGCATCCTTTATCATAATTCAAATTCAAAGTCATTCTGAAGATCATAATTATCTGGAGTTGCAAGAGGAAGCTGCCTTTCACTTGTCTTTATTAAAGTGGAAAAATATAAGGTGCTTGGATGTTGTTGCTTGGCAATGTGACAGCTGATAGAAGCGTCAGATACAGTTCTTTTGATTTTTTTAAAATGTATTGCTTTTGTGTTTGAGAAGGTGGGTCAGGCCCTTATTTAAATAGTTTATGGCCACAGACTTGCGAATCTGACAGCAATACTCAGTTGCTAAGTAAGCTACACCTGTATTCCAGGGACTATGAATTCTGCAATACTGAAAGAGCAATTTGTGGCCCTAGTGAAGCTGACTTGCTTTTGGCTTTTTAAAAGGAGAAGGGAAAATGGTGGGAGACAACAGATACAGAAAAGTGCAGGTCATATTAGAGCCATAAGGTTTACTATTTTAATCTGCAATGGAAGAAGAGAAATGAGCATTACTGAAAAGTAGGACAAAGGAATGAAAACATCTGTGGTGTTCTAATTAAATCTCACTTCAGCAAATCATGTGTTGTTGCCTGTTCAAACCTCACCTAGTGACAACACTGGGAAACCAGCTCAAATGCAGCCCAGGATTGGTTCTGACTTAGTAATTCCCATCTTTTTTTGGGAGGCAGTGTCTGTGTGAGGGCAAGTTTCCCTCTGAAGTACATTAATTCTCCACATTGCTCACGTTCTACACTACAGTGATAGGACTCACTTGCTCACCCATCAGGGTTTCTAGTGCTGTAAGTGTTGAGCACTTGCAGGAGCTCAGGAGTATTTTTATCTTGAGATTCTCATAACATGAAGTGTTCCTGAAGAGCTGATAGTCAGACTTGGTCTTGTATACCTCCTTGTAACTGCGGGTGTAAAAACACATCAAGAAATCTTGGTCTCTTGAAAACTTGGTTTGTAAAATGTAATGGCCACTGGATAAGCTTAATGTCTTAGACTCTGGGATAGGAATGCTACATGACCAGTTTTAGAAACGTAATACTAGATAGCTGTAGACGTACTTCAATGCTGCTTTCTGTTTTCTGACTGAAAGGGAAAATGAGGCAAATGCTGAATCTATTCAGTTTGCTAGTCTGGAAGCCACTTTTTCACCTGTCTGTCCTCTCTCCCCTTCAGATGCCTGAAGCCAGACCTTTGCTTACAGGTTTCCTTATTCCTTGGCACTGCCTAAGCCCCTGTGCAACTGCTTGCAGCTCCTTACTGCATTCTGTCCTTGCTGTATTTTTCCCCTATCACCTGCCCATATCTCTCAGCAAACTGCTTGACACACCATCCTGGTTTCAATTCCTAGCAGCACTTTTCTTCTTTGCAGGCAAATTGACCCTCTCTTGTAATGTTAGAAGCACATTCTCCTTTTCCACGTTTACAAACCTGTGTGTTTTTTTTTTAAATATATATATTTTATTATTTTATTTATTTTTTATTTGTTTGGTCTCTCCTTCCTGCACTTGCTGGTTTTGTATTTACCTGTTTGAACCATGCTGGAACAGTGCACTCTCTGTTTTGGGTGTTGCATAAAATGGCTCAGTATCATCTCAGAAGCCCTCTATGCATCAGGTGTTGCTTGGATACTCTTAGGGGATATGTGAAGATGGAAAGAGGCCCTGGAGGTGTCAGCACCTCTCTTAAAATGTTCCTTTTTGGTCGAGCGTGAGATGCATGACCACGGTTGTAAGGAAAAGCTGTACTACTGAGTGGTTACATGACAGGGTGCAGAAAAAGGAATTAATCTTAGAACTTTCAAGCTAGCTCATGTGATTGCTGTGAGCGAGGCTTGCAGAGCTGGTGCTCGTGTGAAACAGTAGATTATTTTGTGGGTAGCAAAGTTCTTGCTAGACATACCTGAGCTGGGAAAGAGTCAATCAGTGTCAGTGATGCTGATTGAGGATTGGTGCTACAAGATAACCTTTAGCTTGTGTTATTTCTCAGTTAACATCACCAAGACCAGCAGGCAGTGACGAAAGCGGACCCGGACAGGGGGAAGCACCACAATCGCCGGAGCCGCAGAGTTGCTCTGTGTGCTGTCGTGCTCCCCTACGTGTGGAATTCGGCATGCATCCAGACAGATGGCTTTCAGAGCACTTTGTAAACATTGGTTCAGTAGTCTTGCATTTACAGTCTAAGAACTGACAAGCTTTCACACATACGGTTCCTTCAGAAAGGCTCGAGGTTGACTCTATCCTGTGGAAGGCTGTTCTGGGCATTTTTTTTTTTAATCCAGCCCACAGGCATTCATAAAATACCAGTGAGGGAGGGATAGCTGAAATAAGAACATTTCCGAGTTGTGAAGCAAAATCAGCTTAACTTAAAGAAACGGGGTGAGGAAGCAGGGGGAAAATCTGTCTTTGTGTGTATGGTACAGACTCAGTGTGGCTGTGCTATGCTTATTTCTTATCAGGAATCTGTGAAAGCTGTATGATCCACCATGTCTGATCTCCGACTGCTGATAGTCCTGAATTCTCGGGGAGTAATTGATTCAGCACTTCTCATTAGTACGCTGCTCATTTTAGCATGAGGCCTAATTGTGTTTACTTCCACAAAGCTGCATCAACACAAAAAGCTTGTTAATTATTTTTTAGGAAGATGGGGAAATCGCAGTGCATTGTTCTGAGGGGATTTTGTATGAAACAGTTGCATTTTAGTATCTTGTAAGATTGGTGAGAAATGCTGCACAAACTTGAAATTAATCGGTTGCAAAGCTTTGGTGTGGACTTCTACACTCTGCTACCAAAACTAGACTTACAGGAGCCCAAAACCAAATTACATTGATGTTTGGGGATTTGCTGTTCTGAGACTGATTCTCTTATCACAAGCACTAAGGTTTCATCCTACCCTAAGGCTTTGATGTTCTATCTTACTTTCTACATCTTGGCTTTAAGATGAAATAAAACTGTGAGCAAATAACAGCTGGACATTTTGTGAGATAAGCCTTAGTGTTAGTGCACTGTGTCCTTACACACTTTCATAGCCACTTGACATAAGGCGACTTATCCATGTTTCTCTGAGGGATGGAGAAATTCCTTCTGGCTTTTTTTCATTTTTTTAGGCTCTTCATCTCAAAAGTTATCATATGAAGGAATTTGTGCTATGTCAACAAATAAATTTTTAAAACAGGGCAAGATTTTTTGTGTGTGTGTGTGTGTTCCATAGTTTGCATATTCTTGGCTGTCTGGAATATGTTTGTTGAATTGTTAAATACTTATTTTGTATGAGGCCACAACCAAAACTGTTTGCAAACTAATTCTTGTAACATGAGAGATCCAGAAGTGTTTCTTTCTTTCATAGCAAAGATTACGTCTTTTCTCCAAGGTAAAGCATCTCTTCCCAGCATGTCTTTTTTTACTTCTGTATATTTTCCTAAAGGCACCTGAAGCATACCCTAGTTTTTTTGTATTTTAGCATGGCATTTACAGAAGCATTGAATAGCTGCAGCAAAACCAAAAAAACCAAAACCCCTTTGGTCAAAAGTCTAGATGGACACTATGGATAATTTTTTGCAGGAAGACTAAAAGTTAAAATTATTTGGGTATGTAATTAACAAGTGTGCAGGTTAGGAGTAAAATTGTAATTCTTTGATAAATGCTTGAGGTTTTTTGCATGATCCTAGGCAGAAAGTCAAAACCAGAAGTGGTGCATAATAATAGTGTTTGTAACCTCTTCCTGGCACACATGTGGCACTCTGTTTTTTTTGCCTCTAGGGACACAAGCTGCAATGCCAGGCTGCTTTTGTCTTAGCTTATTTTTGCTTACAAACTACAAAATGGGCACGCAAGGGAAATCTGATGGTGACTTAACACTAAACTGAAATGAGATCTAAAGTAGCCTTGTCCTGTTCTGTCGGAACCTGTATTTTATGTACAGCTTTATAATGCACTTGAAATCAGGTCTTGAGTCAGCAATATTGTCCTCCCTTCTGTCTTTGTGTGTGTTATGAGAGAGGGAGTGCTGTTATGTGTTACTTGTGTAGAAATTGTAATTCCTCTTAAATACAGCTGGAAAGTAGGGATCCCCTAAGATCATCCAAGAATTGGATCAGAAGTAGGCTTACTGCCATCTTAGAACAGAATCTGTAGCAGGGACATAGTTATTACAACTGGATTTAGCTTAGAACTGTTACTGATAAGCAAGATTTTTTTTAGTATGCATTTTAGCAAGCCTTGATGAAAATGGGCATAATGGCCCTTCCTTCTTTGAGAAGCATGTGTGCATGTTCTTAAGTTTGACAGGCATAACAAAAAATTGAGTACCAGTTCATAAGATGAATAGGTTTCTCACTATTTTCCAGTACTGAGGGATGTGAATACATACATTTTCTAAACTGGCAATACAAGAAGCAAGCAAGTTCCAAAGAAAACTGGCTTATCAATTACATTGGGGGGTGGCTGTGGATATTTTCATCCTCTGAACAGGAACCCTAAGCTATTGAAGTATGTTGTGTCGTGAATATATTGTTGTCTGCAGTTTCTGTGCGGCTGGCATAAAAGACAAACATGCCCTTTAAGGAACTGCTCAGCTCCTTGAGATTTACCCATTCATCTGTCCACCCTTCTCTCACCATCTGTTTCTTTCACCGTGGACATGTGAAGTTGCTCCATCCCTGCAGCAAAATGCAGCCCGGATGGTTCACAGTCAGGCTTTCGCATGAAGCAGAGTTTCAAGCACGGATGGACCTGCCTCTCCATCAAGGTGTAGCCCTATAAAGAAGCTGGGTTTTGTAATCCAGCCACACATTTGCAAACTCCTTCAAGACACTACAGGCTTGTATTTCTTTGTCTCTATGTCTGAGATGCCAGGCTGGAGGAAGAGCCTTGTTTTTTGTCTGCAAAGAATGCAAGACCGAGGTAAGGCAAGAAGGGGAATGTGACAGTGAAGGGGCAGACTATAATCTAGGGAATGCTCATGAGAAGGGGTTGGGCTCCTTTCTCTACTCATTGATATTGCTGAAGCTGCGGGATCTATCCCAAAACTTGGAAGTTTTTATTTAAAGAAACAAAACCACGATGCAGCTTTTCCATTAGAAAGCATATTTCTAACTTGAAATCTGTTCCTCTTCCAAACTGCTGGTCCAGATCTCCACAAGGATGTTGTTAGTGAATGTATGCCTGCTTTGCTTACAGCTGTGTCTTTCACCTGAACTTGGCCTAGCAGATACAGCTTTTACAGTGGTAAAGTTGTGTCTATTAAAAGGCATCTACGAAAGCATAACAGCTGGCAACTTTAAAGCTTATGTACCTACTTCATGCTCTGTTTTTCTTCTTTTAAAGAAAACACTGGGCTATTGATTGTGTCAGGTAGATAGACACATGCTCATTGCAGCTGTAACTTTCCAAAGAGGCTACTTCCTAGCTTTGAGTTTAAACCCTGTTATTTATGTTCATTTAGTGTCAGGGTGATGATGTGAGCTGTATTTATATCACCTTCACTGCTTGTGAAATGCTTCTGTTTATATCCCACTGTTTGAGATGAATTATTTTCAACCAGCAGGCTCATGGCAGCAAATTCAGGTTTTCTGACATGGTGGCAGGAATCTGGGTCCTGCAGCACATTGCTTAACTACTTTGGAGGAGGGGGGATAATTTATATTTACTAGCCGTAGCACAATATTGTTGAATTGCTGTTGGTGTTTTTTAAACAGATATTGAATGCTGTCATTAAAATGTGAACTGAGTGGGATTTCAGTTCAGTACAAAGCAGCATGTTGGTTTTTTGTTAGAACCGCAGAAAACTAGCCTGAGGTTTCTCATTTGTCTTCTCAGGCTAGAAATGCCAAAGAATGTGTCTGTTTTTAAAAAAAGTATAAATATATAAAAAAGTATAAATATTTTTAAAAAAATCTTTATTCTGTTGCTTATCAATGATCCTTGAATTGCACTTTGAGATGCAGACATGAAGACATCCCTTCTGCACCCTTTCTGTTCGTGGAGGGTCTAGTTCTTGGCATTGAGCAGAAGATGGGCTGATATAATTGAGCAAATTATGGCTCCATGTGTGATGTCCTAATGCACAGGAATGATTAAATCTGCATATTTGGGCAGGACATATCTCTGGCATATGATCATTTTTACCTTGATGCACTGGAGAGATTTAAATCAGCATAATTGCATTTGGGGTTTCTCTACCATATGGGCATTGGTTACCTAGCAGTCATCTACCATATGCCTGCGTAGATGGCCAAATGGTAGTTACAATTAATTTATTAAGAGAACAAAAAAATATATATTTCTTCTGTGATATTCTGGTAATGAAAAACTGCTGTCAGATGTTTTAGAACCAAGGGACTTCCCCCCCCCAACGCACACACACTGTTGCTCAAAGCCTTGATCCATTCTAGTCTGGATTCCTCTTTATTTTCAACAGTTAGATTTATCTGCAATAAAGTGTTCTTTCACTATCCATCATCCCATCAATTGCCCCCAAAACATGAAGTGGAGGAGATAAGTTGTCTTTCTGGACAAAGTAGTTGAGCATCGTGCACGTTTGAGGAGATGCTTGAAAGGCTGTGTAGCAAAATCTTGCCCAGGAAAAGAGTTAGCCGTGTCTAAGGAAGAAAGGGAAGAAAGGGATAGCTGTTGATGGCTGCCTCCCAGCTCTGCAGCAATGTCACGGAGGTGAGTCACTCGTGCTAGTAACGGGATCTCAACGCGGTAGATGGCAGTAGGAGACTGTTATTACAGCCACGTAGTTCCTCTCTCAGCAGTACAGTGAGCACTTAGCAGAGGTTACCTTACATAAATGAGCGTCTCCCCCTGCAGTTCCCGGTCATCTCTCCAGCATTTGAGGAGTAAATTGCTTTCTTCACCGCATTACCCCAGTCTCATACATTGTGAAGTTGTGTAAGAAATAAGACAAGGGAAGAACCCAGGACTGCAAGAAGAGCTGACCCTGGATTTCAGCCTGCCGGTTCAAATTCTGAGTGGGTTTGTGGGACTCAAGTTTTGGCGTCTGCTTTGGCCAGCTCTCTGAAACAAGAGTTGGGCAAGTGTTTGTATGACCAAGCAAGTAGCACGAGCATAACAGCTGCCACCCTTTCAAACTCACAGCTGCCAATGGCTTTGCTAGACAAAGATTTGCTAAGGCAGAAGATTAAACAGGTAATGAATTCTCCAAAAGGGCTGTTAGCTTTGCAGGGGCACCAAGACACACACCCTCAGGAAATCCACATTTCTTTTCCTCGAATGATCCCTGTCCTGTTGTTGAACAGGACTCCAGCCCCCAGGACAGGCCTCTTGATACAAAGGTTGCTTAAAATAGAAGCCCAGAAGGCACCGAAGTGTTGCTATATGTATCACAAAAGAAAGCTTAGAGTGATTATAGTTGTTATTTTAGAAATAATTGAGAAAAGAAATATTAAGTCTCTGTACATAGAGAGAGCTTGGAATTGTGTGTGGCACTGCTGCCATTAGTCAAATATAGACAAGTGGAATGAGAAGTAGAATAATATTTCAAAATGAATAACTACACCAGGCAAAAGTCCAATGATTACTTTATTAAAGCCTTGATGAGTGCCAAGCAACTCCTCAGCTATACCAAGGAGCTGTACAAAATGTAAATTCTAGTATTTTATGAAACACTAAAGGAGGCAGCCTACACTACATGGAAGTGAAGAGAGCTTTAAATTTTTTAACTCTTGCCCACAGTACTTGTTTCCTTACCAGCTAGTTCGGGAGATACCAGAACACTGAAATGGCAATTACCATCCCCTTTGAATGTACATGCAAAAATGCAGAGCGTTTCCATGAAGACCACCAGTCAATATCAATGATTTGCAACTGTCTTGCCTCCTTCTCTGATCTGAAATAGACTGTAGTCATTAATGTGTTACTGACAGCTGGAACTGGGTCATAATGAGGGCGAGGAAGCAAGACAGTCATGGTAATGACTTTTAACATATGTTGACAGAGCTGTAGTGTTGCTTTCTGCACCCTACTCATTTTTTTGAACTGCTTCAGTTCACCAACCAGAAAAAAGAAAAACATTTGAGTTTTATTGAATGGCAATACTGAATGTCGTCTTCATGAGATGCAAATGCTGATGTTCCTTACTGAGAGATGGATGGGTAGTGTTTCTCTGCTTACTATCAAGTGCAGTAGTTCCGAGTGGTTTCAGTGGAATAGATGAGTGCTTAATGCCAGCTCTGGGTTAAGGGAGGCTCAGGAGGGAGCCTGAGACTGTGACATGAATGAAGGGTGGGTCCAAGCCTGTCTTCACGTCCTGAGCCATCTGCCACTGATGCACAACTGAAACTCACCTGACAAACTGGTTTAGCACAGCTGCTAGTTCAGGGGGTCTGGATGGAGTAGGATCAACAGGACCAAACAAGTCAGAGTCAAACCTACCAGCTGCTGCCCTGAGTCTGGCCATCCAGAACACCTGCAATGGTTGGTTTTGTCCACCCTTCCAGTGTAGCTGTAAATGGAGTTCTGGGCATGGTAGATACTGCTGTCACATTAACAGATGGCACAGAAGTACTTTTGCTATGTATTTCTTCCACTGTTGTTAAAAGACACTAAGCTATTCCTGGGTGTCCTGGTTTTAGCTAGGTTAAAGTTAATTTTCTTTAAAGTAGCTGCTGTGTTTTAGATTTAGTATGAGAATAATTTTGATAACACATTGTTTTACTTGTTGCTAAGCAATGTTTACATTAGTCAAAGACTTTTTAAGCTTCCTGTAGAAGCTGAGAGGGAGCACAGACAGGACAGGCTGACGAGCGGCATATACCACACCATAGACATCATGCTCAGTATATAAAAGGGGGTTGGCAAGGGGGCAGGAGTCTGTGATCGCCGCCCCCTCGTGGGATGGGCTGGGCAAGTGATCATCAGGTAGTGAGAGCAACTTGTGTTGTGTCACTTTATTTTGTATATTCTTTTACCATTGTTATTATTATTGTTGTCATTATTTTCCTCTTCCATTACTGTTCTATTAAACTGTCTTTATCTCAACCCATGAGTTTTTTTTCCCTCTCCTTTCCTCCTCCTTCTCCCTACCCTACTGGGGGGGAAGGGAGGGAGGGGGCTGCAGTGGGCTGCATAGTCTTAGTTACTGGCTGGGGTTAAGCCATGACACTGGGAGAAAGGACAAATCCCAGGTAAGCAACTCTTTACTTGCACAGCTGGTAACCAAGAAAGATGCAGTTTGGGAGTGTAGGGACAGCTTAGAGATCCTTCCCCATGTAGAAAATTTTATCAATTGGGAAATCAAAGCAAAATGTAAAGCATGTCCTAACTGGAAACTTTCCCAGGCTGAGATCTGTCTGATAGCTGGGGCGCTTGGTGGTGCAGAGCTGACAATCCCACACCTGATAATTCTTTCACTTAAGTGATTTGTTGAACTTTCCTGAGGCACCTCTGCAGTGAGAAGCAGAGACAAAACCTTATGTAGCCAGAGGTAAATCTGCCTGGAATGAAAACCTTTATACAGCAGTGGGATGGTATGGGGATCTTTACTGTGGGTGAGTGGTGATACACACTGTTCTTCCTTGAGAGGATTATGTGACTCCATGAAGGTGAACATGGTGCAAGTGGGTGATGTTTTATTAGTGATACGGTGTGTGTGTTTAAGGGGAAAGAAAGGTGGTGTGTGCAAGAGAGAAATTAACAAGCAAAAAAGAGAAGGATTCCTGAAAGCAGTTTTGAAAGGGAAATAACATGTTTCTATTAACAGCATCTTCAGTTATAAGTTAGAAAACTGGCTCTTGCATTACTGTGACTAAGTTCAGGCTTGTTTTTAAATTCTCCTGTCTTCCTAAATAATAGTCCAGATCACACAGCATCTTCACAGCAACCCAGACAAACTTGTCTGTTGGCCATCCAAAGGAGGCTTTCACACAGGATGGGACCAAGCGCTGTTGTCTCTTATGCTGTATAGTTGTAAGGAAATATTGACAGTATTAAGCAAGCTGCTAGCGCTTCAGTCTGTGCCGACTGCTTGGATTTGGAGGGTACACAGAATAACATGTAACATACACAGTCACCTCGGCGTATTGAATTTCTGAAACCTGCCTCGCTAGCCTGTTGAATTTCTGAAACCTGCCTCGCTAGCCTGGAAATCAATAGGCAGCAGCTGCAGTGGAGCTCTGAGCACTGCACAGCCCTAAACCCCTCTGTTAGCAGGGGAAGAGGCACAGACCTCTGAGTCTTGCTTGAACACTGATGTTTTTGGGTGAGCAGTGAGGAAGATGCAAAGCTCCTCTGGCTTTGTCTTGCTGCGCTGTGTAGTCTTCCCAGCACCATCTTGCATATGGCTGGGTCTGTGGGATGTAAATGTGAAGAGTCTCTGTGGTGGGGCATTGGCAGGAAGCGATGAGAATATGTTTGTTTGGGTACACAAAGTGGGCATCCAGTCTAGTGAACTTGGCAAAAAAGGTGTCTGCTGTTTGCAACTTGTTCTAAGGAGCATCTAAAAGTTACGAACCCTCAAAGGAAGCAAAGCCAAAGCTTTGGCACTAGCCCAGCAGTTAGGTCAGTGAAGACAGGCCTTGTGCCCAGGAGAAGAGACCCGCTGACAGTGGCGTTGCAGGAGGAGGAGAGCCAAGCAGAGACACCTCCTACCACTGGGTTTGCTGGCTGGCAGGCAGCTTCATTACTTCAGCGGTCAGAGCTCCTTGCACACTTACTTTGCAGGGCTCTTGCAGAACAAAGATGACTTTGGAAGAAGGTGAGGGACTGGTCTGAGCCCCTTCGTGCTTATGCTGTAATTCCCTAAGAAAGAGGTGAGGAACCAGCTTCGGTGCTGACTCCAAGTGTGCCTTTGGGACAGAAACAAGGAGCACTTGAGCTCCCTTCCAGCAGGAACAGCACACAGTGGCGACCATATCCTCATGGTGCCTGTAAATGGGTGTATAATTGTGTCAATGAAATCTAAAGACATTTTCCATGTCTGTCTAAAAGGTATCCAGCCTTTCAGAGAGATGAGTATCACTCAGAAGAGGCAGAATGACAGATTGCTTCCAGCCTTCAAAACCTAGTTGGACATGAGCACTTCTGCAGAAGTCCATAGTATGAATGTATGCCCTGAAGTTCCTAAAGAGAAGCAGGCAACAAAACAAGTAAACGGTTTGCACTGCCTGTGTTTAAGGCAAAACAGAACCAAGTTGGATTAGTAAGTAAACTTGCTATTAATCAACCTCTGGTGATGGTAGCAAAATGAAGATAATCGATTTTAAAACTGCCTTTAACCTTCTACCATAACAGGATTATTTCTAAATTCCATGATCTCAATGCTGTTCATTGCTGTCTGTAGGTTATGGGACACACTGCTGCATACAGGTAAGAGTGTAGCAGTCAGCGGTGAAATAAAACCATCTTGATGCTGTGTTGTGACCAAGATTTATGCCTGATATCCCCAGACCCATTCCATGTGCCTGGGAGGTTGAAAGTAGAGGCTAGTTCTTCATTAAAGCAGCCCTGTGCTATTTACATGACATGCTGGGGTGGAAATAGGTTGCCCATCGTCCCCTGCCTGCCCCACGTAGAGTTCTGAGGATACAGGGTGAACTGCTTCAGCACTCAGCAGAGTAGCCCAGCCTTGGTGGAGAAAGAGAATTTATCTTTTACTTAATTAAGTCCAGGAGGGGGGAGAGAGAAAGGAAAAGATTATTCTAGATACCTAAATAGATTTCCTTTGTGTAGGATTACATAGGTCAAAGTAATTTCTCTCTTGATCTTAAATATTGAATGCTGCCAGACAGTACCAGTATATATAGGGGATATCCCAATATAGGATGGGAAAGCCCACAGTCCTCTCTATTTCCCCAAAGGGTCTTCTGATGCCTCTAGATCACTGTTGAAACAGTGTGGCCTTGGGGAGGTGTCCCCTCACCAGTGCTACATCTTCACTCAGGCTGCTGGGAATGGTGGGAGGACAGAACACCGCTCCTAGGAGTCTTCCAAGTTCCAGATCCTCACTGACTCAGACATGGCAAAAGGGGAACTCTTAAATCACTTGGTTTGGGGCTGAAAGTGAAGATTGTCTCATTTCCCTAGCTCTCCTGGTTTTGGGGAGGCAGCTTATTCTTATCATGGGCTGGTGAAGTGGGTTACCTTCAAGGTGAGGGAGCACATGACAGGAGCATTTGCTAGAGATGTCTGGAGGCATACAGATCAAGGAAAATATGGAAGCTAAAAAACCTGAACCTCCCTTAAACCTTGCAGGAAATGGCATTTGTACTAGAGAGCCTTCTCTCACCACACATGCGGTATCACTGTCTGCTCACCGCCCTGTGCATACAGTGCGCATAAGAGTGTGAGATCCATCAGACTTGAAGAGCCTGGTTTGCATGCTTGGTGACAGACCTGAACCTTTGCTCAGCAGCCAGCTCCTGAGATTGGAAAACTTGATACTTTCATCTTGTCTTCTTACAGCTGTAGTGGTATTTAAAGCACAGTAGACCCAAGTCCCTCCTGTTAATATGCCAAAGAAAGGTGCTGGGAGGGAGGTGCAAGAGCTTGAAGCTACCTAGGGTTATAGAGACTGTTCCCTGCTAAGAGCCAACCTGTAACTCAAGACCTACCATCATCCCTCCAGCCCTAGAGAGACACCTCAATACGCATGCAAGGAAAACTTGCTTTCTGTTCCGAGCCACGCTGCCTGTTTAGGCTGCAGGCACTGCAGGGCGGAGACATCACCGTTTGCACAATTTACAAGCAGCTGGGACTTCAGTCATGCTGTACTCTGTGTGTGTTCCTCAGTGGGGCAAGGCCCACCAGCTGGTGAAACAGTCAATGCACAGGGCACTGTTAAGTCACCAGTTGATCGAAATGTGTTGCCCAGTCCCAGGGCATGTGGCTGAAGAGGAATCTCTGCCTCACAAATTTGGTTTGACAGCCATTTCTGCAGGATGTTGGAGCTGGGTGGGAAGACAGCAGTGCTTTCTGAAGTTATGGCAGTATCCATGTCACTGTGGTGCCTAAAATCCTACAGCTGGACATTTCAGTCGTACAGACAGATGAGACATTGCTCAAGGACATGGATATTCACTTCTGAGGTTTCCTATGGACTTTCTGTTTCTTGAAATATCCCTCCATGACTCCTCTCCAAAGATATACCATAGCATCTGTCTTATTGATTCTCTTTATGAATTCACTACCAGTATTTTTAGCTATGGTTTGTTTTCTCTAACAGAGTTTCCCATTTGAGTACTGAAGTTAGGCTAACATGCAGTGCTTGAGAAAATCTCCCCACTCTAGCTTTGGCCCTTTCTGCAATAATGTGTGTGTCAAATTCAATTGTTAAAAGCCCTGAGCTACATTTTCAGCTAGTAATGTGCTTGCTATTTTCATGTTTAATTATTTCTGTGGCACCAATGTCCTTTAAAACTAGTACTGTTGTAGCCATGATGGTCTAAAGAGATTTAAGGGAGAGAGTGTTTTATGAGATCAGTCAGTGTAAATGGGAAAACCAGATGAGCTTTTAGATACAAAAAGTGTAGATGTGACCTTACTTTTAAAAGACCCTTCCTATATCATGTTTTCCTCAGACTCTCATTACCTTTCCTGTGAGCAATTTTAGATCAATAATGATCACTTTTCTGGGAATCCTTTTCTAATACCCAGACTCCGGATATCATCAAGCAATTATAAATTACAGCTGAGGAAACTAAGGCACAGAAAGGGCAGGTGATTTGCCTGTGTGGGTGGTTGAGTTAGTCACGTAACTCAACAGCACTTGTCTCTGTGTGCTGGGTTATAACTATTGAACCAGCATCATCTCCTTCCACCAGGAGATATGCTGGCTTCACATTAGTCCTCTAAAAAGCTTCTGAGTTTTGCTGCCAGCTGGAATATTTGGTGCATATCACAAACTTCCTGTAAGTTAGCGTGATGTGTCCTGATCCAGTCCAGCTATGGAGTTGTGATTTGCTGCGAGTCCCAAAGGTACCAGGTACGTTTGCAATGAAATTGTGGAGGGCTGAGTTTCCCCTGAAGAGCAAGCTGCAGAATGTGCCATATTTAGTGGAAAGAAAGGAGCTCTTTAAGAAGTTGTACCTGAGTGGGAAGTCAATCCCTGCTTACGTTTCTCCTCTGACAGCAAAAGTGGGAAAACCCACCTTTTTGTTTCGGTGAATTTTTCTGTGTGAGTGACTTCTTGTTTGTGTGCTGCTAGTAGGGGATTGCAGGGTCTGAGTATAGTATAGCACTGACACGCCTTAGGAATTCTCTTAAAAGTGATTGCTCCAGCTGGCTGGAATAAGTCTTCAGGTGCCATCACTCCAATCACTGTCCTTTAAACCAACTGGTAACTCCCTGGTTACAAATATGGAAGGGAGTCAGCCCATCTGGTGCTGCTCTGCTTTGATGGGAACCTCTCAGGCAATTCTCACTGCGTGCACTCTCTGCAGTCGTTGCAAATGCTTAAGCTTAAATGAAGAGGGCTATTCCTGTGGGTTTATTGTTATCCCAGCCAAACCCACTGGGAAAACACACGGCTGATAGTAACTTCAATTAGATCCTCTCCAGCCCAGCACCCATATTGCTCTTCAAGCACCTGTGAATGGGAAATAAAAAAATATTTAGCTAATTCAACCATAGGTATCTAACGCAAGTACATCAGGATCCTTGTCGCTTCAGACTCTCCCAAAGTAAAGGACTTTGGTAGGTTTCTGCTTTCAGCACAAAATGGTTTTCTCCCTGGACATGTGCAGAGCTGCAGTAGGTTGTTTCAAGCAGACTCTCTCCAAAGTGCCTTTGGGTTGAGCTGCTTTAACTTTCACCAGGCAGTGGAGAGGTTTCCAGACTCCCGCTGCCCAGCTTGGCGCGTGCCATGTCACAGTTGGCTGCCCTGTAAACCTGGCTGCCAGCGCTCAGACGGCACACGTGAGCTGTGGGCAGAGCACGGCGAGGGAGGCAACTGCTTTTCATTTACGTGGGCACAGAAAAGTTGGTCTGAAAATTAAGCTGAAGTCCATATAGGTGTATCTAGATGGATGCATTCCTTTGGCATTGCAGCTGCCCTGCCCAGTCCGGGTGGTGCCAGACGCTGGCCTCCTGAAACTGGAATTAGCTCACGCTATCCCAAGGAGAGCTCGGTCCATAATAGTTTAGATTATAGCAGATGTTGCACATAATATTATCACTCTCACAAAGGGAGGCAGAGATGTGGAGGGAGAGCTACCAGCCAGCTAATAAAAGGCCTAATGAAGAACAAAAAAAGCTGCTTGTCATCACAGAGATATGTTGCCCCCAGGAAATTAAAAACATTAATATCCTGGCATATGCAATAAACATCTCCTTTGTGTCCATGTAAAAGCACTGAAACCTCTGGAATATTAAGAAATGACAAAGATGTTTTTCGGTTCCCCCTGTGCCTCAACTGCTTGCAAGCGGTGGTGAAAAAGATGAAATAGATCAGCCTGTTGTGCAACGTTATTTACTGGGAACCCAACTTCGGGATAAATGCGCGCCTGGGTGAGCACACCTGTGTGAGGACTCTGAAACAGCTGCTGCTCATTACAGGGAAGAGGCGCCCGGTTAAAGCTGTAAAGGCGATGTACAATATGAACACCGAGTTTTCCTACCGTTCCTCTGCGCGTGTTTGTTCACCATCAGCCGGCACTTTGGGACCCGCAGAAGGGCCTGGGTCAGCCCCCGGTGCTTGACAGCTTGGGGGGGGGGGGAAGGACACACACGCTATCCAAGCAGACCCCACCGGGGGAGATGTGCGATATATAGGCAGAATTTTTTCTGAACGCCCCCCCCCGGCCCCGGTTCGGGCTGACTCCGGCCGCGGGCGGGCGCCCCGCGGGGCTGTGCGCAGGCGGGGGC
>VZSF01006353.1:43252-117069 GCA_013398295.1 Chionis minor
TCTTCTTTTAAGTGGTGGGGGTAAACGTGAGCGAGAGGAGGTTGTGCGGTCCTCTCTGGATATTTAGAGGGGCTTGCAGCATCTGAGCTCCAACTTTCTAAAGCTATTGGTGCTGCTGTTTTCAACTGGTAATCCTTCCCAGTGCCCAGCTCCGGCTGGGGATTAAAGGGTTTGCGAATTGCACGGAGGATGCGTCGCGGTAATCTGATTCCTATTGTTCTGCTTACTGTTGCTCGCAGTGACTGTGAATTATTTTGTTTACATGCTCAAGAGTGTGGTGTTAAATAAATGCTGGACCTGCAGCTCATAAAAGTCGGGAGAAGACATCCACAAGGTGGCACAGCATAAGGGAGGTTTAAACCTTGCACTCCCGCTCTTGGGTTTATAGATGAACAGGGGTGAGAGTGGTGGCGAAAGTTTGTGTCTTGGAAATGAAGCACAGGTCTCGTGTGCTCTCGGAAGGCTCAGGTGGAGGACCAGAGCTGGGATGGGTGTCTTATTAATGTCACCTGCTTTGGTGCAAGTGGTTAAGGGCAGGTTTTTATTTTGCACCCCTTCACCTGGCTGCCTCTCCAGACTGCACTGGTAAGCAGACTTACCAAATATCTGAAGTGGCACTGTTGCGTCATTTGGTGTGGGTAATGCAAAAATTGGGGAATTCTCTGGTTTTGCTGGTTAATAAGTGTGGAGAGGAACTACTGTTAGATGCCCTGTAAGGTGTCAGGACAGATTCATTAAGCTGCCAAGTCTTTCTGATGCTGCTCCCTTGCTCCTACTGCTCAGGGACAGCACCATCTATTTCTGATGTTTGACCCCTCTGGGGCCACGGCTTCCACTTGGAGGCTGCAGCCTCCTGAGATAGAGATGTTAAAAATCTTGTCCTGTGGAAGAGTAAATCAATCCTGTTAGACAGACTGAGACCTGTTGGTGTGACTTCAGCCCCGTTATGGTGCAGTGCTCTGTAATGTTGCCCTGCTGCAGCTGACGGGGATGCTCTTGCACTGCTGGACCAGGTATGGCTTTAGGGGCCTTATAAAACATTTACAGCAGCAAGTTCTTAACATAGAGCTGTACAGGGTTAGCACATTTGCCAGGTTACTTTCTCTGTGACTTCATATGAATGTACTGGCTCTTGTCTCTAGGGTCTATGCAATGCCTTTCCTCCTCATCTTCCCTCCCTCTGACTTCACTCCCAGCACTGCAGAGAGTCTGTGACTGGTATGCATCCCTTCAAGTATTTTGGATATTTTTCCCTAGTGACATTGCATTTATTTCCATGAGTAGCTCAAGAATAGTTGGTCTTTGAAAGTTACCATTTAGTTAATCACAAAAGGGTTTATCTGGAGGAATAAACCTTGCAGCTGATTTGCTGTGCAGAGGAGGAGGTATACGACTGCCAAAGAATCTGCTGAGTTTGTAGGCAACTTCTTTCCCCTTTCCCCAAGGTGGCCAGTTTGATGGTCGTGTTACAGTATATAACTCTGCAGGGGTAGCAGGGAAGGTATTTGGTGGTGTTTCTGTAGCACTGCAGCATTGGTAGATGTGGTATGGGGTTTAACTGGATGCTAGAGGAGGTTTTGCATCCCGCTGTTTGTAACACTGCCAGGAGAGCTCTGCAGGTTTCAGTTCAGATTTCAGTTTTGCTGACCAGCCTCCAAGGAGTCTATGAAGAAATACTGACTTCTGGCTTTCCTTATTGAAGACAAGTTATGTCTGCCTTGTTGGCATCTCTGGTTATGCATATGTTGGTAGTTTTGTTTCGGGTATCTAAGCTGAGCAGATTCCCCCCAGACGTGTGTGCTCTGGCCCATCAGTGTGTTAACTTCCTCTGAGGACCGCAGTACTTGGGTTTCCAGAGGAAATGTCCTGGCGTTTGTCAGGAGCGCTTTTGTGATTAGAAGAGTGATATATTTTGGTTACTGAATATTAATGTGATGAGCATCTCTTGCAATTTGCAACCATTCAGTGCTGGGTTGGAAGCTTTGTTAATCACAGTCGGTATGCAGAAGGTCAGTCATGGTAAGTCACAAAGGGAAATACAAAATATGCTTGAACTGTGCTGAAGTATGATTGCCATTTCAAAACACCACCCCCAGTGATTTTTTTCCTTATGCATGTTTTGCCTTTAAATTTCTATCCCTTGTGGGATGGGGGTGACTCCTGACCAGTGTACAGAAATGCTCCATGTATTGTTGTTCCTCACACCAAGAGGATTGTACATGGGACGTGCTATTCCTTATTCTGTTTCACGCAGAAAAAAAGAATTGATGTTAATGACTTGTAAATTCTTGGTGGAAATGTATTTCCTCCAGCCAGAATTGGTAACAGCGCTGTTACTCCCAAGCTGGGGTTTGATTTGTTTCTCTCAGTGTAACTGTGGGATTGTCTCGGACCTGGGAGCAGAGACTAGAGCATACAGCCTGGCAGTTCAGTTCTGTCTGTTGCTGTGTGTACGGGGCTGTGTGGCCAGATCTTGTGCTGGTTTACCTCCCTGATAGCTGGTCCTCTCTCAGGGCAGCAGAGAGGGCGAGTTGGCCATGCCAGACCCTTTCCCATCCTGATTTACCCCCCTGCCCCCCCACCTCATGCTGCTGTCCTTTGAAGACTGCAGGATTTGGACTGTATCCTTGCTGCTCCCAGTAGCAAAGGAAGCAAAGGCTAATTTCTGCTTTGGGAGCATCAATGTATGTGGGCAGGTGGGAAGGTCTCTGGGGGTTCTGGCATGTCTGAGTGGATGTGGAAACTGGCTGCCTAGAAAGGATAAACTGTATCTGCACACAGAACAGTGGGGATGCTTTTATCCTAACTGATGAAAATAAGTGTTACCTAGATGCATATGACTGGTATAACATGGGTTGCGGTAGTGGGCAGACGCCCTTTGCTAAGTCCGAGACGTTTTTCTGCTTCTGTTGGGAGGGAATACAGGGTTTGACTGTAAATTTAAGTTGTTGATGTAATTCCCCTGCCTCCCCCAGATGGTTTTCCTTTAGTAAAACCAGAAAATTTGACTCTCACCTTAAAACTCCAACATGATGCCTTAAAAAAACCCCAAAACCCAACAACAAAAAAGCCCCCAACCTCCAAAAAAAACCTGCAACCCAGAGAAACCCCAACAGAACCCAAACCTTAAGGAAGATTGATGTAATAAGATTACAAAATGTGAAGCGAGTTGCCCACCCCTTGCATGAATCATGGGGCAGCCTGAAAGGAGGGGAGAGGGGAAAAGGGGCAACTCGGATCTGCTCCAAAAAGTGACAATATTGCAGGATTGTGTTGCTGCTGTTTGCTGCCTTCCCTTGTATACAGCTCCATGCTGGTTACCTTGGAAACAGCTGTAGGAGCATATAGGGGCATTTTGCTGCTGTGCAGCCATGGGCAGAGGTGTCCCGTGGTGTGTGGGGAAAGGGAAATCCTCCTTGGTGCAGGCTGATTTGCAGGATGAGGACAACAAAGTAAAAACCTGTGCTAAGATGGCTCTTTCTCGCCTGCCTTGTGTTGCTGCAGGTGCAGTTTGGCAGGAGTGGGACCCTGGGGAAAAACTAGCAGGGGGATGGTTTTGGCAGAGCTATTTAAATTTTTATAATGGGAAGGTGAAAATATCACAGCAGTCTGTCTTGGGGTTTATAACAGCTGGGCCATAAACATCAGCCTTTTATTCTGACCTCAGAACAATGTGCCAGGATGTTTTGCTCGATAGCTGTGTAACTATGATTATGACTGGAAATGGGATTCTCCTTTACTTAATCACACACATCAAGGAGACACATCCCAATAAGATGAATATTTGCTGGGTTTGCATGATTAGCATAAAATGAGAAAATCTTTCACTGAGTTCTGTGTTGTTTGTGGTACGCACATGTGATGTGTAGAATAACTAAAACAGAGTGACTATAAAAAAGTGAATTATCTTTTGTTCACTTACCCATAAACATTTTGATTTTGCAAACTATGTGTTGTGCATAACCTAAAATCTGTTGAACTATACTGCTGCTTAAAATTAAGTGTTTACTCTTGTGCTTGCCACATCAGAAATAATTCAGTCATTCAGAAAGGAGGCTTCCGTACGTATCAAGTCGTCTTGGAACCATCCTTCAGTGTCTGGTTGAGTCTGCTCAGTTTTAATACGTTGCCTTACAGAGTCCTGTTGTCCAAAGCTACAGTAACATGATCTATTCTACTGGCACTTGCCTTCAGTAAAGAAATTCAACTGGATAGCTGTCACTTAAATATTGTGCAATTGAACTGCTCTGTGGTTATATCTGTCTGCTGAATGCAGTGTATTAATATGTTCCTGCATGTGATAACCTTGCTTTATGGTGCATCCAAGCTTTGTCAGGGATGAGGACTTGCACGTGCAGCGTTTGGGAATTTATGGGCTGCTGTTTGTTGGTAATACTCATTATACAGGCTGCTGCTTTTAAAGAAAATATAAAAATAGAGGCTCTGACCCTCCAGTGAAGTGTGGTGGGGAATTAGGATTGCTTGAAGGCTGTGGTGGTCATGCTTAAGGGATAATGTTCATTCATCAAACTGATGGGACAGCTAGAGCAAATCCTGCTAGACTTTGATGGGGTCTTTTTCCTTCATTAATATGTTGATGTGGATTTAGCACTCATCAAGTGAGGAAGTAATAGCTGCACCCAAGCACTGTGCTTGCCTGCTCCCCTCCTCGCCGGCTGTCACACGGTCATGCTGCGCCGAGTTTAGCTGCTGCTTTTGATCCTGTACTTCTCAATCGGAGCTAAATTTTACAATTGCTGAAGTCCTGCACAACTTAGGAATGCAGCCACAAGGGTTTTACAGAATGACTCTACAGCCTTGTGGGAATTCAGTTAAAGACAGAGATTGATCATTGTTTTGCTTTTTGAAGTGGTCTGCCAGATTTTACAACCTCAATGTGATCCTGTGTTCACAGAATTTGACCGTGTGAAACTACAGACATCGTGCAGATCTGCTGTCTCCTGCTTAAACAGTTACACTCTGTAGGGCTTCTCGCAAAGGAGTTTTTATTAGCAATATTGAGTGATGATGCTCAGTGCTGAGTAAATGCATCAGCTGCAGTGGTTTGGCATGCTCTCCCTTTAGAAGTGCCAAGGCTGGGAAGTGTGGGGGGGAATGTTTTAGGAAGCTGAAGACCTTGATGGAAACCATGAATTGTGTGAGCCAGGAGAATTTCAGAGTGAGAAGAATTGCCAGATCTGTCTGGATTTAGGCCATGCCTTTTGTTCACCAAACCTGTTGGTATTGCTATGGGCTCACGCCAAGTGTAGTGGAAGAGCATGTGGGTAATTCCCAGGAAGTGGACCTGATACTTGAAACTGCTCCAGTCTTGAGCTGTGGTTGCAGCTGCTGACCCAGAGGTCCTCTGATGCTCTGGGTTGCACCAAGATGATGATTGCTCAAGTTAAACCGAGGTGCGTGGCAAGTCTAAGACAGCTTTTGTTTGCTGTTTGGATCTTCTAAGTAGACACAAGTGCAGGGGAGCTGCTCAGTTATACCCACAGCCAGACCCTTGCTGGGTGGATGGCCAAAGGAGGCCTCTCTACCAGGCATGTACTCTGTGCCAGATCATCTCTTTCTGTGGTTAGAACTGCAAAGAACTTCTTATGGGTGTCCTGTTTTTTAATGAAAATGACTATTTGATTAATTACTTGACTTCCATTATAATAGAATGAATTCACTTTTGAAACAGAAGTGAGTTTACAGAGGTGTAATTACAGTAGAATAACTGCAGAGCTCTGCATCATGTAAATGGATGTAGTAAAGTAGTAAAGTAAATACTCTTTTAAAAGTCAGTCCTAGATCTCGAAGCTCAGAGCAGTCATCTATGCCTGAAAGGCTTGTGTAATGTCTAGAGCAAGTTGAAAACTTGCTGTGTTCTTCCTGCGATGGTTTCTTTTCCCAGAGGAGCCCCATGTCTCCTGCTCCAGTGAATGCTGGTGATGACCCCATGTGTATGGGCACTGCTTTTGCATGCTTGTCTTAGCACAGATGCAGTTACACTGTTTTAATGTTTGTTTGTGTTCCTGAAACGAGTATAGCTACTGGGGACTGACACTGCTGTAACTGAAATTAGAGCATGGGCTGTGTTTGATCTGAAAAATAAGTCCCATGCTGATGGCCTCTGGAAATGGTAGCTGCTTCTCTGTAGTGCTTGGCCTGTGTGAACTACACCCTGGAAAAAAACATCTCCTCTTGGAAGGGTCTGCATTTTGTCCGGTTATACTTGATCTTCCTATGGACTCCTTCCATTGAGAGGAAAAGTAATGAAGCTTTCTGCTTCAAATTCAAGTAGGATTGTTTTTTTCACCCCTCTTGCTTTGTCAAGAGAATGAATTATCCTTTTTTTCCCCTCATCTCTTCATCGTTGGAAGATGAAGGAATTCAAATAAGATAACTAAAACAAATAAATTCTACAATTATGGTGATTTCCCTGTTACTGACTTTCCTCCTCATTAATGTTAGATGAACTTGGCATCTAGTAATTACTGCCTTTCGTTTTTGAGCTAGAACTGTTTTCTGGCTCCAGCAAAATTTGCTGATTCCACTGATAGCATGGGGAGAGTTGCTTTCCACTGGGGAATTAGTTCAATCAAACATATTTTCCTCTGACAGCTTCAGGTATTTTGCATCAAGACCACTCTGCATTTAAGGAGAAGGGCGCTACCATGTGCTGTTTGAGATCAAGGAAATGCTGTGCATTAAGACATGGTTAGATCCATATCTTTTCTGTGTATTTAAGTAGAGGTGGCAGTGACCCTGCCAGCTAAACTGCTGCGTCTTGATGAGTAGAAACCTCTTGCTGAGGCTGCAAAATAAATTCAATTCTAAACTCTTCAAGTTGTCTAGAAGTAAGATGCTTTTTTTGCTTAACAACTTTATTTCCCCCGTGAACAAGGCATTACAGAGCTTTCGTTTTAGCAGTTATATTAATCTTAGCTTCTGCTTTGTCGCCGGAGTTGGAGGCTATTCTGAGGGGTCTTTTATAGGTATTGTCACCTTTTCTTGTACGTGTGATGCTGTTAGTCATCTTGGTGATACTTCATTCATCTGTGCAAAGGAATAAGGGTCCTGGCTCACATTTGAGTATTGCCTTGTACAACCCAGAAGGGTAGCTGCTACTAGGGACAAGGACTACATCAAGCTTGAGATCTCACTGGGATCCTGTGGGATGGAACTGAGACTGGCCTCTGGATTTTCTTCTCCTCCTGTCTTTCATTAAAAATAAATAAATAAAATCTTTTCCTCTCTGTTCTCAGGGCAAAGTTTAGGTGATCCTACAGTGTCTGCACGTAGAGGGACCCTGTCTTACCTTTGATCCCAGTTTGACAAGAGCAGTCATCACAGAAGCGACGTGTAGACTTGTGGAGGGGTGGGAGGGGCCTGTCTTCATTTGCATCCCCTTGCAGCAGAGGCCTTGAAGCTTTAGCAACAAGGAGAAAAATAAGAATAAGGCAAACTGTCAAGCGGTGTGACAGTTTTACAGAAATTAGCTATGCTAAATTGCTCTTTTTTTGCTTTGCACTGATGTGCTTTCCTGATGCAGGTTCAGTCTTTTCTATGTGTGTTCCAGGAAATGATGATGGTTCCAGGAGTGGGGACTCCCTCATTAAATCCACCTTGCCCAGATCCATTGTTTTTGACTACTGTAAATCTGGGGAAATTCCCTGGGGCTGTCACAGTGGGATGGACTTTGCAAAGAGCTGGGAGGATGAGTTAGTAAATACTCATCAGCAGCTTTTCTTAGGGCTCTGTGTTAATCCTGAACAGAGGGCACTATTGGCAACGAATGTTTTCTTTCTAAATTAAATGTTCTTTTGCTTACTTTTGTCTTGGAATAGGAGGCAGTCATCTCCTTACTGGACATGTAGTTATGTCCATAAAAAACCCCACAACCCCCAAACCACCTCATGAACCTCCCTTTTGTGATGGGAGTGCTGGTAGATCTGTCAGGCAGGGAGCAGTGCTGTGGTGCTGCCTCTTAACCCTCCTCCCTCTTGGGAGCATCGTCTCTATCCTTCTTACATCCCTAGTTTTCCCCTTCAAGCTGGGGATATACATGGTCTCTTTGGCTGGCAGTCTTCAGTGACTTAGAAAAAACCTCTTGTGGCTAGCATGCTGTGAGGTCTCTTTCCTGCAGGATGCATCCTTCCAGCTCCGAGGAGAAGAGTAAGTCTGTGTGCTTGGTGAAGGGCATGGCTGCTCAGAGCTAGTATGTGGTTGACCTGCACACCTAATATGTAGGATCTGGACATAATCGACATCTCCGTGCCTCTTCCATACCTCAGTATCCAGAGATGATGTGGTCTTGTGGATTCTGTCACTTTAACTGTCAATGCTTTCATTTGCCTCCTTAGTCCTGTCAATGGCTGAGGCCCTTTAAACTGCCTGAGTGATTTTTTTTTTTTCTTTAATATAAGAAAGCCTTTCTAGACCGATAAGGGAATGGGGAGTGCAGGAACAAATATTAAAGCTCATGCTCAGTCCCAGGAAAAGTGAGCGAATGACCAGAGGCAGAGCTGTTAGCAGCGCTGGAGGAGATGGAAGATGAGAGTTGCTTTAACTCTGCAGTGCAGAAATCAATACAAGTTGCTGGAGACTGAATGAGCATGAAAGAAATAACTTGGTGTTCCTGCCTTTTTTTTATTTTCTTAAATAACATTTGCAAACAGCATCTGGCTAACTGGCTTAAATCGATCTTTAATGCAGAAGCCACAAATTGTGGCGGTTCCTTCTCAGTGGGTTGGAAGGTAGCTGCAGATAGCACGTTTGGGCTCTGTCCCCACATGGGGCTGGAAGCTGGTGTGTTGCCTCTAGCTTCTCTCAAACAAAAGTAAAGTTGAGGCATGACACAAATCCCATAGCATGTGTTGAGATGAGGTGTTGTCATGGCTTCACTTGATAGAGTTGCCTTTTTCACTAGCAACTGGTATAGTGCTATGTTTTTTGGATTTGGGATGAGACCTACTTTTGATAGCACACTGGTGTTTTTAGTTGTTGCCTTTTCTGCTCTTCATGTTGCCCCACCAGTGAGTAGGTTGGGAGTGCAGAAGTTGTGGGGGATGCAGCTGGAACAGCTCACTGCCATGGGCCGAAGGGTTGTTCCACACCATGCAAGGTTATGCTTGGTATATAAAGCTGGGGGAAGACGGAAAGGGGGATGTTTGGAGTGAGGGTGTTTGTCTTCCCAAGTAACTGTTACGTGTGATGGAGCCCTGCCTTCCTGGAAAAGGCTGAACACCTGCCTGCTGATGGGAAGCAGTGAATGAATTTCTTGTTTTCCTTTGCTTGTGTGTGTGGCTTTTGCTCTGCCTCTTAAACCGCCTTTATCTCAACCCATGAGTTTTTCTCACTTTTACTCTTCTGATTCTCTCCCCAGTCCAAACTGGGGGAAGTGAGCAAGCGGCTGCATGGTTCTGCCTGTCAGCTGGGGTTAAACCATGACAGATGATGATACTGGGAGCATGCTGCAATTTACTGGTCATATTTTACTACTTGAGCATGTTCCCCTGGGCTTTGTATCCTTTACATCCCATTCAAACACCTTGTGCAGTAGCACTTGGTTGCATTAAATGGCTGCTGTGTTCCCCAACAGATCAGGTTGTAGTCCAGTGGTAACTACAGCAATTCCAGTGTGGCTGGCACTTACTAATTAGTCAGTATTGGGGATTGAGCCGCAGGCCTTTTGGCCCTGTGCCTAGCTGTGTTCCTGACTGAGTGTAGGGCCTTGAACAAAATAAAATTATTGCTTAGTTTCTCAGAGCGGTGGGGAACTTTGTCAGTTGAAATTAATGGGACCAAGGCGTTTTCTGCCACTTGGAAAACCAGTCTGCAAACCTCTGCATGCCCTAGTATTCACATCTGCAGAACATGGGTAATGACTATACTTTAAAAGGTTTTGATACTTGGATCAAAACAGATATGAAAGTGTAGTTATCAAGCACCTTCATCCTCAGAATTATGCCAACTGTGCCAAATATTCAGAAAATGACCAAAATGTGTTAGAAACTGTCTTTCTGGCCCAGGATTGCAAATTTATTGCAGCATGCAGCTGGGCAGAACAAGAAGTTCTGTTTCCGTGGGTAAAAATTTCCATCTGCAGTAATGATCTGTGTTGCGAGTTTACCAGCTATCTAATCTAGTTTCCATCCGTTACATCAAGGGATAATCCTCTAACAAATTAGCTGCTGTTTGCAGCGTTTCTGTCAGCCTGGGTCTGGCTGCACATCTAGGCAACTTGCCTTTGAGGAATTTCAGAATTCACCCTAGTCAGTCGTTCTGCTTCCTCAGCCTCTGGAGACTGCCTTTCAAATGTACTACAAAGCTGAGCTGTCTGTCTTGCTTGTTTAATTGTATTTATTCTGCTTTTCCTTCCCCCTCCACCTGTCAAGGGTGTTTGGCCATGTATAGGGATGGCTCCTGGGTTGTTTTTTTGGAATAGCCGGTGTAATTGGCTTTTTGGCATATCCTGTCCTACTTTAATATAATTTTTTTCACTGTCACTGTGCTTACACAGGGGCTTGTTAGTAAGTGGGCTGGGGATCAGAAAGCGGGGAAAAAAAAAAATAATTTGCAAGCCAGGCAGTGATGCTCCATTTCTCTAGGGCTCGCTGTAAGGTGAGGCTGGCTGGCTGCAACGTGTGGTCGCCTGGGGCTGGGCTGTGCAGCAGCCCTGTGCCTCCAGCTCGCAGAGCCAGGCTTGCTCTGTGATGAGCCCTGTGCTGCCCTGGCAGCTGGCACCACCTTTGCACTCTGGGGCTGCCCCTTGCCAAGGGTCACGTACTGCCTGGGAGTAATTTGGAGACAGGCAATGCTGCAATGAATTCTGTCCATTTTCTGCCTCTGAATAATTAAGAGGGAGTGTGGCTTTTGGCCAGGGAGTGCTGTCCCCTGCCACCCATCTGCTTCCCTGATGGTTGCTCAAAGCAGCTGCTGCTCTCCAGGGGCTTCCCAGCAGGGCACAGGGGTGCTGATTCCTGACCACCCTTCATTGCCTTGCCACTGATTTACCCAGTGAGGTTTAAAGTCCTCAGGGTGTTATTTTTCTGTGCTCTTCTCCCCCACAAAATCATGCCACGATGTTTAATTGCAAGCTGCAACATTCGTGCTTGGTGTCACTGTGGCGGTGGAGAGGGTGGAGGTGGTGGCGAGGATCGGGAGCTGGAGGAGTGTGGAGCGAGGGGGCTTGTTTCTCTCTTATCTCCCTCCACAGCTGCGAGTTTCTTATAGAAATTCGGCTCTTAAGCAGCTGGCTATGGGCTGGTGGTGCCGTTCAGCAGTGTGCGGGGAGAGCAGTGTTGAATTACACTGCAGGGAGATCCCTTGTGCTAGGGTCTTGGCACGATGGACATCCTGTTTAAGCCCATGCGTAGAAGCCGGGGATCTTTTCAGCAGAGTGTAAGTAAGAGAAAACCACTGACAAAGCAGCCCTTGCGTTACAGGGGCAGGCGGCGATGTCTGCCTCTGCAGCGTTTTAAAACTGTTGAGGAATTTCCTCTGCATATGAACACGTGGAGGTTTTTTATGTGAATCTAATGTTGGGTGAACTGGCTTTAGAGGCTTTTCACAGCCTGTAAGTAGGCACAATATCATTATTAGCTGTGCCCCTGTGCAATGTAGTTCAGTATTTGGCCTGTTGAGCTTCAACACCAAGTGGAAGCCTGAAAAACCCCCTAGAGTTGTGATGGCCTCCTGTTTGCAGGCTCATCTCTGGATGCTGCCCCACTGCAAACGCTACTTCTTCCCTCTCTGCAGCTTTCCTTGTTCAGAGTTTCCTGCTGGAGCCCAGCAGATTCCCCATGATGAACCACCGCTCTGAGCCCATGTGGCAGTTGGTGTGAAAGTCCTGTTCCCCATCTACCTGTCACGTCCTCGGCCTGCCGTTAACCAGCGGGGTTGGTTAGCTGCTGGCAAGCTATTAAACCCTTAAACAGTTTTGACACAGTGAGTTAGTCAGGCTCGCAAGTTGGAGGTGAAATAGGCCCTATCATACAATACAAATACTTTGATCTGTGCTGTCAGAGGAGAGTGTTGCTGATGGTGTTTTGGGGACTATTATGGGAGTAAAGCAGCGGAACTCTTTGAAGAGTTTGGAGATATTTCCCTATATTTTTCATGCACAGGAACTTGAAGTAGAGTGGAGAATAACAATCTGTGTATAGGTAGTGGTAGTAGGAAAACTCATTTATGCAGCCAAGTAAGCAAGGGAATGGAGGTGGTTTATTGGTCTGTGCCATGGCTGGACTGGTTTATTAGATACTGCAGCTCTCCTAGTGTACAATATTCCCCTTTCATTGTGAGAGGAGACAGACACAGATCTGCGCAACATCTACAAAAACTCTGTTGTGGAAAGGTGTCCTCTTCCCAGGAGGTGGTTGCCTCCCACCAAGAGAACAAGTCCATCTCTATGTCTGACTGTGGGGATGCAGCATTGGAAGGGACCTCTGGGGTCTACTTTCCCTGTAAGTGAGATGTTAAAACACCAATCATCCAGGATAATACTGTTTCAGGAGCTCATTGATTTTTAGTGGAGGGAAGTGAGTTAAAATGATGAGTTACTGACCTATACGGGAATGAACAACCTCCTCAGTGTCATCGGGAGCTGGTAATAGATCATCCTGGACAGGAGCTGGTGAAAAGAGGATTAAGGGGTTCCCTCGTGCCTGCTGTTGCTTTACATGGTATGTGACTGCTGTTGCACTCACAATTTTGTTTATGGGTGAAGAAGCAGCAGCCACCATATATAAAAAGTCAACAATTTCTTGTGACTGTAATTGAAACTGTAAGAGTCTAATCCTTGCTAGTCCAGCTATAATTGTTACCGAAAAAGAAAGAATAATAATGCAGTTAAAACTGCTATACATGCATGTTGCTCACCATGGGGGGTATGATATTCATATTGATGGTTTCTTCTTCCCCAGCTAGGATCTACTTGGGGTAATTTTTCTTGCTAAGACACTTACCAACCTTTGCTCATCAGCCTGCAGCTCTGGGTTATGTTACAGTTTATGTATGCTGGATGCTATTTGTTCTCTTCATTATCCCTGCAAGCAGTTTAGTCTGGCTCCAGACGTGTATTTCTTTAACTGATCATGGGTAAGTTCTTTATAGCTGTGGGTTCTTCAGTGTCAAGTCCGTGTCCCATCACTTGTTATCCTGTACTGGTGTTCCCCTCTGCCACATTCTGTATATCTGCTTCTCAAATACACTGCACCGTTGTGTTGGTCATAACTATCTAATTCTTCATAGAATAACTGCTTGTTACTAATGCTCTCATAAAACCATGGTTGTGTGATACAGAGATGTACAACAAAGCCACAGATACCTGGTCAATTAGAGAAATTGCTGCCACAGCTGAATGGATTAAAACAAAGCTGTGGGCAGATCAAGAAAAGCTCAGAGTGAGCCTGGTGGGCCTTAGTGCTGAGGCCTTGCAAACTCAATACAGAGCTTATGGCCGGTTACTGGCGATGGCAGTGCTGTATTACAGGGGTGCACGATTACGCTGCTGTAAGCAGAGAAGATGCATTGAGGTGTCATCAGCAATACAGAAAGAGAGGCTGACACTGTTTTGTGCTAGGAGGCAAAATCAGGGGTATGTGCCCTGTATTGAGGGGTGGCTGTGGACTTTCTATTGACCTGCTGGTCTTGGGTGTTGTGCCTGTGCTGAGGAGATGTGGCAGTGATGGACAGTGGGGCTGGAGCTGGTGTAAAGCACCTCTGTCATTAGAGAGCTGCTTGTGTGGGGATGTCTGATTTATCTTGCAGGGAAATTCCCTGCAGCTTTTCTTCTGGTAAGCTTGCACCTGCCTTCTCTGCTCCTCCCTGCCTGGGCTGAGGAGCTGCTCACTTGTGTTGGGCTTTAGGTAGCCACAGGAGGTGTGGAGAAATGAGTGATTGCAGGTCTGCCTTCCTTATTAATTTGTAAAATACTCTGGGATCCCTCTTGGTAAGAGGTGATGAACACATGTAAAATTTTGATTTTTTTAAAATTGAATAATAATCTAATGATTTCTTTGCTGCTTGTATTGTAGATTAACATTGAGACCGTGCTTATTTGCTCTACTGCTATTAATTTCGGTCCCTGCCTTTTGATTCCTTCTTTCCTATGTCTGGTACCTGCACAGGGCTTTGGAAGCCTGCTACTGAAGTATCTTTTATAGGTTTTTATGCCAAGCCATGACTTTGGGAGTTCAGTCAGTGTTGTGTGCATATCGGATCAATAAAGCTCCTAGTTATGTACTTTGCTATTAAGTCTTAGTTCATTGATTTAAGGAGTTACCAGGAACTAGGGAAATAACATGGTTAATTAAGTTAATTGGATTGTAAGGTCTACAGGGATTGTGCCTTTCTGTCTGCTCTCTGTAGCACCTCCGACACCTCTGATCACTATAAAATAATGACTTTTTCTTTCTGCACACCGGCAGTTTAAACTATTTAGTTGCTTTAAAACTATTTGCCTTTCAAGGCAACTAACTTCTCCATGAGCCATGGAGTTACAGCTTTGTAGCCCTTGGCTTTAGAGGTCCAGGTGGAGATGGAGAAGGGGATCCTTAATAGGGCTTAGCTAAATTATCACCAGGAATCTGGATCCTTGTGTTTGCCGGGATGTCTTGCTAGAGTGGTTAACTGTGCTCTTAGCGAGAAGCCTGTGGGGCAACTTCTAGTGTGTTGTTTCATATCCTGGCCTTGGAGTTAACTTTAATTACATTCCTTTTGCCATCCAGCAAGGCACACAAAGAAATAATATATCAGGCTCTGCGTGGGTCTGTTCTGTGGCATCCATTTTTCAGGGAAATAAGTAAACAGATCTCCCCCTGTCCAAAATGGAAATTTATTCTGCGTAGAGAAAGAGAAATCTAGCGTAGAGGTATTCTTCTGGAGCTTGTATTTCTTCTAATTTATAGTTCCTCTTCTTTTCCAAGTGAATTGGAGACTTAAGCCTCCCATTATGGGTCCGTAATTTATGTTTTCAAGATTTTACGATTGTTATCTTTTCAGTGTTTTTTATGAAGCTCTGCTGTGGAGGTGCTCAGATAAGGTTGTATATTGAGTATTGGCCAATTCACTAGGAGCAAATCTGGGATTATAAATTACCAAAAACATTATCCCTCAGTGTGAGTTTGTTCTCATGTTTGTATTCTTTAACCTCTTTTGAAGAATTGGGGATGACAAGCTATGGAAAGATGCACTGGATGAAGCTGTTATGTAGCAGTTTGAAAGCAACTTGGATGTATCTGCATAGTGATTGTTGTTACTGGACAAACAGATCGAGTGACATTCCCCTGGCATCCATTTATGGTCTGATAAAAGTCAACCCTTTTATTAGTGACCTATTGAAGGAAAAGAGAATATGCTTATCCTGTTCTTAGGAAGACACCAAGTTGTAAGCTATCACAAAAACATTGATGAGGAAAGCATGGACTCTTGAGATTCCTTCAGGAATGCTTTCCGATTCCTGCAACTTCATGGAAAAAGCAAGGAGCAAGTGATACTGAGGATGCTTGAGGACCGCATTTTGTCCTTGTATGAATTAGGGCTTTTTGTTTTCTCCCTAGTAATCACTTAGGGGAAAAAAAAAAAGGGCAGGGTGGGGGGGAGAGGGAGAAAGCACTTCTGTGCTGCTTGGCAATACACTGATCAAGTGAAGAAAATTCTTGAAACTTGTATTTATTTGATAATTTATCTTGAAATGATCCTTAAAGCTTTTAATTTAGATCCAATCTACTTGTGCCTCCTCTGCACCCTTTCTGGGTGTCCTGGGACTCCTCCCCATGTTTCCAGTCCTACAGGAACCAAAGAGTCATCCAAACCTGTTAAAGTATGTGGTGGTGTGTTTGTGGTGTCCATGTCGTGGTGTTCCCCCCAGTCAAAAGCTCAATACAATTTAATTTAGGAACATATCTGCTGCTGGAAATCCAGATGCGGGAGCAACTTGGCATGTTTCTTTTTGGTTTTGCTGTTGTTTTCCCTACTGCTGTTTTTCAAAGTGAAACAAGTGTCACAGGAAGTTTAACTATTTCCACAGTTCTATCTGTGATGGTATAAACAACTCATTCCCTGTCTTGTCCCGCCAATTGTCTTATTAGGAAAACACTTAATCCTAAATCTTGCTAGCCCAACTTGTATGTACTGTTCTGCTATCTGTTGATATGAAGTGATGCTTTTAAAATTAATTTCTATGAGGAACTGGATTGCCAGTGACTTTTGAATTGCCAAATAGAAAGCAGATTTTTTCGTTTGTGGCTTCTTATTTTCTAAGACAGAACATAATTGTTATGGAAAAAATGCCTTTCTTGGGGTGGGGGGGAGCCAACTTGTTTCTTCCTGGGAGGATGCAGTAACTGCTGCACATGGTTGATATGAAGTCAGAGGTATTGAAGAAATGCCTAACCCAACAGTAACCGAACTCCATGAGGACAAGTCTTCTGAAGCATCCAAGTATTGCCTGGTGGGAAGTAGGAAACAGGTGTTGTGTGGTGGTTGGGTTTTTTTCTTACATGTGGATGTGCGTTTTAAAATCTTGCTGGCAGACACCAGCATTTGCAGAAGCTGTCTGTCATGTAAATGAAAGACTGTATCCTTGTCTGCTGTGCCTGATGTATAGGTAATCTTGCTGTCATCAGTGGCGAATTTATTGGCTTCACTGTAATTAGATGGAGGGCAGTGGAGTTGTGCAAGCAGTGCAGTGTGCTCTGCTCTCTGGTGCATTGCCGTCCCCACGGACAGGAGAGGAGGGGGTGCTGGGCTGGTCTGCTGTCAGTTCATCATGGGTTTTGACAGTGAGCATCTATTGCTCTTCGCCAGTTCCCTGCAAAGCTGCTACAAGAGATCTATGATCAGATAGATCAGGCTTGCCCTCCTCAGTGTTTAAAGCTTCCTAGGTGTTTCTGCAAATGCCTCGCCAATTTCTCCCCCAACTCACCCCGAAGTCTGATTATGCAGGATTATTCCAGCTGCTGCAAGAAGCTTCTCTAACTAGCTAGGACAGCCTGTCTCTTTTATCAGCACTTCCCAGTATTAGCAAAACCCTTTTTCTCTCCAGTTTCTGCTGCCTGAATGTTACAGGGTCTCAAACTGGTTTTGAGAGCTTGTGGTTATGTTTGGAGCTGGGGCAGGGCAGGGAAAGCAATGCTCCTGCAGGGCAGGGTGAGGGCTTGCCTGGGGCTCCTCTGTCTTGCCTCATCTAGAAACCTGTGAACACTGTGAGTTTCCACTGCTGTAAACCCAGTGGAACATGAATGTCTGTTATGGAACAAGTAGCTTTTAGCTTAGTCTTCCAACATAAGTATTTTAGATCTAAAGAATTGTGTTTTGCAAGACTGCAGTCTTGCAAATTACATGCAGAGATGAGTAGGTCTGTCCCTTCTTCTCAGGCTACTTGAGTCATCTGGGAAGCTGCTGCTTTTTTCTCTCTCGATAACTGATAGTGGGGTATAAACTGGTCACACTAAAGCACTACTGTGGGCAGCATAGGTGTTCTGGCAGCTTTATTCCAGTGGTGCAGTGCTGGTGTGGGCCCTGCATTACCTATGTGGGTACAGGTGGCTTTTGAATGACAATCCTGAAATCTTCTCTTCTGGCAACGGCAATGGCTGCCATCGCAATCTTTATCCCAAGGGACACAGCAAGCATAAACCTGTTTCTGTGTGCACAGGGGGTTAAAACAGAGATATCTTTGCTACAAGATATCTCTCTGCATGCAGCTACTGCTCAAACTACAGCTACATCTTGGGCTGTGATTTCCCCAGCCTGAAGGAGGAGGGGTCACTGGGAACCTCGCAGTGGGATTCCTGTAGGAATATCAGTGCTTGCTTGGGTGTTGAAAATGTTTGTGAGCGGGATAAACAGTAGTGTTGGAGAAGAGGAAGAAGCCACGGGAAAGGAGATGAGCAGAAGAGCTATCACTGATCCTTTTGCCCAGGAGCTACAGTAGGCAAAATGCTGTTGTTGGTGAGCTATGATGGAAATCTCTTGATACCTGGAGGAGGAATGCTAAAGTGCTTCTGGAGGAGAAAGACTGCTGGTGAGAACTAAGAGCTCTTGCAATTGCATTGCTCTTGAGCAAAAAGGACCTTGACAGTTGAACCCAGTGAAGGGATGTGAAGTCAGGTAGGTGCATTTGTTCTGTGAGCCCCCACTGCCCCTTACCTCCTGAACACCTACAGCAGGGAGCCTTTTGAAGTAGACATTTTACTTTATCTACATGCGTAGGCTGTCTCAGGCAAAACAGCAGAAATCCCTCCAAAAACCCAAGAAGAATAGTAAAGCACCTCCAAACTACTCCCAAGTGTTGCCTCTGCAGTGGATACAGCTTCCAGCAGCACAAATCACTGCATTGCAAACAAGCAAAACAGAGGAGCTTGCACCTGGGTAGTGATATAAGATGCAAAACTCAAAATAAATCCTTGCAAGTGGCTCAGCAACCGTTTGTTTAGTTCTCAGGAATGTTTTGGGGAGGAGAATGAAACAATATTTAAGCACTAAAAAAACTTGAAATAGTCTTTCCCTACTGTGAGAGTTTGTTTGCCAAACTGCTTATGTCTGGTAGCAAGATTTGGGTGTAGAGAGAGGGAATAACTGTTTGAGGCTGTTCTTGAACTGGTTTGGGAGACTGAGCAGTGCAATGTGTTTCTCTTCACTTGGAGTTTCAAACAGATCTCAGGACGCTTGTCTGTTTTGTGCCCTGGTGTTGCCTTTGTCTAGCTTTCCGGTGGGTGTTTCAATCCTTCCTGCCCACAGTTTCCCAATGTAGTCCACTGCAGTAGCATTTGTCATCTCTCTCTGGTGAGCACCAGAGATGCTGTGGCTGCACAGCAGCCCAAACTGCATGGATCAAGCCTTTGCCTGTCCAGGGCCACTGTGACTCAAGCCATTTGTGAGCCAGATTGTCTCACTGCTCTGCCTGTGCACTTACACAAGGTACTTGGCAGTCCACAATGGATTTGAGAGCAGAAGACAGGTAAACTTTTGACACTGATGATGGTGAAGTGTCTAATGTGACTTGCTCCACATTATTCTCAAGGTTGTTATGGACCTCTTCTGGGGAGTTTTACCACTCTTATGGCTTTTTCTCTGCTAAGACCTTAAGTCATCTTTATCAGTGTCCCAAACCCCTGAAGGACACTGGCTAGAAAGAAGAGGCTGTCTAGCTTTCTCAAGAGCCTCAAGGCTGAGGCTTGAAGAAATAAGGCAATGGAAGACACAAAGGCTGGGAGAAATGCAAGAAGGTACACAAGAGCTTAAATACAAGCTTTTGGCTTTATCTTGTGATGGAAAGATGGTGGGGTACCTTTTTAGAAGTCCTTGTTACACCGTGATAAAGTTTAATTTTGTAAAAGTGACAATTTAGTTATTCTCTCCTCCAAAATGGACCACCCTTTTCTGCTTCCTTCCTGCCCAAATAAGAATTGTGAAATTCTTGAGCCGTGTTGAGAAATACAATTATAGCTCCGATCAGAGGCAAAGAGATGGGAATGTGTGAGGATTGCTCACCCCTCCCTTCCCAGCATGCTGCCTGGCTCTGGCATTACTTCGCTCTCCAGGACTGCTCTTGCTTTGCTCTCATGTACCCCTGTCATTGTCCTGAATGTTGAGCATTGTTGAAAAGCTGGTCCAAGACTGTGTGCTGGATCCTAGTCCTCTGCCAGCCCTCCAATAACACTTTCCATCTTTGGGGGTTTTTTTGTGCAAGGTTTTGAGGCATTACACACACCAGCATCCTTTCAGCTCATCAGATTCATGTTAGCTACAGCACTGGCAGCTTTCATTCACTGTCAGCAACACTTACTTCTCAGGTTCCTTTTTTATTTTTCTTCAATGCTTCATTTTAAGCAGATGGTTGGAGGTTCTCCCTGTTGGCAAGCTCCAAACGAAGACGCTGTAGGATGGGATTTGTTTGCCCAACTTAGCCTGTCTGCCTCCCTGTCTGTCTTCCCTTATTGCAGGAGGGAAATCAGTGGTTTGTCTCCTTCTGCTCCAATTTGGATGCCCAGCATAGCCATGTGAATCACATCTGCAGGGGCTGCCTGCCCCTTTGGCTGTAAAGGGGAGCTGGGGTGACCACCTGGAGTGGAGGCAGTCACCAATGCTGCAGAGCCCAGCTCTCTGGCCAGGCATGGTTGGCAGTAAGTGGTGGGTGTAATAAACTGGGCCCAAAGCATCTGTTAAGACTAGAGTTCTTAATGAAGCAGGTGAAGACATCTGGAAAGGCTGTGTGTCCCTGGCAGGAAGGCCCCTTTGCTGACTTTGGGGCAGGAGGAAATGGAATTGGAGATTCAGTAAAAGTGGAAATTTGAGTTGTTCTTGAGCAGAGGCTGTGATTAGTGACACTGACATGCCAGTCAGTCCATTAAATCCTAACCTCACTTACCAAGACCTCAGAGACCTCACTTTCAAAGCAGAAGGCCTGTGAAGTTGACCAAGAGCAGGAAGAAATGAATAGGGAAAGATTTGGTGTCCCAAGTTGGAGTAGTGTCTTGGCTGCTTGGAAGATTGCCTCTTTTGTCTTTGGTGGTGTACCCAAAAGACCAACTGCTTGGTGTAAATCCCCCACCCTGATGCCTCCTAAAGATCTTCGTTTAGGGTAGTCCCTTGTGCCTGTGTTTCCTGCAGGATCCTGCAGGCATCAGTTTAATTAGAAATAAAAATTGATTAGTGTGGTCCCTAGTGGATCTTTCAGAGGTTTGGCAGCAACTGCAAATAATGTGTGTGCAGCTGTTCAGTGAGGGGGTGAGATGGCCATTATTCCTCTTAAAAATTGATCAGTTCTATTCCTGGATATTGATCTGAGCCTCCTGGATGGAAGATGGCTCATCAGCCAGCCCTGTCCAAGGGCAGGTGAGTGGCAGCTTCTCGAGGAGACTGGGAGAACAGCCCACTAACTGGGAGAAGAAGGTTTACTCTTCTTGGTCTTGTCTTGTATTTTAACCATTTTTCCTCTAAGAACTTCCCTTACAGACATGCTTACAAGTTTGACTGTATGGAAGTCTCCAGTGTTTAGCACCTACTGGAAGCTGTAAATGGCACTCCAGCTGTACAGATCTAGCACATGTCAATGTTATCTATTTGCTTGGGGAAAATATACGTTGCATCTCAGGCATAATTCACTATTGTGGATGCAGGCAGGATGTGACCACACTGAGGAGCTTTCCTCTAGCTCATTCCGGTATTGTATTTAGTTGGTTTGTGACAGTAAATTAATTGATTGAAGTCTGTATTGGCACAGTGGGAAAAGCGGTCTCTCTGCTGGTGGCTCCAGTGCTTGTGATCCTTTCCTATTGCTCTTCATTCACGAAAGTCCATGTGTTTGCTGAGCTCTCCCCAGGGATACATGTGTATCTCAGCACTGTTAAGGGAAGGGCAGGCAAGGTATGGTGAGGCAAGGACATTGCCTAAGGAAGAAAAGTGCCCACAAACCAGAACCAGGAGTCCCTCTGCATTGCTAGATGGAATTAAATGCTGCTGTACAGCTCATCTTGTCAGCAGGAGGTCAGAAGTGATGCCTAGTAAACAACCACCTCTGTGTCACGCATTCCCCTTCCTCATCACCTCGGTCCCCTCCTGAAAGCTGAGCTTGGCTTTTCCTTTGTGATAAAAGCTGATTAAGGGAACAATATATCAGGCAGAGTTTTTTCAAGTCCAGATTGCTTGATATCTAGCCAGGTATCCACAGGCTAGTGTTTCCTATGTTGTACATCTCTCTTGCTGAGCCTGCTCTGGCTGTGGAGTCTCTACTCGAGTGACGCTGGTTTTGCAGGAGCCATTAGCTGAATGCTTGACCCAGGCAAAGCTGTGCCAGGGCCTGGCCCTACACCACTGCATTCAGTAACAGTGTGATCTCCTGTTATGTTGTGTTGGAAATTAATGTCCAAGCACTGGAAGCTAGCAGTTTGGGTTTTCTTAGCTTGTAGCCAATAGCTTTAATCCACCTTGAAAAGAAGATTGAATACACTTTTGTTGTCTTCATGCCCCAAGGAAGTCTGTGTGTGAAAAGAGAAGGTTAGAAGACCGTTCAGGAGTGGACGGGATTAGCTGGGAGGTGGACAGGGACCTTTTTATTCTGTACTGAGTGTACTGAGTCTCCATAATGCTGGTTGACTTGTTTCTGCTAGTATCTCTTTGTGGAAATTTATCTGAAGATGGACCCATCCATCAGGAGAAACAAGTGCTGTCGTGTACCAGGCTGCTCCTGTGTGGTCAGTAGGAACTGAGCAGGACAGGTGTGTCAGTAGCAGGAGGACCATAATGTTTGCTTCTGTGCCAGCTCTAACAAAGCTCATGGTGTCTCTTCTGTAGAGGGATGCCACCATCAGAGCTCCAGGGTGCTGTGGGGCTGGATATGCTGCCTAATTTAGCGCTGCTCCTGAATCCTATGAAGTGGGGTTACAAATTGACTGGGCTGTAGCATTTCTAAGCCTGTCACTCACTGGTGGATGTGTCCAGCTCAGCATGAGTGGTGGGCGATGCTGCGGGACAGTGCCCAGAGCCTGGGTTTCAGCATGCAGAGTGCCAGCACCTGCACCCAGCCCTGGGGCTGGCTTGCCCTGCTCTGTGCTTGGTGCAGTGTGTTCATGCCTGGCTTTTGCGATGTGCTTACTATATCCTCTAGTTCTGTGCTCCTGAAGCCCTCCTGAAGGTATTAACGGACGGTGGGGGGGACAAGGGGAAGGGGTGCCTCTGTGTTCGCTGTTGAGATTTACTGTTGCTCTGAGCCAACAGCAAAAACCTTACTGGACTTGGAAGAAGCAGGACTGGAAAAGAATTTGTGTCCCCAGAGCATTCACTTTACAGCCGAGGTTAGATGCTGAGAAGAGGAAAGTGCAAGCCGAATGTCCCAGGATGAATTTCCCAGTAACGGAGACTGCCGGAGGGGCAGCAGCCTTGCAGGGGCAGTCAGTGCTGGTGCTTCCCATCCTTGGCACAGCATGACAGCAGCACAGGGAACAGTTTTCCATTGCTGCTTAGTTTGCTGCAGTCTCCTGCAGGAGGTAGCTTTCCCTGCCTCCCTCTTGTGGGTTTTGTGACTGTTAATCATTCCTTTCCCTCTTTTTCAGGATTTTTGGGTGTATAGTTTTGGTGGGTGGTTTTTTTGTGCAAATCTCAGTCCCTCACCACCTTCACATCCTGTCTCATATTATCTAATAACCTACAAATATCTGCGTAGAGCAGGGCTGTTTGCTTTTGGGTGATTACTGTATTAGCTGTGCTACTGACAGCTCCTTACATTTCCTGCTAGAGGGTCGTTTAACAATGAAATAAGTCCCTGGGGAAAGAGGTGGAAGGGCTATGGGTTGATATTTAACACTTGACTGCACAAGGAGGGCATGGAGGAAATCAAGCCCCTTGGGAAGGCATCAGGCACAAGGCCCATGTAGAAAAGGATGTTGGAGGTGCCTGGGTCATGGTGGGTTGTGGCTTGGCTGCCCCCATTGCTTGGTCAGGCAGCTTTGCCACGATGGTGAGCAGAAGCCTCAAGCAATGCTGTGGGAGTGAAACAGTTATTAATTGCAGCAGTCTGGTCCTCTGGTTCTGGCTTGCTAGGCTTGCCTGAGATTTGCTTTACTAGATCAGGCTTGTGGGGTGTGAAGCACAACATTCCACAGTGGGTGGTATCCGAATGGGCTAATCTTGTTACGTCATTGTATAATTTGTTGGACAACTTATGTGGACAGTGGGTGATGGTCACTCCATACTAGAAAAATATATTGCAGATTTAGGGAGTATTCAGAGGATGGAAGAATAACAATTAATGAAATGGAAAAACTTTCTTGGAAATAAAGAAAATAAAGACACTGAGTCTAACCCAAAAAGGAGATGTATAAGAAAGGATATTAATAAAATATATACTGTAATGACCAGTCTAGAGAAGGCCAGATGGGAGTGTTCAGTCTTTCTGTTTTGGCAATAGAGGAACGGCAGAAGGGGTGTAAAATGTAACACAAGAGTGATTACCAGTTTGAGGCTGGTGAAGGAAAATACGTCATGAACCACACAGGCTGTGGAGTTCACTAGCCTCTGAAATTACATCAAAGGCAAGACTCTTTAAATATTTGAGGAGAGGCTCACTGTTGTAGGAGTAGTTTGTCATGTAAGCAATTGGCAGAAGGGGGGGTCCCCCAAACCAAACCTCTGCAAGGTTTTAGTCTAGAAGATTGAAGCATTGAACCATCCCTTAAGGATTAGGACAAGACCTCCCAGATGGCAGAGTGTCTCAAAACGGAGTCTTTCCCTGCGGGCTTCTTAAACTCTGCATTTGCCCGATTTTTGTGGTGGTGGTGGGCTAAGGAGTCAGAGCTTCTTCCCAAGCGATCGGCTCACATCCTGAAGTGTGAGAAGCGAGAGGTGTGCCCTGAACACCAACCACAAACACAGGATACCTACTGACAGGACCTGAGCTGATCTGCTGTGTGGCTGCTGAGGTGCATGGGGAAATACAGTCCCATGGAGCCAACCAGCACGAATTTCCTAATGACAGTGTGTCCAACACAAGGATATGTATTTCTGCACCATCTACTGGTATGCTTTCTGTTAGCGACTAACCTGGAAGCAGAGCTGACATGCACTCCTGCAGATTTGTGGGTTGGCTACCCTAAAACCTGGAGGTGTGCTCTTAAGTGCCCTTGTTATTTAGAATGCCTGGTGGCCTCCTCTCCCATTCTTGAAGTTGTGTGCTTGGTCCCTCGTTCCAGTTTTTGGTGCCCATGAGATGTGACACCACACAGAGCTGCTACCAGGCTGTTTGGTTCAGTGCATCATCGCCTGCTGTTTGCAGTAACAGGCATGCTAAGAAATGGCATTGCTATATATGGCAACAGAGCATTTCTGTGCACAGCACTTTGTGTTCTTTCTTCTTTTAATGATGTCCATAATAAGGAAGGAAGATAGATCTCTTTCTTCCAAATACACAAGAAAGCCTGGATGGCTCCCTCCATCAGCATCATGAAAGATGTGATGGCTTTCATCCTTCAGAGCCTGGTAAATCTCCCATGAAAATCGATGAAATAGCTTCAGGTGATGGACATGTAACAGCAGGTCAAACCTGGTATGGCTCAGAGGTTCACAACAGCGTTCAGTCCATTAGCTGATCCACAGCTGGGTCCATGTTTCATAGATCCCCTATATCACCCACTAGCAGAAAACAACTGCTGTGCTCTTTGCTTTCCCTGCTCAGCTAGTTTTTTCAGCATGGTGGTAAATTAATCTCTTGCTAGAACAGGAAAAGAGCCTAGGCACCAGGGAAGTGAGGAGGGTGCTGCAAACCAAGCAATGCTACCAGAACTAGTTTCATTGGGGGCAGGTTTGTTATGTGGTATGTGGATTGACAAAGCAGCTGGTTACTGAGCCATGCTGTGTGTAGTTAAAAAAAAAATGCAGTGCTGCTGCTGTCTTCCTGCACACCTGATCTTACCTAGTGTTGGGCAGAATTAGAAATTAGACTTTCATGGTACATTCATGTCAAACTTTCCAGGTATTTGTTTTGCTCTAATTTAGAAATTTAAAAACTCATAGGAAAGTAAGTAAGGAAGCATTTGGAAACATGACTTAATGTAAATGTGTGTGTACATATGTTAGAAATTAGGCATTCATCATGTTTGAACTGAATCTATGCAGCACGCTGAGTCTAATTTCTAACATTGCTTGCTTCCCAGCATTTTTGCTGTGCCTTGTTGTCAACAAATTTTACAAAGCAGTGGGATGCATCTCACAGGTAGGATGCGGGGAGCTGAGAGGTTTGGCCAGGCTGCAGAGCTGTAACAGGACCTGGTTTCTGAAGGTTTAGTAGACCATAGAGCCTACCTGGCCGGGATGACAGAGACGCCCCCTTTGCAGCCTGAAGCTCTGCAGCCTCTGGGGTTTTAGTGCAAGGAGATTTTGCTGCTCTTATGATCTGGTGGCAGGTTTTGGCTGGAGCAGTTGGAGGTGGTTTAGAAACTTGTTCTTTCCCAGACTGCTGTTGTCAGGCTGTGGGTTTTCACTCCTTTCTTTTCTCCTACAGGCTTGGAAATGGCTCCTTGCTGAAATAAAAGGTGATCTTGAAACTTTATGGCAGCCACATCATTGCTTAGAGTACTACTATAAGGATCACAGTAGCACTAAGGAAACTGGCAGCTTTACTCTTGCTAGTCACTGAACTGTAAACCTAGTTTATAGCAGTATAAAAAGTGGCATTAAACTAGTCTTAAATCACTTGGTCCTAACAGCTTTCCCAGCAAATCATCCTTGTCCCACAAAAGAGAGGTGCTTGGTTTGTGAGGGCAAGTTTAAATGTGGCTATGGGGGGGGAAGTGTCAGTTATGTAGCACAAGCAAGAGGCTGGGGTCATTACTAGAAAATCTGGAGCGGAAACAAGCGTTGCCAGAGTTAGAGGCAGGGATGGTGTCTGCTGGGAGCAGTGTAGCCCACCTGGTGCTGTCTGCACAGTGCAGAGTGCTCCTGTGGCTGCTTGATTTTCAGTGTACAAAACTGGAACTGTGTTTCTACCCTTCTATCAGTCTTCTTAGTACAGAATAAGATGTTTCAGTTGCGTGCTGAAGGTGTCGATTCACTGCATCTGCTGGAGCTGCTGCTGCTGCATGAAGGAGTGGTGCAGTGTGACCTGCCTACAATTGCCTGCAAAAGGCCAGTCGTGTTATCTGCTGCCTGTGTGTATCCTCTTTTGTACTGAAAATTCTAGTGCTAAAAGCTTCGAATTAAGTTAATGTGTGCATTCAGAGCTGGGAGTTAATTTGAGGTAGGTTATTTAATGCTCACAAATCTACAACCTTTTTTAATTGTCCTAACAAACACCAGTGCTTTTCCCATTCAGGCTGCAGCTGCTGGGTGTATGGCTTGTGACCTCCAGCTCACGTGCGGAGGCTGGGAAGTGGCAGTTGCTTGCTGAGTGCTGTTGGACAAACACTTTTGAAGAGTATGAATAAAATAAATTTCATGTGGATAAAACTATAATGGAGAAAAAGGAGGGGGGCTTTTCTCACAGCTCAGGTCTGTTAGACAGGGCTGCTGAAATGCTAGACACTTTTCTTTCATCCCAAAAGTTCATTTTTCTCACTGCCTGGGTTACCCTGCTTCATTTAAAATGGGTCTTCAAATCGGTTTTGTTAAATTGCTGCAAAACTCTGTGTCGATGCTCTTCAGTTGATTTAATCTTGGTTTATGTTGATTTAGTTTCTTGCCAACTTTTGCTAAATCCATTTGAGACAGAGTTAAATCAACTTATGAGTGTCCTTGCAATTTAATTAAATCGACTGATGTAGCTAATGTAACTGATTGTAATTAAACGCAAGCAGCTTTTATATAAAGACAAGCCCTGAGGGTGTTCAGGAAATCCCATCTCATGTTCCCATTAGCCCCTAAAAGGAGCGTGCTCACAATTTGCCACCTCTGCCTCTGATCCTTGTCCCAGAGCAGAGCTCTGCAATGTTGGGCCATGCTTTGCGTTTACAATAAACCCCATCCCCGGTGCCTCGGCCCCATGGCTCTGCCCCACTGCCCACCGTCCCTGCCACAGCTGTGCTTGTGTGGCCACGTGCCAACAGCCCTGGGCGGAATGGCAGTAGGTTACTTGCTGTCCTAGATAAATAATAAGCATGCCCAGAGAAAAAAGGTGGTGGTTTGTGTGTTGTGTGTGATTTTGTGGGTGTGTTTTTTTTTTTTCTTCCCTACTACCCCTGTGTCATTCAGAGTCATCCTGTGAAAAGCCTAAGCAGCGATGTGCAGGGATTGGGTGCGTGGTTATAGGGGCTGGAACAAGGTACCTTACGAAGGGTGCTCATATTCAGTGTGAGCTTATACAGGTTCATTGACAGAGGATTTTGCTGTCGCATTACTTATTTCCAGGTGTTTAAAACATTGTGTTTCTTATTAGGTCAATCATTCTGAATATTGGCTTTTCCTTAGAAGAACATTGCTTTTTCTTGTTCTCACTCTCAGACCGGAGGCAGAGGTCTGTAATGATGTAATCTTCCCTACAACAGCCAGATCCCATACCCCAAAGGCTGCTTTTTGATCTCCAGCAGGCAGCCTTGCTATTTAAGGGAGCAAAGATCCTATGTTAACATGAATTTCAATGGCTCTGAGCGATAGGAGAAGAGAGCGCCAGATGGGAGAGCAGCCAGAGCAGGCTGTAGCATCCCGCTCTCTCTTCCAGCATTGCATGGGCTCCCTGCACTGACAGCAGCAAAGGGAAAGCCAAGGAGGATCCCTCTTCTTCCACTCCCTGCTAGTAGTGTCCCTGAAAGTCTGGGTAGCAGGGGATGGGCAGGGTAGGCACCATCCGCATCCACACAAGCTTTTAATTTTCTTTCTCCTGCTCTCTGTTTCCGGCTCAGTTCACACATTAAGAAAACATTAATAGCCTCTGATGATAGTTTCATGCTCTGTTTGCATCCCTCCTAACAAGACCCACTCACATCTGTGGGAGCGCTCCCTCTGTGAGTGGAGGTGCCATGTGTGGATGTGCCACTAAGTGACAGCCCCGTGAACAAAGAGGGAAACCCAGAGGGATTTGGTGGGGCCGCTCAGGCCCTGGTGCTCCAGGCTGCTCGTTCTCAGGGTCTTGAGAGATGAGCAGTGGGCCCTGGGGCTCCACATTGGGCTCTTGTACTACCTCTGCTGCCAGATGTTTGGATGGAGGTGACTTTTCCAGGGGCATCAGCTGTCTATAGGTCTACCTTGGCCAAGGGGTTCTAGGCTCTCTTTTTTTCCCCTCTCATCCACTTCTTCCAGCCTGGGGTAATAATTTCCATTGTGCCCTATTATCTCTCTTTGCAGCTGTGCCATGCTTGCAGGAGCACTGGGAGAGTAGCACTTGAGGCTTAGTGAACTGAGCAAAGTCGTTAGCTCAAGAGAGCACCCATAAGGAAATAAAAGGCGAAAGTGATGGAGAAAGCATGTGCAGGGGGTGCTAAGGTGCATCTGTGTGGCTAAGGAATATGATCGCCTCTAGTCAGGAGGTGAGGTGGGAGCTAGCAGAGCTTGAAAAGCATCAACTGGAGGGGATTTGTGGGCAGAAGGGGAAGTGACTATCTTAAAAAAAAAAAAAAGTTTCTTTGCATGATTATTCATAGAGGGGAGTGGGGGACATGATGGGAACAGCTTTTTCTAGGATGGAGTTACTGGTGGAAATCAGGGTCATCTTAGAACAGCTGATTGTGAAATCCAACTGTTTGAAGGCTGGTAAGTCCTAGATCTCGGAGCAATGTGTCAAAAGAGATAGGGCAGCCTTTGACAGATGTATTTCAAGAAAGCATTGGAAATGGGCCAGGCTGGATGGCTGCAGTGAAGCTGACATCCTGCAGAATAGCTGAGGAAAGCTGAGCAGGGAAGAGGTGAACCTCTGAACCAGCTGGCACGAGGCTGCTGAAAGCCTTTGCGAGGGAGGGACGAACGGTGCTCTGGAAGGCACTGAACACAACAAATGCACATGCTCTAATTTTTCTCATTCTGTGGAACTTGAGGTGGGGGGAGGAACCTTAAAGAAGGGACAGCACAGACATTTGTCTGGATGTTAAGCAGAGCAGATCAAACCACTTACACCTAAAAATAGTGTTTCCAAAAAGGAAATATATCTCAAAGCATGAGTTCAAAACACTTTATTTTGTTTACTTATTCAGAATCTTTTTTGGCATGTTCTGCTCACCCATAAAAATGTATTTAGGTTTTTAATGAGTGAAAAAAAAATGCGGAAGGTGATTTGGATTATTTTTGATGTTGTTGAAAGAGAAGTACATGGGGAGAAGTTAATGAAGGAGAGAATAAAAGGAGGTTTACAACATTTCTCATCCCTCTCTAGTACCAGGGAGTGTTTTTGTACAGCAGGATCCCAACTATCCTGCTAACCAATGTCAAGGCAGAGGTGCTGCGGCGCAGAGATGGTGGGGCATGAGATGAGCAGGTGCCACATGCACTATGTATCTGTGTGATGTGTATGTAGCACCTATATGACAAGTCAAGAGTGCAGTTAAATGATGAAAGTAGCATGTAAATGCTGTAAACATCAAAAAACAGTGGGGTTACTGGTGCAGGGATGTGCCATGAGAGATTTGGAGCATTTAGGGCAAAACCCCCTGTAATCAGCTCAGCCTGGTGAAAGGGGACTAAAAGCCTCCTGCAGTCAGTGCAGCAAAGCCTGCTGAGTGATACTGTGAAACATTTGGGGGTTATCTTAAATTCTTTTTATTGAAACTTCTTGTCCCTTGTTGTGAAGATCTTTCTCCCTGGATGTTTTGAATTTTTTTTTAAGCCCTTGAACCCTAGGAAACCAATAGGATGAATTTGCCACAAAACCTTCAAACTAGTTTCCTTGGAATGTTGGGCCAAGGTGTTCCAATTGAAGGGGGAAAAAAATTATGCAAAAAACCTATGATCTTACATGAGAAAGTGATGCTTTGGGGATTTCTTTCAGTTTTAAAACCAAAAACCCACAAAGCCCAACCTCTTGTCACTGTGAGTGTATTTTTAATTATCTGGAAAGCATGTCCCCATCCTGTGGAGGAAAAGATCAGGGAAATCAGTGATTGCATTTTAAGCAGCGCACTCAATAGCTATTTCCTATTTTAGCTGTGGAGATGTGGAGCAGGAGGGAGAAAAGGATGGAGAGGAAGGACTAGAAAAAAATAAAGGGGAAAAATAAGGCATAAAGTTACCACTGCTGTGTGCCAGTAGATAGTATTTTCATTTATTTATTTTTCTTATTCTATTGTATTTCCCAGCAGGAGTTCTCTGATGCTACAATGGTTTTGAGGAGAGAGATAGGATGTGAGCTCTGAATACTGATATTAATGTAGCTAGCAACTCCAAATTTCATAAAGAAATGACTGAATGAAGTGGATAAAATCACTAATGTTGACCTGGCTGTGTATGAACCCCTCATCTGCTGCCTGGTAACAAATACTCAGTGTGAACCTGAGCTTATTTGTAAAAATGGCCCCTTGGGATATTTTTTTTTAGAGGTTCAATACGGTATTTGAGAACAGTTTCTGTTTCAGCAGATGTGACTGGTAGTGTTTGGGTAGTCTTCACTTTTAATATATGTATTTATTTTAATTGCAAATTAATCTGCTTGGTTTGGGGAGGACAGAGGCCACTTGGTAGTCTGGAGATGGGATCCTGAGAGTGATGAGGTCGATCCTTCTGTCACCATGTGCAGGTTCCTAATGGCAGGAAGGAAGGGGAATGTTAAGTGTTAATAAATATCTTATTCAGGGATCTGCAAAACAATACAAAGAAGTCTCAAAATGGGAAGGAGATGGGAAGCAAATCGTATTGTATGTGCCCTTGTACGTGCACAAAGCAAGTGTACCCTGTGCAAGAAGGGAGCATGTGGTCATGCAAGAGCAACTGGGTAGGTTTTGAAATGTAGTTTTTTTTCTGTTAAACTTAAGCATCTTCCAGGATACCTTCCTCAGCCACGCAGAGCCTGTGTGGCAAGTGTCTTCATGTTTTGCTGCTTGGTAGACTATGAAATGTACTTAGTCACACTGCTCTGTCCCTGATCACAGAATCACTCTGATCTCCCACTAATAATATTTTTTTTAGCTTAACATCTTAATTCCCTGTGGATTGGGAGCAGATATATATTCCCGGCACAATTCTGACATTCCTGGGCCGCAATTTCTTTCCTCTCTTTATGCTGCCAAGATTTGTAAGACTGGTTTTAAAACTAAAACAAAAAGCAAGGCAGACTTGTGCAGTGTCTTTACAGGGAAGGTCCTGCTGCTCCCTGGAGCACTGGCTGCAGGATGCGGTCATGTTTGGCAGGGATGGAGCAGTGTAGAAAATAAGGCACAGGCACTGTGTGACTACTGGTGAGTGGTTGTTTTGTGTGTTCTCCACTACCAGGGCTGAGTTAGTGAGATTTCTTCCCAGAACACACTTAGAATAAGGCTGTAAACACAAGAAGATACGTTGCACTGTCTCTGCCCTGGGTCCTCCTAGAGCTGTGGAAGTCCCATCTGTTCCATGCACAGAGCCTGCTCTTTAAAGCTGTCTTTTTGTGTTCAGGGTAGATTCAACTAGTTTTTCTTCAAGATTTCCAAGCAAGGAGATTTTCCCCCACTCAGGGAACCCATGTTACCCTGATGTTATACTAGGGGGTCTTGCAGAGCAGGTCTGATCAATGCAGCCCACTGATGCAGCCTTATTAACGACAAGGTTTATTTTATGAAGCCGTCCAATCCCCCTTCCCAGGCTGTGCAGTTCAGGAGGGGGAAACTAGTTTGACTTGGCCATTGCAGCTTATGTCTGGAAAAATCCTAGGTTTCTTGCAGCAGTACTGCTATAGCAATATGATTTGGTCAAATCGGGAACCTCATGCCTTGTCCTCACCCTGCACTGGGGAAATAATGGCACAGCATGAAAACACTGCTGCGGAAAAGGTGTTCCCATGGTCTTGCAGTCATTTGATTACACTACATTTGCAAAACCAAGAGGTCTGAGAGGTTTGAACATCTTATAGACTCTCTTGGCACTGGAGCTGGACTGCAGCCTGGCACTGTAAGAGTCTGTCATTAAGAGCTGGGGAGGGTGTTCCTCAGCAAGGTGTGTGGTGGACTCATCTGGAGCCTGGACGTGTCTGAACAGAGGTGGTAGAGAGGTGGGAGGGTTGGTCTTTTCTCCCAGGTAACGAGCAATAGGACAAGAGGAAACTGCCTCAAGTTTCGCCAGGGGAGGTTTAGATTGGATATTAGGAAAAAATTCTTCACCAAAAGGGCTGTCAAGGATTGGAACAGGCTGCCCAGGAAAGTGGTGGAATGGCCATCCCTTGAGGAATTTAAAAGATGGGTAGACATGGTGCTGAGGGACATGGTTTGGGGTGGTTTTGGCAGAGTTAGGTTTGTGGTTGGACTTGATGACCTTAAAGGTCTCTTCCAACCTAAGTGATTCTGTGAGTGGCTGTCATGCAGCAGGATGCTGTGACAACCCCACTGCCTGCATTAACCAGGGTCTCCTGCCTCCTTGGCCCTGGGGTGGCAGGCAGGTGGCTGCAGCAGCCTTTCTCGCCTCCCTCTTGAAATAAGAATCACCAGCAGCTGCAGCAGCAGCTGTTTAACCTTCAGGCCCGAAGCTCAGCCGTGAAGGATGGCTTCCCCTGGCTGGGGCTGCTGCCAAGGGTTTATAATTTCGCATCCTGCAGGGATGGTGGAACTGGTGAGATCCTATCAGTGGTGATGCAATTGCTTTGGGGAGAGGTGACCAGGTGGGAGAGGAGATGCAGCAAAGCAGCAGGCAGAGGTGCAGCCCTGTCTTTAAAGCAGAGGCGAGGGCTGCCAGGGTTGTACCCCTCCCCAGTGTATCTGTCTGTCTTGGTGACACTCATTCACTGGTTCACTCATTATTAGGACCTTTCAGTCGGTAGGTGCTTTATCTTGCCTGTCTTTTTATTTTGCAAAACTAATAGGTGTTTTCCACATCGGTCCCCAGCTGCTGGTGTAAAGTAAAACTGAAGCACCATGGTTCTGGGTTTGTAATGTTCCCTCTTAAAAAAGAAGAGGAAAAAATGATTCAGTAGCACTATGGGGTTTATATTTATATGCTGGTAATGGGAGGGAAGTGAACCCAGGGCACTGCTGTCCCTGAGCCTTTCCCTCCATGATGGCAGGTCACTGCCCCACGGAGAAAGCAAAACCACTGAGTCACTTCAGGGGCTCTTGCATTTGGCCTGTGGGGTGCCTTTTAGGCATCTGATACTTGGTTTTAGCAACTGTTTTGGGAATGTGCATCTGTCTCCTACTTCTCCACACCCGTCAAATGCTGCTGTTGCATGGGGCTTTATATCAATCCACCAGAAGGTTGAAACAAAGCGAAGCCAAGCAGGAATAAGCATGGGAATTAGCTGCAGTAACCTAATAAGCTGTTTGGTAAAACAGAAACCTGCTTGTGCCCCAAATTAGAAATTAAATTAAACCAACTTCTCAGGCATGCTTTTTTTGCCCCCACTTTCCTCTGCTCCTCTGGGAAGTGAAATGAGAGAGGACATGACAAAATATTGAGCTTGAGCCTGCCGAGTCTGGTCCTGCTGTAATCCTAACTGCTTGTGACCGAGCAGTGTTTGAAAGATCACAGGCAAGGGGGTTTTGATGTGCTCTCCAAAGAGATTCACATGTGAATGAAGCCTCCCTGGCTGTATGACTCTCAGCTGGTCTTTTGTGAAACTCTGCTTTGGCTGTGTGGTATCTCCTGCTGCATAAAGTGTAGCTCAGCCTGCAGCTTTCAAATATGGATAAGTTAATGATGATGCCTGGATTTTTCTTCAACTTCTCTGCAAATGTCTACTTGGAGTTGTTGTACACTGGTGTGTTGTACACTGCTGTGGCCAAGAATACCTAAGCCTCTAACTAGCATAGCTGTATTTCCCCGGACAACTGCGTTTGTCTTACCGCCACAAATGAGAAGGGAGCCAGGGGTCAGGATATATCTGAACTAACAGCTAGGGGGAGGGCTGAGTAAACATGTTTGATGTAAGGAGACCCGAGGAATGAAGGATGTAGAAACCTCATAGATGCACCTATTTGTACTCGTAGATCATTCACTCATAGAATCACCTTGTCCAGGGGTGAATGCTTCTTCCTGCATCTTCACATCGTTGAGGAGCGTTGATCAGTTGCCCTGGGCCCATGCACTCACTCTGGTCTGTCCTGCTGATCCTGCTGTCCCTATCTCTTGGCACCAGCTGTACACCAGTGGGTTGTCTGCAGTGGGGCTGTGCAATTGCCTGGCTGTGTGCTAGCCCCTGTGCTGCTAGAAGAAAGGGGGGTGCCAGCTCCAGTAGTGCACCCAAAATGTATGGGTGTGTAGGGTCTCATGGTGTCTGGTATTCTAAAGCTCTGCAGAGAAGTAAGAGGTAGCTGTGAAATCCTTCACAGCTGCAGAGATCTTCCTTGAAACATTCCTGGTCAGCCAGGGAGCAGTTCTGTGAGCAAGCTGATGACATTCTCTTTCCTATGGTTTCTCTTAAGGTTTGGTTCTCCTGTACCTTCTGAGGGGCTTGTTCTTTTGCAGCCTTGCCCATGCAAAGGCACAAGATGGTCCGCATCTCATTAGAGCTGCTTATCTCTCTGCTTCTCTGTCCAGTGTGTCTGGATCTGGCCACGGCTAAGAGGTTATTGGGGGTGCGGGAGGCACTAATACAGATGTACACCCTTTCTTTTGCAAAAAGGGAGGCAAGTAGGAGCTAATGGCATTTGGTTCATAGCCCATTTCCTATCTGCCAGCATTTGTGCAGGCATCTACTCACTTGATTTCATAGTGGCCAGTCAGCTGGACATCCTCTCCTGCCATTTCTACTGCAGCTGTGACTGTCTGGCCATGCCCATGCTATAAGCCTTTGTTTCCTTAGGAAAACAGGTCAAAAATTGCCTTTTGTTACCTGTTGGACAACAGCACTGAGAGCTTTGTTTGGAGCAGACTCGCAGTACCTTTGCAAACACCATCTTCCGGATTCCTTTCCATCACACCTACGCAATACGGATATGCTCTGCAGAGTAGGCTTCAACAGCCTTTTTATAACAAGTTAAAAATAATTCCAACTCTCCATGTTGCTGAAGGCATTTGACTAACCTGCATTAACCAGCAGGTTAGTAGTCCTGGGAGCCCATCTTTTCTGTGCTGATTTATAAGCCTGTTGGAGGCTTTTTTTTAATCTTTGGGTAGTAACTCCCATTGACTTTTTTTGTGGACTCAGAATGCTACTAAAGAGGCTAGTATTGAGACCCAAATTGTCATCAAGCTTTTTTCGTCATTTCTGAGAACTCATTTTCAGCCAAATGCTGAGTCCCTAACATGCCTTAAAAAATTCTTAGTACTCTGTCACATACAGTATTTTAGCTTGTTAAAACTGTCCTTGCTTTGGGCACAACACATGTTTCCTATCTACTGTGAGAATGACTTAAGTGGTGAGGAGTTTTGTGCCTTCATAAATATTCACTGTGTCTTTTTTCCTTCTAACTGAAGAAAATACTTGTCTTGGGTCTGTACTGAGGGGGTTTAAAAGGTAAACCAAAAAACTCTTAAAAGAAAACCCAGATAGTCAGTGAAATAAGCTTTGTGAACTTCCCTCATGAATTTTCAACAGAATTCTCACATCCTAGTCCATTCTTGGATCCAAAAATCCCTTTTTTTCCCCTCCCTCTCTATTAACAGACAGACCTGTTCAGCATGACAGGTTTTTGCTGCATGAGCAGTACTTGAAGTCCTTGCCTTGCAGAAGGCACTTAGCCAGCATGGCTCTGACATGGGGTAGCATCTTGCCTCTAGACTGCACGTAGTCAGCAGAGATGGTGACGCGCCCTCCAAATACAAAACTTGTCTGCTTGTAGTTGGAAGACTTCTTCAAAGCACCATCTCCTCTTTTAAGGCTAATGAGCTTCAGCTCTTGTCAAGTAACAAGTTGTTTCTAAGCCCCCTTGGGGATGTCTCATGCAAAAGGTGCCCTTCGTGGGATGTACAGTGAAATGGAGGATGTTCCCAGGGAACACCATCCCCTGGAGAAGGCTCACAAGGGCCAGCCTTGCTAATTCATTGGACACTGCTTTTCTCTGAAGGTGGGCCTTGCAACATGCTCTGTCACACAGGCAGTGTTCTGAGTTTAATTTTGTTACTATTTTATTGCCCCCAGAGATGAGCAAATGGAACTTCTGCAGGTCGTTACGAAGAGCAGAGGTGGTTTGGCCACAAAGTTCTCAGTGTAGTGTGGAGAAGTTACTGCACAGAACCACCTGTTTTTAATTAATATTTTGAACCAATTTGGTTCTAGCAAACCAATTCCATTAACAAGCTAAGCAGAATAATGACAGGCACAGCTGCTATAATTCCTTTTTACGCTTCTAGTTAAAACAAAATCCTCTTTGCATCGGGAAACACTAATCTAATGTCATGACTGTGTTCATTATGAAATCTTTGGTAGTTGAGCACATCCAAATGCTTCACATGTGTTTTCAAAATTTTTGCCCTCCCTGCTCTATGTCCAAAATATGTAAATTGTATCATGACTTCTCCCCAGAGAAACAGCTAATCAGTGCATTAATGTTCCTGAGATAAATCAAATTGAAGTCCCCTGCTATGCTTAGCTATAGGGTAGACTTACATACTAGCTCTAATGTTCTTTGGGATGATTTAAATTTGATTTCAGTCAGTCTTGGAGCTCACTTACCAGCCAGATGTGGGTTCAAATGTTCAGTTGCTTGTCTTCAGAGAACTGGAGTGTGCTGGGTTAAGCTTGAATTAGCAAATGGTCTTAGCTGATATGAAAAAGATACTTGTCAGGCTAGCTCAGACCATCTATCCCAGTTATCCCATCCCTGATAGTATTAAAAGATGCCCAGAGAAGAGGGACGGGCTCATTGTGTGCGTTGGATGCTTGTTGCCTGTGTGCAGCCTGCTCCTGCCTCCCAGTCTCAGCTGGGTGTCCTACTCCTTGAGAACTGGCTGGGAGTTGGGTGATATGTTTTTGAAACCCACCTGTGCTTTTGGCCTTCCTCCCATCCTTCAGCTGCGAGTTTCACAGCGCAGCTGTAAGCTGCGCAAGAACAGCAGCCCCACTTTATTTGGTTTAAATGACATGTCTTCATAGCCTAAATCACCAGGGTACCCGTGTCTCCAGCTAAAAGGTCGAACTGCTCAGGGAGGAGGGAAATATTGCAGTGCTGGGGCATGAATGATCAGCTTGTATAGTAAGCAAAATGCGAAACTGAAGGAGGCAGGAGAGGAATGTAGGTTCAGAACAGACTTGTGGTCCAACCCCCAGTTTTTGAGTGAATGCTTGCTGCTTGTTATGCTCGCCATGTGCCTGTGCATATACACGGTGTGTGCTGCTGCCCTTTGGGGACTTACAGCTTACCCTCAAGATCTGATGTCGCTAATTTCTAAAGTGCTAGTTTTCCAAACTAGATTTATCACTAAGAAACAGTCGAGGTTTCATGGATTAGAGTTAAACCATCCACCCTGAGAGACAGTGTGGAAAGGGGGGTCCTGGCACGCGCTGTTTCCTCCCCGCTGGAGAAAGCGTTGAAGCAGGAACCAGGAGGGAGCCTAGGTCCTCTCCTGTGCCTGAGCACTTACACTGCAGCATGGATAAGAGGCAAGTGGCCTTCTCCTGGGACGTGGTATCTCACTGCATCACTGTGAGGAAGTCGTAAAGCTTTCTGGTCCTGTTAGCAGCTGCAGCATCTCTTGGTGCACAGACTTCAGGTCTAGCTGGTGAAACATCCTGGCCGCTGCTAAGCTGTGAGAGTTCGCTGGCTAGAGTCATGCAGTGGGGGTTTCATGTTCAAAAGCTGTAATTTATCTTCACATGGGATGCTCTTTTAAACTGCCCCAGTTCCCCTGTTTATTTTTACAATGCATAGCTCATTTGAGGCCCTGATGTGCATTTAGGGTCTCTTGCCTACAAACATATAGTAATGAAGGGCATTGTTGAAGTCTTTGGAGGGGCACTGGTTTGCCATTCTGGGGTTACAACTCCTTGTATGCACATGGGGACACGATACAGCTCAGCATGTGGCTCCTATTCCCTGCTGTTGCGTACGTGGGGTAGCTTTTGTAGTCTGCAGCCAGGCTGGCGCTCATGTTAGGCTTGTGCTGTGGAGAAACGGGCTCTTGATTTTTGTGCAAATGATGTTTTCAAGGAAAATCGGCACAAGGGAAGAGAAGAGGGAAATCTGAGTCACTGAAATAACTTTGAAACTGCCTGTCCCGCTGTGAGACTTTGAGTGATTTGAGAAGTGACGTTCAGCACAGCTTATCAGCTTAGCTTAGTTAGGAGGAACAAGAAATTAGAGGCGTGATGGAGGCCAACCTTTAGAGACCAGCTTTGCAAGAGAAGGCAGCTGCCAAGCCAGAGCTTTACATCACTTGTGCGCAACGGAGCAAGACTGTGGAAACCCTTACAGCTCCAACTTTAAGTAGCTTGCTGCAGATAAGTACACAACCCTCTGCTGACTATGTCCATCCTTTCACATGGGGGAGGTGTGTGTCCACAGGCACAAACACACATCCTCTCGGTAAGCACATCCATATCTCAGCTTTCCTGCCTGAGGTAACTCCAGACCTGCTCCAGAAAGATAAATGGGGATGGTGGATAAGCCACTACTGTAATTGTTCTGCATCTGGGCTTTGTCTCCCCTGTGTTAATTAGGGAAAGGCAGATGTCAGAGCCAAAAGCTACTGGGCATTTGTGATGGCAGCATTGGGAGGTGAGTGCAAGCAGCTGCAGCACCCCTACAAAGGGACTATCGTACCCAGCTTGATGAGTCCTCATGTTACAGGGCTGTGTTGTTTCTGTGGGATGTGCCTGTTGTCCCTTTGCACTGGTCTCTGTCAGTGTGGCTTGTGAAGCATGTGGATGTTCAATGGGTATCACAGGTGATAATGAATTTGCTCTTTTTATGGTTAAAAAGTCCAGGGCCACTGCCCTCTAAAAAAATTCCAGGGTAACCAATGGAGTTACGCTAGCAATATATTTGGCATTGCAGGCCCATTGTAAAATCGGTTTGCTTTGCTGTGAATAAACCCTTGACACCTCATCTCACCGAAACCTCTGGAGGGTGATGTGCAGCTTCTTCGATAAATACTAGCTGATCAACAAGGATGCTAAAAACAGCAAGACCATCCATTGGTAATTACACAGCTGTTTCAGTCAGGCTGGTAAAACATGGTTTATCCACTGTTTGCTATCAAAACTTGCCATATTTGATTGATTTAAAAACAGTTTCTACCTTTTAGGCACTTACATCGAATGTGATTACATATGAACTACAGCTCCCAGAGTATTCAGCATAAGCGTTTTTCCCAAAATTGAAAAAGGAAAAAAGAAAACACCAATAAAGAAACCCCCCAAAATCGTGCGGTAGCAAAGTAATAATCACTGTTACCATTTTGAAGCTTAGTGCTTCTGCCATGGTACTTAATTGATAATTGAAATAACAAGAGAAGCGTAATGCTTGAAACTCATGCAGTTAATTTTATTGCTAGCACTTGTAATTTGAAAGTAATTCTGAAATCAATATCAATGTGACTTTGCATGGAACAGGAAAGCCTGGAGTAGGTTCAACCACAAACAGTTAAGTATTTGAGAGCCACTGTTCCGTGAGAGATCAGGATTAATTCTACCCAGGTTTTTTTTTCCCCAGTTATAAATAAGATCTTCCCCACACCGTTTGGGTACATCTGGTGTTTCTAAACTGCATGAGGTCGTATTTCTCAAAGGCTTCGGATCCTTCTTCAGATGTCCCATAGGCTGAGTGCCTGTGGGGCTGTGAGAGAAGAGAGAAGACAGGAGAAGGTTACAAAACTTCTCCCTGGCTAAATTCTGCTCTTTCAGTGAAACATGCCCCTGCACAGCTTTCTGAGCTCTAGCTTCCCACTGCTGTGGGCTCCAAAGGAGGGATTAATCAAGGCAGGAGCATGCTGGGGTGATTGGTACCTCTGTGTCTTCCTGATGAGCTCATTGCAACGGGCTCCTCCTGGGCTTGACGGGGGCTGCAGTGAAGGTAAAGTACAGCTTATGCTGGAAAAGCATTGCAATGCTCTGGCTTTGCGTCAGGTCATTAAAGGTTCTGTAATTACTCTGCATCCTCTGCAGACAAGCAAAGAGCCTGGCTGGGATGGCTGAATCATAGAATGGTTAGAGTTGGTGGGGACTTTAAAGATAATCTAGTTCCAGCCGTCCTCCCCTGGGCAGGGATACCTTCCACTAGAGCAGGTTGCTCAAAGCCCCATTCAACCTGGCCTTGAACACTTCCAGGGATGGGGCATCCCTATCTCACCACCCTCGCAGTAAATAATTCCTTCCGAATAGCTAATCTAAATCTACCTTCTGTCAGTTTAAAACTGTTCCCCCTTGTCCTATCCCTACACACCCTGATAGAGTCACTCCCCAGCTTTCCTGTGGGCCGCCTTTAAGTACTTGGAAGGCTGCTGTAAGGTCTCCCTGGAGCCTTCTCTTCTCCAGGCTGAACAACCTCAACTCTCTCGGCCTGTTTTCATAGGAGAGGTGCTCCAGTCCTCCCTGTCCCTCCTCTGGACTCTCTCCAACAGGTCCATGTCCTTCTTATATTGGGGGCTCCAGAGCTGGATGCAGTACTCCAGGTGGGGTCTCAGTGGAGTGGAATAGAGGAGCAGAATCGCCTCACTTGACCTACTTGACCCATGCTTCGTTTGACGCAGCCCAGGATGCCGTTGGCCTTATTGGCTGTGAGCGCACATTGCTGGCTCATGTTGTGCTCCTCATCCATCAACACCCCCAAGTTGTTGTCCTCCTCAGGGCTGCTCTCAGTCCCTTCTCTGCCCAGCCTGTATTTGTGCGTGGGACTGCCCTGATCCAGGTGCAGGACCCTGTGCTTGGTCTTGTTAAACTTCATGAGGTTTGCAGAGGCCCACTTCTCAAGCCTGTCCAGGTCTCTCTGGATGGCATCCTTTCCATCCAGCATGTTGACTTCACTCCACAGCTTGGTATCATTGGCAAACTTGCTGAGGGTGCACCCAATCCCCAGGTCCACGTCACCAATGAAGATGTTAAATAGTACTGGTAATCCTTCAGATATGTCTGTTTGTGCTGCAGGTGTCACTGTGCCCCAGAAGACATTGCCTGAATTAATGGCTTGGGCCTCAGTGGAGTTGGGGAGACTGTGAGCAGTCCTGGAAGGCTTCCCTGAGGAGATGTAGGAGACCCAGAAAGGCAGTCAAGGTGCAGAGGTGAAGGGGATGTTGCATTTGTCTTGCAAATATGTATTACTGGTACCAGGGGGATAGCAGCCTGACTCTGTCCTTAGAACTTGTCCTTTGGTGGAGTCCAGCTAATCTCATAACATCCCATCTTCTTCCCAAACTGCTGTAGCTTGGCAAAAAACCCCCCATAAACATTGACTCCAAAGAGGAGTCTCAGTGTTGCCGCTGCAAATTTTGCTTTCTGTATTGTTGGCTGGAGGACCCTCATCCCTTCCTGAAAGCAGGTTAGATGTGCTGTGGCTTTTGAGCCAGGCCTCGCTAAGTGTCACAGCACAAGAGCTGGCAGCTTGAATACTTTTCTCCATGGTTTGCCTGTGCTTCTCCTCTTCAGTATAACTGCATTTATAGGCACAACAATAAACATCACTTATTTTGTAGACTGTCTTTGTGGTGCTGAAGTTCAAAGGTTCTTTTTTGATGCAAAAATCTAAAATGACATGTGCCCTGATCAAGAGCCTGAACCTGATTTGTTTGCCTGCAGCGTAAGCGGAGAGCAGCACAGGCCCTTTGTCTACCTTGAGCAGGGATTGGGACCGAACGCTGCCATCCAGGCTGTCTGGCTGCTTATTCAAACCAGCATCCTCTTGATCTCCGTGGGAGTGCTGACAAATTTGAGAGCGACAATTTCTTTAAGTAAAACAACCAAGTAAGCTAACTTTAGAAATAACAATGCTCTGATTGTTTTCTAAAATAGCCTTGGTGTGTAACTTCCAGTGGCTGACAGAACTTGTAGGGGGGTTATTTAAATAAGAAAATTCTTTTTTACTTTCAGTCTCATCCTTTAATTAATCAAGCTAATTAACTGATCTTACCCTGGGATGCTTTGTTCCTATGCGATGCCCTCCCCCATCTGAGTCAGGCGTACTTGCATACAATTTACAAGATGGTGTGTTATTCCCATCCTGTAAATTGTATGCAAGTATGCTGGTGCTTTCTCATTCATTTGGCTTCATTTTAACTTTTCTGTCTTCACCCTGAGCTCAGCTGAAGTACATCACAGGTTCTGTAGCTAATTAGTACAATTACAGCTGTCTGCATCAGGTTGGGAGATTGAGTTAGAAGCAGTCAGGATCCGAATGTACTGGAGTCTCATTACTGAGTCTCCAGTGCAGCCACATCTAATGAAATTCAAACAGATCAGGTTAAATTAGATTAGCTAATGGAATTCTCATCTTCTCCGTTTAATGTAATTCTGAACAGTGAATCTTTAGTTTACCTAGGAAATAAATGTTTCTTTGAGTTGGACTTGACCTAACCCTGCAGGCCTGGGCTCCTTAGGCTTCAGAACTTAATGCCCAGGATCTGAACTCTGTGGGCTCAGCTTAGTGGTGGCTTTGGGGACCTCCTGCTAGGTGATCTGGGAGTAACTTGGTGCTGGGAGAGAAGAGCAGGGTCTGCAGTGCTCTTTCTCAGTGGCCACAGGGTGGCCCCAAGGGACTTGCATGGTGGGTCCCACCTGCCCTAGGTGACCGCGGCTGAGACAGAAGTGCAGAGCAACCGTCTACGCCACAGCTACTGTATCCCAGTGCAGGAGCAGAGTGGCCAGAACAAATAGTCTTTGTTGGAGCACCCTTTGAAATGTCTGAGTTGCTAATAGCACAAGACAACAATCCTTTGTCCTGGTACTGTAGAAAGGTGAAGGATGGAGCAGGCACCTGACAGCTAACTCTAGCTATTGCCTAGCTGGGTTGAGGCTCTTCTTCCAAAGTAGAAAAATTTCTGGAAATATCATAGGACCTGTTTCTTTGGCAGGATTAGGGGGAAGACAATATTGTAAAAATACTTGTCTTGTGAGTTTTTTCTTATAGAGGCAGTGTCTTGCATGGTCCCTTAGCAATGCCCAGCACAGGTAGCAAAAATAGCTGTGCCAAAGTGAGCTAGAGCAGACTTCAAAGCTTGATGGGGAGCTGCAAAGTTGTGCAAGACTCAGCAAAGCTGCTGGAGCGTCTTTTTGCTGTGACCGCTTTTGTAATCAGCAAGGAAACAGACAAGATGTCATGAAAGGTCCCTGCCTGCCCATCTCTGGCTTGGTGACCGCCTGCTCTGGTGGCAGATGCAGAGACTTGAGATTCACCGGGGATGGCAGGGTAGTGATGCCTGCCGGGTGCTGGCTGTGCTGAGTCAGGGTCCCTCGTGTGTGGCTGCTGTTAATCCTGGAGTGATGTGTGTGCTGGTGGAGGGTCACTGTATCTTCTTCCTGGTGGAAGTGGTAAAAGCTACCTCTGTCTTTGCTTTTAAAGAGCAAATGGTACAAGTAGGAAAGGATTCGTGTCCTGGTACCCTCTTGCCAGCAGAGGGCTGGGGAGGCATGCACCTGGTGGGGGGACTGGATGGAGAAGAAAAAAAAAAAAAAAAACCACAAACTTGCTGCATTTCTCTGTCCTTAAGCAAGCTGCTTCACTTCTTGAAGTCTGTCAGCATGGCACCTTTTGCAAGTACTAAATTCACTTAATTTGCGATGGTGTTGAGTGTGGTTACTTGGCATTGCTGGTTGTCAGTGTGAGGGCTTTTGAAAGGCCATTAGGGCTGCGTGCTGTGTTTGACTCTGATCCCCTTCACTGGCCTTCCAGAACACCAGGCACATTTCCTGACTGCGTGGTGCCTGCAGCCAGCATGCCACGTGAGCCTCTGTACCACACCGTTGTGATGGGAGTCCTCCTGGGATTAGATGAAGCATTTCATTCTCTTCCCCATCTTCCAGCAAACTGGACAAGTTTTGGTTTGAAGAAAAGTAACTTTAGGACATCCAGGGACACTAAGGCTTTGAGTTTCTCCTCCTGGTGGTTTTGTTGTCACGGTGTTGCTTTTGGTAGCGTCTACTGGTAAAAATGAAGGTCTTAGAGCAAAGGCGTGTGTCCTTGTGACAACCTTCTTTTGTAAGGCTCTCCTTGCTGTGGCATCTATGCTCTGTCCTCTGGAGGTTTTGTGGTTTGGCAGATGTATTGTCCCTGTGTGTGTCAGCCTGCCTACCCAGGCTGAAGTGCCTTGTTTAAGGTACAATATATTCTTGCTGTTTATAGGGCACTGCTGGGACTGGCAGTAGTTAGTCATAGCAGGACTCCTCACTCCTTCCTTAATACACATTTCTTCTGAGCTGCAGATCCCATTGCCAGCATGGTAATTGTTTTCATTGCTTCATTGGGAGTAGTGAGGTTAACATCTTGAGCAGCAGCTAAAATAGACAAGAGGAAATAGCACAATAGCTTAATCCCCTGGAAATTACTCTTTTCAGTATGGAGTTATGTTTCCTCTTTACTGCGCCCCCCCCGCCCTTTCTTTTTTTCTTTTAAAGGGCAGAATTACAGCTGAGCCCAGGACCTGTAGCCTGCTGCTTGTACGGGCAGAGACACTGAATATTCCTCTTGATATCCTTTTCCCAAAGGGAATTTCCTGCCTAGAGGACTGAAAGACCTTGGCGATGCCAGGAGGAACAGTTCAATCACATGGCCTCACCTTCCCTGAACATGGCCCGTTGCAAAAGGCAAATGAGGTCCCTCAGTGGAGCAGTAGCTCTCTGGTCCCGCCTGCAGCAGAGCTGGGAGTGAGTTCAAGTTGTCATTGCAGAGATGAGCGGCTTCCAATGTACATAAATATCTAACTCTTCTCTGTTGACTCTATCGCTTTCCTTATAAACAGACGTGCAGTCATTTTCCTAGTGAGCCATCTGGGTTTGACAGATGTCTCTGGCTTTTTCTGGGCCCATTGTTAAAGGGGAAAAAGGGAGGGAATATTCTGAATTGAAGGAAATAGCTTCTGATGGCAGTTTGCAATTTCATGGGCTGGGAGATGAACTGCCCCTCTTTCCCTCAATTGCCATCAGCTCCATTGATTGTAACCCGTATTTGCAGCCTGGGAAAGCATCACTTCTTGCGGAAGTGCTGGAATTATCACTTTTTGGGGAAGGAAGTTCAGGTGTACTTTTACCCTTGATGCAGAGCTAGTGAGCTGTTTATACTGCTGAGAGAGATGTAACACTGGTTTCTGAAGCCATATGAGCGAGGTCTTTGCAGCCCTTATCTGGGACTTAATTACTGCACTTTGCATTTTATCCATTCTCATCCTAAGGCTTTGCAGACACAGGTATGAGGTAAGGTCCCCTCTCAGTCTTAGAGAGCCATGTGTATCCATACACTTTTAAAGTCTCTTTGAATCATGTTATTTATTTCTACCTAATGTAGAAAGATCCCTGTGCCTGATCATTGCTGACAAATTGTGAAGTTAGCAAAGTTGACATTATGGCTAAATACCAGCATCAAATGTCAACATTATACTATCTCTATTTTTTTCCTTTTTTCCGTTTGGATTTTTTTGTTGTTCTTGATGAAGGCATGCAAAGTACATCAACTTCCTGAAAGGGATGATATTAAAAATAGGAGAGGTGCGTATGAAGCACTTTATATGCTAAAGGTCATATGTCAGAAGTGAATTTCAAAGAATCTATTCAGATGAGAGGCTGTGATTAGACTCTTTGCTTTTCTTTTCTAATGTGTTTGGGGTGAAGTCTCAAGCTCTCACTTCACAGACACACATGTACAGGTTTTGCTATGCTTGAAGTTTTCTGCCATCCTCCTGGTGCCGCTGTTGGTGGTTGGGAAGCATCTAGCAGAGAAGACTGAATGTTTGGAATTGCAGGGCTGCAGGCATGCTGTCACGCACTGGATGTGAACATGCACTTTATCATAATGCTTCAGTGAGAGCAAAGTCCAAAGGGCACATTTAGGACAATGTTGCTAAAAATGCAAATTTTATGTTTGCTTTTTGAGTTTATGCAATTAGCTGAAGAGGGGAGGAGAGAAGCAGGGGGGGCACTGTAATTATTCAATACTGCATTTGTGGCAACGTACCAAATGGGGAAATTGTCAAAAACAGAAATTTGGGAAAGAAATCTGTCAATACTGGAAGCCTCATTTCCTCTTCTCTGTTATCTTCCCCAAGGGAAGCAATAAAGGGTGATATTACATAACCCTCATGTTTATTTGCTGTAACAACTTCCCACAGACCAGTGATTACCAGATTACGATCTACAGCCCATCAGTGGTCCAGAAGGTCATGGAAAACAATCCATGTGACAATACTGCCACTGTTAAATTTTCATTTATGAGATGGATGTTGAGATGCCTGTTCCTTGAGAAATGTGTGGCTGGACATGAGAAACATTGAGTTACCAGTTATTTGATGGTGCAGAAATTTTGGAAGCATCTCATTTCCTTAGAGGAGGGATGTCTGCTGAGATGTCTGGTGGCCCTCTGGCAACAGCACAGCCCACGTTTAGAGCCCTTTCTGAAATCCTTGGGTTTGGGTCGCTCTTTGAGAGCAACAAAAATGACATAGCTCATGAGGTCCAACTGTGTGTACTCTGGACGCGTAGATGCATGTAGGAGGGTGTGTGTGAGAAGTCTTTGACATATAGATTTATCTAAAGACTGCTGCCCTGCTCTCAGATCTAAGCCACCAAACCATGCATTCCTGTTCTGTGTATATGCTACAGAAATGTGTTTCCGCTTTGTCAGCTTTATGTGTGCTTTTAGCATAAAGGTGCCTGCCCTGCATCGTAAACATTTCTGAAAAGACTTTGTCCCTACTGTGCATCGTATAGTTCAATGTTTTCTTGCAAACTGTTCTGGAATAAAGCTTAGGTTCATGCTTTTACGTGACTCTAGGGAAAAATGGTAATTTCTACAGAAGGGTCTGACTGTACAATAACTGTAGGGATACACAGGCAAGAAGGAAAACAGACAGAAATGAAGTGGCCAGCATTTTGTTTCAATGGAAGTTGTCTCATGTTAAAAAAACACCCAACAACTGTGCAAATATCATTTGAATGTAAGTAAGGTGGGATTCAGGGTACGTGCAGAGCTTCAAGTGCCTTTCCCCATCCATCTGCTGTTCCTGTGGTGTGTGGCATCAGTGGGCCTTTCCATAGGAGCAGCAGAAACATCAGCTCGCTGTATGTGGCCACCCTGGGGAGCTAGCACAGCTTTGTTAAGCATGGGAAAGCTCTGGGTTGGGTTTTTCTTTTTTTTTTTGCCTCCTCTCCCTGCAGGACTCTATCCTGAGGCTGTGCCATCAGCAATGGGCTCCTTACTATGGTTTCTTTGGTCCTCTCCTACAGCGCCTTCTCTGTCCGGCCTCGCTGCTCTGCTCCTTTTTTATAGCTCAGTGTGGTGCATGTTCTCCAATGGCTGATGCCATAGCAATAATCCATCATCCTACCAAGTGTTGGAGGAGACAGCTCCATAAGCCTGGGTCTTTTGCAGAACTGGCAGTGCATCTCCAAGAGCTGAACTCAAAGGAGTGTTGCAGGGGTTTACTGACCTGCATGTGGTCTTAGATTGGGGTGAAACAGGAAAAACCACTCGGAAATATAGAAAGCTATGGAGCTCAATGTGGCTGCTGTTAGTTGCCAAGCCACTCTCTGTATTTGAAAAGTCATGGCAGTCAGGTGAAGTCCCTGGTGACTGGAAAAAGGGAATCATTGCACCCCTTTTTAAAAAGGGAAGAAAGGCGGACCCTGGGAACTACCAACCTGTCAGCTTCATCTCTGTGGCTGGGAAGATCATGGAAGAGATCTTCCTAGAAGGTGTGCTAAGGGACATGGAGGACAGGGAGGTGATTCAAGACAGTCAGCATGGCTCCACCAAGGGCAAGTCCTGCCTGACCAACATAGTGGCTTTCTATGATGGAGTGACTATGTCAGTGGGCAAAGGAAGAGCTATGGATGTTGTCCAGCTGGACTTCTGTAAGGCCTTTAACATGGTCCTCCACAAGATCTTTCTCTCTAAATTGGAGATATGGATTTGATGGGTGGACTGTTTGGTGGTTGAGGAATTGGTTGGATGGTCACATCCAAAGGGTAGTGGTCAATGGCTCAATGTCCAGATGGAGATCAGTGACAAGTGGTGTCTCTCAGGGATCTGTGTTGGGACCAGTACTGTTTAATATTGTCAATGACAGATAGTGGGATTGAGTGCACCCTCAGCAAGTTTGCACATGACACCAGGCTGAGTGGTGCAGCTGACACACCTGAGGGACAGGATGCCATCCAGAGGGACCTGGATAAGCTTGAGAAGTGGGCCTGTGTGAATCTCATGAGGCCTTTCAGTGCTTAAAGAGCGCTTATAAGAAAGATGGGGACAAACTTTTTAGCAGGCCCTGTTGAAATAGGACAAAGGGTCATGGTTTTAAACTACAACAGGGTGGATTTAGACTTTTTTACAATCAGACCCTTATTGTGAGATATCTCTTTGGTGAGACACTGCTACAGGTTGCCCAAAGAGGTGGTAGTTGCCCAATCCCTAGAAACACTCAAGGTCAAGTTGGACAGGGCTCTGAACAATCTCATCTAGTTCAAGAGGTCCCTGCTCCATTGCCGGGGGGTTGGACTTGATGACCTTTAAAGGTCTCTTCCAATCTGAACTATTCTATGATTCAAAAGGTACGGGTACTCTTCAGTACCCAAACTAGAAGGCATAGAGTCTGTAGTGCTGACTAGTGGAGTGGTGTCTTCTCCTTGATGCATTTATTTTGCCCATCAAGATCAGCTTGCTTGTGGTGTCTGAAAGCAGGACCTTCACTGGCCCTGCTGAAGATGTGAATGTTAACACAAAGTTTGGGATTTCCAGTGCACTCCATGGAAATTACATACCTAAAATCAGTAGTAAATGGTGGCATTTAGCTGCCTTTGGATACTTGGAAAACCCTGACCCACAGATACAAATCGATTACAGCTTTGTGAAGAGAACTGTGATAAAGGGCTTTAAAAAGCTTAGTGAGAGAAGGGAGGTAGTGTGAGGCCTTTGCAGAAAAGGATCTGTGTATTTAGGAGCTGAAATGCTGCCTGAATCAGCAGCCAGATGAATTGGATTCGTTTCAGGGGTCAGTACCCAAATAAATATTTGCACTAAGACATTCACCAGCCTTTATTAAACCTAGATGGAGGGTAGCCTATGCTCTCTGAGGCGGTGAAGGAAAGAGGCATGAGAGATAAAAGGTTTGTGTTAGTATTGATAGTTATGTTTGGGCAAGGATTTTTTTTGCCTTACTTAAAAGGCAATATGGGTCCAGGAGGTGTTTGTGAGGTGACAAAAGACGCACTTTGGAACATAATTTTTCCTTTTGGATGAATTTCTAGAACACCTGAAGCTAGAAGAGCTTTGCCCTAGATGGTGTCCTGTGAAACTCAGAATTTACTTTCAAGTGAGAAGACAGCTGCAAACACACTCATGGGAAGGCACAGGGCAAAATGCTGCTTTGAAGGCATTTAACAAGTGTGTGGAGTAGAGTGCTCAATTGATAAAGCCTGTTTGGATTTTTCAAAGACATTTATCAACGTTCCTCACAAAAGATGTTTAAGGAAATTAAGTTGCTGTGGAAAAAGAGGGAGAGGGTCTTTAAAAAAAAAAAAGGTTGAAAGATGAGGAACAGAGAGTGCAAGTAAATAATGAGTTTTCTTGGTGATGGGAAGTCACCAGCAGAATACTGCAAGGTCTCACACTGAGAACTTGGATCCTTCAAATATGCATCAGGGACTTGAAAAAGGAACAAAAAAAGAAAATAAATGAGTTCTGGCAGCACAGCAAACTTTGGGGTAGTAAAGATAGAGGCAACATGTGAAGACGTGCAGAAGGATGTTCTGAAACAGAATTGCGGGATGCTAAAATGACAGATGAATTTCAGGGCAGGAAAATGTGAAATGATGCACATAAAAGTAATTCTGCGTGTACACAAAATGATGAGCTGTAAGATGCCAACAGGCTCTGGGGGCTTGAAGTCCTGGGTTATAATGTAGAGCTCTGTGGTAATATTGGCTCAGTGCTCAGCAGTGATCAAAAACAAATTGAACATTAGGAGTTATTAGCAAAGGCAGTGGGAAGAAAACATGATCCAGCTGTATAAGCCTGTGGTTGCACTGCCTGCTGCTCTCTTATCTACTTGCTCCTGGAATAAACCAGGAGAACTGGAAAGAGGCTCAGAGCAGGGTTAAAGTCAAAGATAAGGGGTAGTTTTTGTACCAGGAGTTTTCAGAAGGCCAGGATTCCCTAGACTGAGAAAGAGATGGCCAAGAGGAAATACTGCAAAGGTCTGTAAAAACAATGAGAGACAACAAAGGTAAATAAGGAGTGATTTCTGGTGGTCTGTCTCCATCCTAGTGCTAAGGGGTATCGGATGAAGGGTGAGACTTCAAGTTGCCCTTCCAAAGGGGAGTGTAGACCAGGATGTGTAGTTGTAGCAATGCATGCAAAATAAAGTGCTAATCATGGGTGCTGTGGCCTTTTTGTAAATGTCTAGGAAGCCTTTAATGAAAGGTTAATTGGGCGGTGGATTGGCAGAGAAGTGCCTGGGGAGAACAGGGAGTGTTGCTGAGAGAAAAGGATGAGTGGAGGCAAATTGATTTTATTTCTGTGTATTGCAGTAGGATGGTAATTCATGCTGTTCCCTAGTTGATGTTTACTGAAATGGCAAAGCCACCGCTCAGCCCATGGCTGTCCTGCCATTGTGGTATAGGTGCAAATTGGTCCTTTGTTAACGTGTGCCATTCCTTTGGCTTGGATTGAGGCTGATGGGACTTCAGCCCATTGGAGCGCCTAGATCTTGGGAGTAGCGTTCCCTGGGAGACCTGGGTGTCTCACAGACCCACCTTATTCTGGGAACATGTGTGATGCTGAGCTGTGTCCCCATTGACCTTGTTGAGACCTGTTCAGAGCAGGGCTGAGAAGTGGCAGACTCCACTGACTTTGCTTCTCATCACCGCCCACGTCGTGGCATGAGATCCTGTTCTTGGAAGCATATCTGGGTTTTATCTCTGCTAATAAAGAGATAAAGGTTAAAAGAAGCTTCAGAAGGGGGAAGAATCTTCAAATTAATTTCATTTTCTAACTGGATAGATATCTTGAAGATTTTAGTGGTTGAATCGAGCTGGGATCTTTCCCCTTGCTCAGGGCAACTGTTACCTTGTCAGAATGAAATGTTTCTGGGATCTGAGTTCCTACCAGCAACAGGGCTGTAGACCATGTCAGACTTTCTTTTGAAGTCTCTTTTTTTTCTAATATAATGGGCTGCATTTCACGAATTATCCCTGAGGTTGCTACTGTAGTTTTGTGTTACTAGGCTACACCGCATGCACACTGCTGTTTTGTCTGCTGCTCAGTCTCAGACCTCCTAGCTCCATGTGATTACTATGGAAATCTTCCTTTCACCTGTCTGTGTGATTATTAACGTGACCATATGCTGTCCTGTCTCTTGGTGCCACTTAACATCTGTGTGGGTAGGTTGCCTCTTACTGGAGGGTTGGCTTTGGCACGAGGGGCTCACACTGTGGGGCCATGGCCAACATGATGCTCTTCATTAGGTGCCCCAGGAGCACGTCTGTTGTCTCCAATCCATGGATTTCTGTCTTGAAGGTAAGGATCAAGTAGAGTTGGGCTGGGTCAAAACAGGCCAGGTCTTATTTAGAATATCCTGCCTGGCATTTTATTGGCATTCAGGCATGGTAGAGACCTTGATCCTTGTATATGCTAAGGACATATGACTGCCCAGAAAATAGATCAGTATCTCAATGAGCAGAGTTTGTTTGCTGGCCGAAGCATTAGACTGAACTGGATGTTCAGTGCACGTGGCTTTGTACAAGGCTGAGACTCTGATTGCTCTCCCATTACTGTTACGTTCTTTTCTTATAGCTGCTAACTTTCTTTCCTCCCAGAAATACTTTGGTGATGTGAAAGGGGAGGGCAAGAGGACTTGAACTGTGCTTTTGTGACTCTCTTTTTCATAACATCAGCCCTCTGTTTAAATCCTAAATTGCTTTTAAACGTGTGACCCTTATTCAGACTTGGATCTACCACTTTTTTTTGTTGTTTGATTCCTGCTGTTTTTCTGGCCTTGAAATTTTGGGTAAGTTTGAATATTGGTGTCCATTAGAAATGCACACTGCACTCCCCTTGTTCTTCTCGCTTATTAGGTCCTGTGAGCTGCTGCTGTTAGCAGCAAGCCTAAGAATGTCCTTTTAGGTTTGGCCAAACAGAAGAGCTTTCCCAAAGAGGAGCTGGGGTAGCTGGTGGGAGCATTGTGCCTGCATTACTCCCAAGGAAGGTTGAGTTCTGTTGAGAAAACCACAATATAAGCTTTCTCACCAGGCCAAATTTGTAAAGCAAAACAATTCCTCTTACTTGTTCAAAAGCTTGTTTTCTATTGGCTTTCTCTGAATTGTGCTAGCAAAGGAAAAAAAAAAAGTCATGATGGGAAAAAAAAAGCTGATAGAATTTGATTGACCAGTAACTAAATCCGTGAATGAATAAATTCAGGATGAAAGAGTTCAGGAACATCAGATTTGCAATAGCATATAACAACTTGCTGGCCTGGTGATGTGTATGGGATACCGGAGAAGGCAGCATTTAATAATATGCTCTTGCATGCTTGATAGGGCAGCTGCAGAACCAAAGTTGCTTGTGCACCAGCAATATTTCCTAAATTCAAACCTACACACCTTAGAAAAGGTCAGAGGAATGTCCTGGATTGTCCTAAGTTGCCTGCTTTTGAAGGAAAACCCCTGGACAATTGTAGGACACCTGAAACTGTGTCTTTTAGTCAGGATGCTCCACTAATTCCCTTCTGAGTGACCAAGCCAAGTCCCACCTGGTGCAGGCAGGTGGAAGTGAGGGTGTTGAACCCTGGTAACTGTTAGCAGGGGGTTTGGGCCACCTTGTTCCTGTGGAGAACCCCATGCTCCGTGTCCTCCTGTGGCTCCTGAATTGCTGACTGGAGGGGCTCCCGCATCCAGGTGGGACTGAGTGCTGTCATACAGGCTGCAGCGGGCCCCTCTGTGTTCTTAAAAGCATGTTTTTCTCTCTGTCGACAGCAGCACAGTCTCATGAGCTGGCACTATTAGCATGTGTGTTTTCCCCTCACACTGTGCAAGAGTAATTACCCTCGCTCAGCAGCGCGAGTGTTTCTGTTCCCTCTGATTTATGGAGGCAAAGAACTCGTTTGGAAGGATGACTCAGAAGTAATTGAGCTCCAGGGGGGCTGTATTTCATGGCTTTTCCTCTCTTCTATTTTGCCCTGTGCTACCTCTCAGCTACCAGCACTTTGGCCTTCCAGGGAATGTGCATTAAAGCTTAGAAGTGAGCTCGGGCTGTATACTGTCTTGATTCACACTTAAAAATCAACCTGATTCTGTAACTCAAGAACGTGACACAGAGATAATCTTTTAAGCTTTGCAATATTGTCATAAATATGATGTGATTCGTTATAGGCTATTCCCAAATGCTTGGCACCTTGTTTGAAATGCAGGATGGGTGTGAGAGCTGCTCTACGGGAGCATTTGCACGCAGCTGCTGCTGAGGGGGGATTTGGCCACTGTCAAGTAGCAGCGTTGGGTTTAGGTGCAGAGCATGAAATAAAGAGGACTGCTAGGTATAACTGGAGCTTCTCCAGAAGACGCAGAGTCATTTAGAGGCCAGGGAAAGCTTTAGGGAAAGGCTGGTACTTCTGTAGAGAGGAAGCGGAAGCCAGAGGCGTGTGTGTCTGAGGAGGGGTAGGTTTGCAGCAGTCTGTGCTAAGTACGGTGCTGTTTCACCCTGCTCTTGCTGAGTCTGTCATGAAGACAGACCCCAAGTGTGCGGGGAATCGATGGTGTGGGCTTAGGGCAAAGGTGGGATACGGAGCCATCATTTGCTGAACTGACATAAGCAATAGATGGGCAGCAGATGTGTTTTGTACCTTTGAGAAGACACTTAAGTCCCACAGTGGCTGAGTGAGCATCAGGGCAATGCAAAAGACCTGTGATGGGGTGAGCTGCTGTCTGTCTGTCTGGCAACATGGAAAGCAGTTCTTATTACCCTCTTGAAATAACTCGTCTCCCAGCGTGGTGGTGAGCCAGGCACTGGTACTCACAGGGGCTGCAATCTCACAGGCAGGGTTTGAGCTGAGGAGCTGAAAAAATTCCCCCACCTTTCTAGAAGGGCACAGTAGTCACAGTGGTGAAGAGCTAACCTGGGAGCCTTGGGCAATGCAATTCAAGTTGGGGTGTCTGCTCTTTTTTTCCTGGTACGGTTTCTCCTTCTTATCCCTTGTTTGAGTTTAAAACTTTTCCTGCTGAAGCTCTCTGGTGATAGGAAACTGGGTGACAACTTGTGTGGTGCCCTGTTCCCCTGCTATTGCACGGTACCTTTGCCATTAGCTGAAACGGTTGCCCGATTTGGCCGCTGGCTTCTCCCAACTTGGGGTTGACTGATAAACCTCTGTATGAGCCTCAGTGACTGACGACTCTGCTCTCGCATTTCCATTTCTATTTACAGTTTAATTTATCCTTCCCTTTGTTGAGTGCTTCTTGAGAACACTTCAGTGGCTTTTTCCTTCAAGTGTAGCAAAACTAAACAAAAGAGTTTGACGTTTCTTTGCTGGGCTGAATAACTCACTGTTATGATTGATAATGGTGAAACTGGTTTATAATCTGAACAGTGATGCACATCATTAAAAACCAAGCAAACTCCAAGTCCTCTACAAATCTGATTGCTTTGAACAGCAGATGATCTCTGGGGAGCTTGGAGTGGGAGCTCTAGCTCTGAGGGTGCTTTGAAGCAAGAAGCTGAATGCATTGTAAGAAGTAATCGTGACAACTAAGGTGATGGATCAACAGTTCATTGATTTATATGTGCCTTTGATAGGTAGAATTGTCTGTTGTAAATGGGTTTTGCTAGCTTCTAGACAGTAATCTCTTGGTTGTCCCCACTGTCTCCCCCTTATGCCTTATTTTGGCTAAAGAGACTGCACTGTCTCAGAATTAATCCCATTAGTTAATTACAGACTTACTTTCTCTGTGGCTGCTTTAGTCTGCAGATCCAAACTGTGAATGGTGGCATGGATCACATAGTTGTTTGGGTTCTCGTGTCTGTGGTGGTTTTTTTTGGTTTTTTTTTTCCCCCCCATGTGCTGTGGCCAGCTCAGATTTGGGGTATGGATGGTGTATGGGGATTAAACTGAAAACACCAGTGTTGTGGAATCTTAAGCTATATTTTCCTTGGGTGCATCCGCTTACGCTGTTTGTGTGCAAGAAGAGTTTTAGGAAACAAGCACAACGCAAATCTTGTTAAAGCAAAAACCTGAGAAACTTACAAACCAGCACTTGGGGAAGGTTTTCTGGTGAAGCTGCCAGCCTTCCTTGCATGCGCTTTGCAAAACTGAATTTTCCTGGAAAGGTACCTAAGTTTTGCCACGTACGCAGGTTTCTGGCTCTGATCTGCCATTCAAGCGTTGTAATGCATGCAGGTGCTTGTTGCTTAAGCCATTCTTATGGGTGAAGGTGGTGTCTGGTGCTCTTCCCTCCCAAGCATCAAATGATCAATCTATCTGTCCATCTACCCAATGGCCTCCGTCACTGTCTGGTCTGACCTTCAAAATTGTGCAATGTCCTGCTATGTACAGCTTTCCTGGATGGAAGGAGTTGTTTCTCTCTTGCAGATGAAGGCTGGTGGTGATTTGCTTCCAGTCATGTTAAATATCGGGGAGAGATTTAAACCCAAATTCCCTGACCGCTGGGCTGTCCTTCATCTCTGAGCTGAATTCCTCCATGGACATTTTGTAAATGAATGGGTTGCTTCACTCTGAAGCATTGCCTCCCCCACAGATGGAAATACATTCCCATTTCTCTCTGTCTCTTTGGGAGCAGCTGGTGTGCTTGAGACACCAGGATCATCCAACAATTACTGTGTTAATCAGAGCTTATTTTGTACTTTGCTACTTTGAACACAAATACGCTAAAATGGCCCGAAGATGCATGGTTGAGTAGCCATGTGAAACAAATCCAGAATACAGGTGGCTGCTAAAAATGATGTTGCCTGGAAAAGTCTTGAATGTTTGATTTACCGAGAACAGTTACTGCTATCAGACATCTCTCTGGCTTATGTCAAGGGACTTTGAAGGTTACTAGTAGACTGCAAGTAAGAGGTTAGTTTCTTATTACAGGGCAGTAAAGTTGGCCCCAGGCTCCTACTAAATCATGGTGGTTACCAAGAGGAGCTGCAGCAGAAGGTGTGGAAGAGGTGTTTGCTGAGCCTCAGCCTGGGAGGCAGTGTTGTAACTCAGATGGCAGAGCATAAGATACCAGATTGCTTTAAATGTGTTGCAACCCTGCAGTGTCGAGAGTTTGATGTGTCCCCGGGGGCTTAGTAAGGAACAGCCCCGTGTCTGCGCTAGACTTGGGAAACACAAGGTATGCAGAAGCCTCTCCTCCGCAAATCCCCAGAGACAGGCTGGGTCCTTCAAGAAAACGGATTGCTGACAGCTTTCAGGGAAAGCCTTGTGCTGGTTTTGATGGCGCTGCTGGATAGAAGTGTTCTCGTTGCTGCTGGCACTGCCTTGTTAATATTGCATCGCTCCCCTGCAGCAGGGATTTGAGGATGATTTAAGTGTCTTGGTATTGTTTGTTGTTTGGAGGCGGTGTGAGAATTACAGGGGAAGCAGCGTCAGACATACGGACTGGCATGGGTTAGGCTGAATACCTGCTTTCCAGGGAAGGCAGGGTGGTATGGTAGGGGTCTAGTAGAGGTGGAGATGAGTAATGAGGGACAGGCAGCATGGCCAGGGACAATCAACTGAAAGGGCTGCAGGCAGGACAGGCAGCTTCATTGCTTCTGAGGTGGGTTGCTGTAGGAGATGCTGCTGGACTAGGGAGACACCCTGGTGCAAGACATCAGGTCTTTTTGATACTGAGTGGAACTTGGCTTGTCCGAATTCCAAAGTCTACAATGGGAGCAAAGAGCTGGGGTCTCCCCACAGTCCCTGGGGGGACAAGCAGCTGTAGAGCTCAGACCTCCTTGTCCCAAGGTAGGTATGAAAGATAAGGTAAAGGGGCCTCCCTCTAACCTGGGGAGGGGAAGTCCATGGAAGCACACCCCATGTCCTGTGGGTGAGGACCACTGAGCACTGTTGCTTTCTTTAGCAGTGGAGGTGTATGCTTGTGCTTTCCCAAGAGCTGCTGTTAGTCTGGACCTCCAAAAAGCACAGTACAGAAATCCCTTGTGCCTGTTGAATTGCAGTGGCTGTGAGGAAACTGAGGTTTTGTTAAGGAGGTGTGGGATGAGTCAGAGGCAAGCTCAATTCCTCATCTTGCTGCCAATCTACTGCATTATGCCTCTGCCTTTCCTTTAAAATAGGGCTGATGCTGATTGCTGCTGAAGCAGGAGAGGCAGTGAGACGCTGTCAAGGCTTCTGCACTACCAGACACTGTCCAAAGTGAGGCAGGTCCTAAAGAAAACAAACCTTGCTCTTTGCAATCCCATGTGAGAGTAATTTTCTCTCTGGAAAAGCTCCTTCTGAAAGGAGAATGGCCCTGTCTCTAATGAGTGCATCGAAGAACATCAGGGGCACATGAAACAGTGCAGTGTTTCTTTTAATTCCCTGCTCTGCTATGGTAGGGCAAGAGGTCTTTTTAATTTGATGTAAGGTCCTTTTGCTGATTAAGATACAGAATATGGATGCAAAAAACCTTTCCGCTGATGACATTTAGAGATGAGTGTGTTTCTTCTAGATTTCACCCGGAGGATATGTTGTGTGTTTTGATTTGTTATGCTAAGTAATTGCAAAATATCACTGTGCTGGGCAAAGGTTTGGTGTGGTGCTACCACATGCATGATTACACTTCTTTCTTCTTCCTCCCTGCCATCCTACATCTCCCTTTCTCTCCTCTCAGTATTGTCCACACAAAATGAATTTAAATAGGAAAGTGGGCAGCCATTAAACTCAGGAGGCTCTGAATGCTCTCATTCTTGGGAAGGACCTGAAAGCAACGGTTAGGTCTTGTTTGTCCCAGAATTTTAGGTGGGAAAAACAAGGTTGGAAGATACAGTTGTTATAGCTGCAGCATGAAATTATACATCCTTTGGATTAAGAATTTTCTTCTTTGTGACTTACATCTTTATCTTGATATTTTCTATAAGGACTGCTGGATTATTTCTTTTTTCCCTGGGGCTTAAACAGAATTTCCATGGGGTGGGAGGAAGAGGTTTAGGACTGTTAATTCCAGGGCAAGCTGAAATTGGGAGTTGTCACAGCATGTTAGGACTTGAACCGCTAAGCCAGGAGACACATGCTTCCCTCTGGGAAGGGGCATGGGAGCTGGGTTGGAGTGTCCCTTCTGTTGGTTCCCTCCTGCCAGCTCCAGGCCAGGTGCAGAGAGGACCCGACCCTGCTTATCCTCCATCTCCAGCAAACGTCTGACTCGACGAGTTATAGAGATGCTCAATTATTTTGATGAGCAATTGCCTTTTGACCTGGGAAGATGTTCTGCAAACTTAGCAAACCCCATCAACTTGACGTGAATTGGCAGCTCCACTAGAGATTGCTGGGTGGTGTTTTGCAACCATGCTTTGCTTTGCGATGGTGTTGATGGGGATTTGAATGAGAGGGGCATTTCTTGCAGTGGGCTGGGGCCCCTGGGGCTGACATCACTGACCACCCTGGCTCAGCCTGTCCTCCCCCCAGCCTTGGAGTGGACAGATCACCCCCAGGCTGCTCATGTTCTCTGGGATCCACTCATCAGTCTTTCCCACTTGCTTTGTTGCTGACTGTACCTCTTCAGAGTGGCTTGCAGAGCGCTGTCTGTCCCCTGACGCCCTGCAGGATTGCACTGGGTTTAGTTATTCAGCAGAGCTGGTGTTTCCCGAGAAGTTACCCATGGCCTGCTTCCAGCCAAATATCTGTGCCCTTTTTATTGTTCAAACTGAAATAAATACATACATGAAAAATGTGTTTCTTTAATTGATATTAGAATACTTTTGCTTTTCCCTTGGGAATGGCAATAAGCAACCAAAATGTCATCTATATTTTTTCCGTACTTGTCACTATCTGAGACCTAGAATAGTCCTGTGACCACCCTCCCTTCAAGCTCAGCCCAACTCTTTCCAATTGCATCTAATGAGATTCCCTCCTCACCTTTTTTTTTCTTCCCAAGGACAGTGGCTGACCTTGTCTCTATACTCCAAACTAGCAGCTACTCTGGGGTAGATTATGATGGGATATTATAGACTAGTTCTGTACATGGACTGTTGAGTGTTGTTTCATAGATAAGGTAGTGGGAAGTCTGTGTTTCTTCTGTTCTGTCCTTTATCCATTTCACTTGTTACTTATTGGCCCTATCACAGCAGTGTCCAGAGGCCTCTGATCAGGTTTCCACTGTGCCTGGTTCAGAGAATCTCTTTGGGATATTAAACTATGAGTATGAGGAAGAAGAGTGTGGCTGTGGCTCTGGATGAGGATGAAGGGTCAGGCAGGATGAAGCACATGATACCAGAGCAAGGAGCTGCTAAACACAGTGTGTTCCCAGTGGCATCAGCTTCTTTTTTGTCACGTTTGTGATAAGATGCCTTGCTAAAAGGGTCACTAAAGAGAAAGTCCCAGATTTTAATGTGATGCTGGCATCCCAATTACCCGGACTTGCAGGGCTTTATTTGCAGACTAGTGTGTTCATGGCAGTGTGCAACACCTCCGTAGCTGTGTGGATACCTTATTCCTGCCAACCTGTACTGCAGACTACAGCTGGTGGGTCAGGACAGCTCTCCTGCTGTTATCTACAGGCTTGGAAGGATTGGTGCAGAGGAAAAAGGAAGATGCTTTGCTTGAATTCATGTTTTGACATCTACAGCACTTAATTTTATTTTTGCATTGTCAATTAAGTGGTTTTTTTGTTGTTGTTGTATTGCCATAACTCCCTATGATGGCTAATTTGACAGCTTAACCATGTGGTTTGATTGATTTTATATCTAGATGCAGCATAGTTACAGTTATATCTTGGAGACTGCCTTGGATGGAAAAGGTGAGGAGCTTGTGCCCTGCTGGGGTGATGTATTTGCTGCCTGTTCTTGCCGTGCAGGTTTGCCTCTCCCTGTGGCTGAGTAAACTCATTGCCCTGATTAATTCTCCTTTGCCTCACAGCTACAGGGTGCATCTGTAGCAACTGAAGTCACCCTCATCAGAAGGGTTTGGGGCGTCTCTGCTGTGCTGCCAGGCTGCAGACAGTAGAGCTGTGGCCAGAGATGCCAGCTGAAGCTGTGCCTGGGAATGAGTTGTTTCCTCCTCTGCAAGCGCCACTGCAAAAGGAAATCCTGGGTATGATGGGAGCACCGTGCTGCGGAGATTCCCAGGAGTTACCTGACATAGCTAGTGGTTACTAATGCCACACTGAAGCTGAGACAGGCAGCTGTGCTGTGCAGAAACCTCTCTCCCAGCTGGAAAACTTGCAGGTAACTCAGAGTTTTGGTCTCTGCACTGCTCGGTTGCAGCTGTGTATCTTGCACCAGGAGCATCACCTGCCTTTGTGGGCGTCGCTGTTCCCTGCTTAGCCAGACACCTCTGCCTGCTGGCTCCCTGCCCCACTTCCCCATTCCCCATGGGGGGAAGCAGTTTGTTTCTTCCACAAGCTGTTCGTGCCCCAGTCATGGGGCATTTTAACACACTGGCCCTTCTGTGCCACAGATATAAAAATACATGCAAGTCTCCTTTACCTATGCTATACGGAAAACACAAAACAGTCGCTTACAAAGTACTACATTCCTGTAAAGACATCAGTTGTTTTTATATTTTTATTCCTGCACACCTTTGCAGGAATTTTGGTGCAAAAATAATAAATGACAGGTTCCCCTTTCCCTAGCGTAACAGAAAGAAAGACAGATACTATCTCTTTGTTCCTTGGGTATTGTTTCTTGCTGCTGTCTAATGAAATTCTGGACATTTAACCCTTAAACAAAGCTGATGGATTATGTTTAGAACTACATGCTAGCCAGAAGTATTGTGGGGATAGTTTTGAAATGCTCAGGAGCTGTCATGGCAGGAAAGCAGTCTTCTCCCTCTGTCTCCTATGGGCTTACCTTGATTTAGTGCAGAAGTGTTAAAGTGCCTGGTGTCTAATCTGTGGCTCACAAGCCAGGAGACATGGGTGGTTTGGATCAGATTTAGAGTCTGACCCATATCCTGATGTATTTTGCTTGTTTAAAAATAGAATTTGGGGTTTGCTTCTCTTTCCCCCTGCTTTTCTTTTGCTGATGTAACTGCTGAACTTGGCAAACTTAGGTGTATGCCAAGCCAATATAAGAAACTGGGAGGGGAGGGAGGAGGACGGGGTGGGAATTGGCCTTTTCGGTACTGGCTGAGTTACACCAGGTTTGTTTTGGTGTGAGAAGAGGGTGGAGTTGGCTGTTTTCTTGGTAACCAGTAGGTGTACCAGCCTGAACTCTGTGTTTCCTTAAGTGCATTCAACACCAGTGCAAGAAGTCTAACCTGGGATGTGTCTGTTTTCTGAGCTAGTGAGGGCTGTGGGGATTCCTGTGCCACCACCAGGCTGGAAGCAGGAGGGTCATAATGTCTGGGGATGCTGAGAGCATCCTCTCTGACAGCTGGGACTTGTTCCCTTTCTTCTATCTAACTTTGGGCTGTTCAGTAGGAGCTGAGAAACAGAGATGAGGAGCAAAGTCTGAGCTGGGATAAGGCAGGCAGTGACTGTCTTGCCTAGTCCAGGCTGAGCTTAAATCCTCCTTGAAAGATCACCTTTCCTGGCAGGTCACGTTAAGGGGTAAGTTATAAGCAAGAGGTTAGGCAACACAATTCTCTCTTAAAATTTGGAAGAACACTAAATCTGCTGACTAAAGCTGGATGCATAAAATTACAAGAAATACCCGAATGCATCACTGTGATCTATTACTTTTTGCAGGTCTGAGATGGCATAAGGGTAGTGCAGGGAGAGCAGTGGTGAATCCTACTGGGAGGGTTAATCCTTCCTTGAGCTGCTGCACACAGACCCAAGTTCTCAGTTCTGAGAGACTTGGGAAACCAGCACAAAGCTGGGCCAGAGGAGATAAAATGCTGCAGTAGCAGCAAAACTGTGCTGCCTGTTGGGCGCTCTTTTTTTTTTTTTTTTTGTGGGGTGGTTTACAATCACAGATGTACTGTATTGAACTCGGGGGCTTGGGCAGCAGAGCTGGGTGCTGGAGGTGCTGCAGACCCAGCCAGAGTGCTTGTGCACCTTTGCTCGAGTGCTTGTCAATGTGGGTGCCAAGAGGAGGAAAAGTCATTGGGACCTGAGTGTGGTTCTGCTGGTGGTATGAAATTGATGGGTTCCACACTGAGCCCTTGCTAGATGTGCATCCCATGTTCCCAACTGTGCCTGCCTCTCGCCTGTGCTTTTTCTGTCAGGGAATTTGTGACTGGGGAAATTAGTGATGGAGGAACTGCAGCTTCTTTGGAGAGAGCAGGAGGGTTTTTTTGGGTAAATGCCCCAGCGTAGTGCTTGGAGACTTTCCCTGAGGGTTTTGACACATCTCAAAAGCTGGTGGTTGAGAACTGGACCTCGGGGAACTGCCTGTGTTGCACTTGCTGTGATTTTTTTTGTGGCTGGAAAAAATACATAAAAACTGCAAAACTGGGGAATGTATTACAGTAATTAACTGTGGGGTAAAGAAAGTGAGGAACCTACTGGACATGGAGGAAATTAAATGGAAAGTGGTATCGAGTTTATGTGGGATGGAAATTAAATGGAAAGTGGTATCAAGTTTGTGTGGGATGGAATTGCAAAGAGCTCTGTTTGCAGGCTGGAAGTTAATTATTGGATTCTGTCTAAAGCTGAGCTTATGTAAGAGGCATGTCTCCAGTCTCCAAACTCTGCCACCTCAACTCTCTGCTTCTCTGCTCATTAAAGAGGCATAAGTAATGATCTACCTGGTGACAGCTCAAGCCAGCTCACTGAGGCTGGGTTGCTAAGACTGCTGGTGTTTTCATTCAGGAATGTTTTAGTTTCAGATTAAAATTTTAGTTAACTGAGGGTGAATCAAATCTGTCTGCCTGTCACCAAAAATGCAAGCCCTCTATGTGCTGCTCAGTAGCATGTTGCCTTCAGCAGGGCTGTGGAGCATCCCAGCAGAAGCAGGGTGAGGAGGATGCTGAGCTGATTGAGATCTCCCAGTTGCTCCAGGGATATGGAATTGCCTCAGTGCAAAGCACAGGATGTTTGTTGACAGCAGTTGACTCTTTGTGCTGGTGACTGTTCATCTGCAAGAAAGATTCCAAACGAAAGGATTTGGACTGCTACAGTAGGGATATTATTACTTGCTGTATACTTTTGTGGGTATCCCACAGGAGCCCAGATCATAGACCAGGACTGGTAGGCACTTGTTGGACACAGAACAGTGTTTAATTCATTGATTGTTCTGCCAGAACCTTGACAGCTCTTGCGCTTTTTTCCTTTTTAATTTTCCCACATGCAGAGAGCAGCTCTAGTATTTTTCTCTATATGTTGACCTGTGTTTGAAATGAAAGCAAAAGAAAATTGTAGAAAGCCCCAGTGAGAAAGCCAGGAGTCGGTCTCCTTTAACGTATCGCGTGGCTTGTATCTCACAGAAAGGCCATTTGTCTGGTTAAAATGTTTTCATCAAAATTCTTTTTCTAGGATAAATGGTTTTTCAAAGGAAGCAAAACATTACTGAGAACTCTTGCTATTTCAGTAGTTCATATTTTACCAAAAGACATGTTAGTTGCTTATTCTTTTTTTCCCAGCAAATCAGTGGAAAATGTCAAGCATTCGAGACTTCGATTTTTGTTGTAGAATACATCCTTCCTAGTTTTCTGATTGTTCCTTATCAGTGCATAGGGAAACTCTCTGCATGTGACCTAGCAGAAATAATTAAAAAAAAAGTTTTTTCATAAGCAATTCTGATGAAAAGCAAAACAAGAAGGAGGAAGTGATGCTCTGCCTCAGTGCAGTATACAACCGTGTGGGTCCTACCTGTGAGTTTACTCTATCCTGAGAAAAAGAATATGGGAGAGAAGAAAACTAGAGCTGGCCTGAAGCTCTGCAAGAACATATTTAAGTGGAAATAATAATGATGCAATTATTTTTTCCATAAAAATATAATTTAGTTGAAAACTTAATCCTTCGAAAAAGAAAACAACATTGACTGAAAAAAAACCCATTAAAAATCGTTATTACAAAATTACCTTGGGGATAATGCAGTTAGTGGTGGGAGATTTCTTTAGTGCTGCTGTTCTTATGAAAGCTTATTGTGTTTTATTTTTAATGACAAGAATATTCAAAATATATCAGCAACAAAGACAATATTCTCCTAAAATCATGTCTTCTGTTGGGGTGGAGGATGGCTGGAGTAGCTGTACAATGCAGTGTGCTGCTGAGTCGGCGATCTTTTACCAGTGTTTTGTGGCTCTAATAATTACTTACTTTAATTACTAATAAGTAATATTTATGGAAATATATTTTTATATCTATCTATGGAGATGAGATCATTGGGATGTTCTGCTAGTGTGTTTCAATAGGGGGTTTTGCTGATTCCCTGCTTCCACCCCCTTTTCCCCCTTTACTGGAGCAACCCCGCTGCAATCTTCCTTCTCTGGGGCCAGAGGAGTGGAAAAGGGCTACATGACACCTGTTTGGGGGATGTTACTCTGAGTCCCTCAGACTTATTTCCATACAGAATTCAATGAGGAGCTGAATCGTGACTGCTGTACAGCACACTTGCTCGGCGTCTCTTGCCCCTTGTGTTGATTATCCTTGTACAACCACTCGTGGCCTTTTCGTGGGGCACCCTGGGGATAGGCTGTTGGTACCTAAAAAAAGGGCTTATCATCTGCAAGATTCAGGTGACAGAAGCAAGTCACTTATTTAACTTTGCACTGGGGACAGCAAAGATTCAACAGACCGCAGATAAACTGTTGGAGCCAGCGGCCAGATCGTGAACTAAAATCCAATCCTATCATTTATAAATAAACGTGCTCTGAATATAGCCTGCTTTTAAGATGTAGGTGATGGGCATTAAGAGGAGCTCCTGTGGAAGTGCAGTCACAGTTTCCAGCTCAGCTTACTGCTTTCTGATCAAAGGACTCTCTGCTCAGACTGCTCAAGTGTGAGTGTGTGAAACAGGCAAAGCCTCAGCATAATTAATGCTGAAGTATGACCCTCTTTAACATATTTGGAGGGAGTGGAGGAGAAGCTTGTGGCAGAATTTGACAACACCTTAATGAAACGTGTGACCTTTCTCATTGTGCAGCGTGTGGTTGCTGAGCCAGTGAGCCCTGCTGCAACCTGCACCGGAGCATTGCTGCCCGGCCGCGCAGCCAGGTGAGACACTTGCAGAGGCGAGAGGTACCCCAGGCAGGCGGCCAGTGTCTGGCATCACCTGTGGTGCCCTTTCCAAGCCGCTGGGCTCTGGCATTTGGGAGAGAGCTGACAGGAACTCCCCTGCCCTGCTTTGTTTCAGACCGCTTTGTTTTGATCGTTTAAAGTGAATGATGGATGAGCTTCCCGTGTGGATTTTGAAGGGTCTGAAAAATGTGACAGGATTGCTTCCATTTCTCACTATATTTCTGACGTAGGAAGGGAAGATGAAGAATGTGAGGCGCCTTCCTTTAAATTTGCAAGACTTCTGCCTGACATGGTTAATAATTAGTATTTCTGATAGAAATGGAATAAAGACCTGGGAGCACGGACCCAGGAGAGGAGTGCCGGATAAACTGCAAGTGGGAGGGGGATGCGCAACTGGTGCAGTTGTTATCCTGTGATGGACAGGCAGGAAGATTTACATGGAATGGCAGGGTGGGGTGACCCCTCTGAGCAGAGACCCTGGTTCATCTGAGACAAGTTATGAGCTTCCCTAAAGGCAGAAAGTACATGCAGATGCTCTTCCTTTTTCTCTTTGTTAAATCAAGAGAGCAGCACTGATTATTTTAAACCTTTAATTTTACTGTGTGTTTTGGTTGACCTGAGAAGTATCAAGTGGCACATCTGACCTTTTTTGACTTTATCTGAGCACTTAATTAGCTTTTTCATTCAGATCTGATGTCACCCCTCACAATGCTTGATTGAAGGCCTGGGGAGGTACAGAGTCTTTAAGCAAAATGATTTTTTTTTCATCTGTGTGCAATGCTGCTGAGATAGAATCTAAGAAAGTAAAAACAAAGAGCAAAAACTCACTTCTGCTGTGTAGAAATCCTTTTATTCTCTCAAACTTCTTTCCACCAACATATCGGAGGCAGCAGTCAGAACGTGTGTTTTCTGCTTCTTTTCTATTAACTAGGATGTATTTCCTTAGAGTATAATATCACGAGACTGGCAAGTCTTAAAAATTCCCAGTAAATCCATAGGTTTTGAAATGTTGAAGCTTTGTATGAGCTGTGATATGGAAAAGTGGTACATGGCCACATTTCTTTGTTTGCCTGTTGATTATTTGCTCTGAATGTTCAAGTTGGTGTCTCTTGTGAGTAGTTGAATGTTTGATTGAAATTTGGGGTGGTGGGGGGAGATCAGCAGCAGCTCAAAAAGAGAAAATAAGGTTCAAAGCCAGCCTGAGTCTCAGTGTTATTTCGTTCATTGCCTTCTGCAGTCCATGGGGAGCCTTTATTTCAGTTTGCATGAAGGTGCCTTTTCTGTTCACTCTTTGTGTCTCTCAGTTTCTGGGTGTTTTACATTATTTTCTGACTGCTGGATATTTTTTTTTCTAATCTAATGTTGGATTGCACTTGGTATCTTTTATGGTTGCTTTTGTCTGTTACTGTGGCTCCTAAAATCAAGACACCAAGACTCAATAATGAACTTTATTATTCACCTCTGCACAGTTTAGGCACTGTACTGGGTGCAGCAGGGGCACGTGTGCCTCTAGTGAAGGAGGGTTCTTTATTTGCTTTCCTCAAGCTCACAAACTCTTCCCCAGCTGCCAGCATCCTGAAGCCTGGAGAAATAGTAATGAGTGATTGTGCCAAGCGCTAGGATTTGGTCAGAGGGTTTAGTCTGGGGGAAGGGGAAAGCAAAAAAGCAGGAACCTGGTGTTATTGGTACCCCTTCCCTCTCCACAGTGTGGGACAAGTGGCATCCCATGCCTTGTAGGAGTGAGTGTTCTTCAAGGTGTGGTCAGGCGCCACTGGTGGGCTGTCTGCCACCAGAAACCATCAACTTAAATGTCTAGATATACAGACACATGCACACACTGCTCCCCGAGCCAAAAATCACAGCAAAAAGTGTAGCGTGTTGGGAGGGGAGAATAGAAATGATGAGTGACTCTTCAGGGACTAACCTACCGCTCACTTGATTGGAAATACAAAGGAGTGTGATGGCAGTGGACTAAACTGGCTCATAAATTTCCTCCAGAAGGTGATCTTGGGCTTGGTTTCAAGACAGTAACCCAAGTGTGGTTGGATGGGGAACCTGCACCACTCTTTGGAGTCAGCCAGTGCCCACCCCATGCATTCCCACCCTGTCAGATTTGAGATGCACAGACACAGAAGACTGGTTGCATGAAATGTTTATTTGCCTCTCCTCCCATGTTATAGGGGGAAAGTCCTTGTTTCCTTAAACAGTTTCAATCCTAGTGTGTCTGGTCATATGTGCCAGCTCCCTTGTAGGCTCCAACGTAGCCACTGTTGTCCGTCAGATCCTGGCGGCCAGCAAGACCTTTCCCTTTGCCACTCTCATCGAAACGCTCTTTGTGGCTGCCAGTGTATTTGCTAGTGTCTGTCAGCCTCTCCACTCCACCAACCTTGGTGGCTTTCTGCAAGAAAGGAGGTCAGCAAGAGGCAGACAGCATTAGGAAACAGCTCACAAACAAGCTCTTTGCTACGTGTGAGGACAGCACGTGTCCCTACAGCAGGAACAAATGGTCCTGTGGCAGCTCAAGGCGCACAGCGGGTGAGGAAATTCATACTCACTGTGGTGCCTGCGCTGCCGGGCTCCTTCCCCTCGATGAGCCCATACACAGCCTGCAGCGCTTCCTCAGGCGACTTGCCCTTGAAGCGCTTGCCGCAGAGCTCCTTCATGGCCTGCTGGAACTCGGCAAAGGTGATGGTGCGGGCACCCTTGGTCCTATGGCGAGGGGAGACCAAGAGGAAAGTCATCTTGCCACCGTGTGGCAGTGAGATGGGAAACCCCCAGCGCTGCCCTTCCCTCCTCCCGCCTGGCTGAGCTGCCCACTGTGTCTCCCTGCGACACTCACTTGACTTTGTTGAATACGATATCAATGTCAGTGCCGGTCACGGCTTTCCCGTCCATCACCCCACACTCTTTGCACATCTTGGAGAAGTTTTTCCCCATCATGTCGTTGCCACTGGCAGATGTGTCGCCGTATATTGCAAATTTACGGAAAGCTTTTTCTACCTCCGACATCTTGTTGCTGTGGAGAAAAGAAGTTGGCAGGGAAGGAGCTGAGGAATATCTGCAGATGCTGGACATGCAGTCAGGTCCTGTGTGCCTCTTCTCCAGCAGAGCAAGGGGCACCAGCTTGGAATATCTCCACCATGGCACAACCGTGACAATGACACGTAACACCTGAGATCCAGGCAGGATCAGGGCAGGGATGGGTTGGGATCTGAACCAAGCCAAAGGAGGGATGGAGGTGGGGCTCTGGGGTGAATTAATGACTGCTGCACATGAAAGAATGAGGTATCCAAAGCTGCTGAACCTTTTTGAAACAAGTTTCAGTTAGACTGTGTCGGTAACAAATGCCTGCATTTCTAAGCTGATTTATGTTTTGCCTGTTATTTGATGATAGAGTCCATATTTGTCTTCCAGGCCCCAGATAAGTGCCTAAATATCACAGACCTTCTTCAAAGTAGTCACCAAGGAGTTGTCCCCATCTTTCCCCATCACACTTCATCCTCTGAATTGCTCCCTGAATTAGGTTATCCTCCTCCCGACACCAGTAAATTTTCTGCTACTGATCAACTTAGACCACTGCAACCAGGTATCGAGGATCTCCGAGACCATAAAAGCCATCGCTTGGATTGTAAATCAACCCTCCACAACTTGAGCAGCCAATTCCTGCTGCTTGTGAGACACTCTCCAATGGGGGGGGGAAAAAAAACCTAAACCCCCCAAAAAAACCCAGACCACAAACCAGCCTCTCTTACAGCCTTGTGCTTCACCCAAGGGCTCTGGGTCTCGAGGTTGTTTGTAGGCTGACATTTAACATAAATCTTGTGTGGGTCTGCACCTCTCTAGAGCAAAAATCAGGCAGGCTTGTACCAGGCAGGTGTGCTGCGAGCATGAAGGGGACAGCAGGGAGCTCCAGGTGGCCTTGCTGGGGACTTTCCAGGACCTTTCCCTCCCTGGGAAGTGTGGACCTAGCTTACCTGTGTGAACCAGCAGTGATGGTGATGGCACTCTCCCTGCTCTCCTGGAGGCAGTGGGCGCTTGGAGCTGTGCCTTGTGCCTCGTGTGCTGATTGTCACCTAGCACCCATGCGTGTCACAGAGCACGGAAGGCCCACTACAGTGTGGGGGAGGGGGAGGAGAGGAGGGGACAACCCTCTGCCACTAAAGACGTGATGGTCCAAACCACCATGTGTTTGGGAGGGAGGAGCGGGCAGTGGCAAACACTGACAGAAGCACAGGATGGTGAGGCTGGAGAAGATGGCCAGGCACTGTGTGGCCATTGATGCAGTAGTGGGAAGGCAAAGGTATCCACATATTCTGCACTCTGGGACAGACATGGAGGTAAGCTTTACCTGGCCCAAAGGGGAAGAGGGTTGAACTTTAATTGCTTGCGTTTACCCTTGGCTATGTCCCTGTGGCAGGTCCAGCTCCTGGCTGTCCCATGGGAGCAAATGCTTCTGCACCCAGGGCTTTTCAAAGCCCAAGATTTTTATTTCTAGTCTAGTCACGTCAAAAGCTATCGCCTGCTTTTTCTAATTCTTTATGCGATTTATCTTATCTCCTTTCAATATCCGTGTCTGAAGTCTGCTCTGTTCTACCTGTGTTTGCATGGGGACAGGGTGGGTCCCGATGGCAGCAGAGAGAAGCAAAGTGGGAACAAATGCTTTTTTGTTAGGGCTGCAGTTTAATGTAATTAAATTAACAAACAGAGTCGGAGGTGCTGCCATATGTCCTGGAGAGTGTATGAAAGGAAAATTAGAAGGGGAGTTGTGATGCCCTGGAAAAGATTTTTAAATCCTTATTTAAACTTTACAAAGTCGATTGAATTAACATCAGCAGCACTTGGATTCTCATCTTCTTGGTGCACATCCCTCAGTGAAAAATGCAAAGTTTCTGGCATGAGAACATTGTTAGCAGAACACCTCCACCCTTTCAGGCATAATTGCATGTCAAATTGGACCCTTTCCCAAAGAACTGTGAACATGATCAGACTCCCGGTGGGGATCTTCCCGTGACGTGTGTGAGATGGCTATGGAAGTAATTGCTTTCCTCCCCCCGGCCTGTAAAAAGACCAGACTGCTAGATGAATGTGCACCTTGGGTCAATGATTGATACTGTAGAAGAGAAAGTTGCTTTGATTCCATCAGTTATAATGATGACTTTTTTTTTTCTTGGAAGCAATTATCTATGTTTTTTCAGATTCCTCACTGTTGGGAAGTTTTCACATTTTTTCATTGTGTCTGCCTCTCCGCACCCCCCTTTCTCACCCCTATCAGCCATTTATTTTTAAATTACAGTAATTTCCTGTTATTGAGCAGCAATTGAATAGTGTTCCTGTAGCAGTGGAGAGGTTCTGATGGTGCTGTCGATGGAGGCATGAGGCCCATCGTGCTGGAAGGAAGTAGAATTTGGCTCTGTTATTAGCTCCTTTGTAGGAAAGAATGAAACTATGGGTTCTTTCATCTCCTTTGAGATCTCCTTGTGTGTTCCAGACTGCCCTAATCCATAGAAGCTCAAATGATGTTTTAGCAAAGGGTTTTTCACATCTGTGCTGTCCTTCCTTCCCATCTTTTACAGGGTTCTGCAGTCTGTCACTGCTATTATGCCCCAACTATAACATGCTTTTCAGCTGGCTCACAGGGAATGACATCTAGATCCAGAGGTTTCTTCTGCTGTCAGCTACTGGTTGGAATTAAGATCTCAGTTGCACCCCAAAATTATGGCTAACCAACAAATTATTGGGATAGGGAGAATGCTCTGCGTGGATGGTGTCCAAAGTGCTGCACTGCACTATGTGACAGTTAGAGAGTGAAGTGACCTGCAGTAAATTGGTGCCAAACTGAAGCTGGGAATGTGTCAGGAGAACAGGACACTAGAGCTGTTTGGGATGGGAAAGACATGTGTAGGATGTGGTTGGGCTCAGCCCTCCCATTGCTAGCTTCAGAAACAGCTGAACTGCTTTGTACGAATCTTGCCCTTCCTCCAAAATTATATATATACACAGATATATATGTGCAAGTGTATGTGCACCCTGAGGCAAACACCTGACATGAAAAATGTTATCCCAATCCATTCAAATTTGGTAGAAATTTAAGCAACAAAAGACAGAGTCTTATAATGGAAAAGAGTGCTCCCAGCACAGCTTACAGAATCCAGTGAATTGAGGAAAATGGCACTTGAGCTGTATTGAACAGATTGCGTATTGAACAGGTCACGTATTGAGCCGTGCTGAATGGATCACCCAGGGCGTTGTTTCCAGGTGATGAGCGTTACTAGTTGGACCTTTCAGGGAGGCTGAGCAGAGGGATGTGTGATTGTGTGGACAGGTACGTAAGCACCAACAGCTGGATTTTACCTGGTGTAAATCAGCTTAGTTCTGGGGGCTTCAGAGCGGCATTGGCGATTAACTTGGCTTAGGCTGAAGCCTGCACTAATGGAGTTAGCGGGAAGTGCCAGGCTCCTGCCCTTCTCAGTCTCTAAGGCTGTTATCATCCCTGGGCTGCCAGCTCAAAACTCATGGCTGGAGCATTAAAAACTTAAGAGACAGGATTAAAAAATGAAGGGATTTAAAGAAAACAAAAAAGTTTATCTGTTTTTATTTTAAAAGTAATTTTGCAACTTTGCTATGCACTAGGGTCACCTTTTCAAGATTTTCTGTCATTTATTTTGCAAAACTAGAGGGTATCTTGTATTCATACGAATTTGGGACCATAGAGAAAGTGTAAATATGGTGAGACTTGAGATAAAATTAGACTGACAACGCTGAGCTGCTAACTCCATACTGAGCTAAGTCGTCATTATTTGCATTTGCTGGAGTCCAGAAAAGGCTTAGCTCATGTTTTGAGTGAAGCCAGCAGTCAGATCCTGCTTGCTTAATTGCTGTTTGATATGAACCATGATAATTTCTATTATGAAGCCAGTTTTAATTAAGCAAACAAAACCCCTCTGCTCTTCTTTCTGGCTAGCTTTTGATGGCTCCTTCTGAGCTGTGACAGACAGGTTTTGATGTGGTCTTCAAACTCAGCAAGGATTAGAAGCCGTAATAAAACAAGGAACCATGTGCATGGCCTTAAGCAGTAGCTTTGGGTGGTACAGAGGCCATCAGTGCTTGCCCACTGGCTAGTGAGTAGGATTTTAGCCATCAGTAGGTGGTGAGTGCTGTGTTGCTTGGGGGTGTTGTAAGGTGGTATGTAGCTGAATGCAGTAATTTAGGGGATCAAGAGAGCTTAAACTAGCAGGGGGGTGATTTGTCCTGGGTGCTGCAGCTTCTGCCCAAGACTGTAGCTCCAATTACATTGGAGGGAGAGCTCTAAATCCTTAATCATTGTTATGTTCTCTCTGATGGAGGGGAGAGTTAGTCCTGGCCCTTGTTGTAGAAGAACAGTTACAAAACACCAGGCTGTGGCCTGAGTCAAGGCCAAGAATAGCCAATGTTTGAGCCATTTTCTGTACAGTCTGTGCGTGGGTTTCTGTGCTCAAATTAGGACTCCTTGGTGTCTTCCATGGGCTTTGAACAAAAGATGTGCGAAACAAAGGACAGCCTGCCTTGAGGTATCTGAGTGGGCTGGTGGTGCTGCTTGTGCTATGTGTGACCTGCAGCTTACTGAGAAAGCCCCAAAAGGTGACTCCAGGAAAAGCAGGAGCTTCATCCGGGTATTGTGGGCTGAGAAAGTCACTGGGGTGCTGATGAATCACAGTAGCAGCATGGGGAAATCACCCACTGCCAAAGGATAAGGGGATGGTTTAACATAGGCAGGTAGATGTAGACAGCAGGTAATTTTTCTCCCCTATCACTAGTAAATAGTAATGGTATGTAAATGGTATATAATTATATAGCTCAAAAATTATTGCTTATAATTATTATTATATTATTAATTATTGGTTATAAGCTCAAAATCAAAAAGGAGGCCTATAGAGGGTGGAAGCAAGGACAGGTGGACTGGGTGGAATATAGAGAAACTGTC